>CM040241.1:155433728-155833728 GCA_022545495.1 Chrysanthemum lavandulifolium | reverse complement strand
AAATTATAAAGCAACATGGAATGAATTGATTGTTTGTTATTGATTGAGATAAAATGGGCTACTTTTTAGGTGAGACATTTGAATGAACTTTGAAAAACATTGTTACAGTTACCATGGATTGACCAGCATTGAACATGAATTTCAATTAGGAGCGATTGAGTAGGGATTTTCTTTTGTGGGAAAATGGTAAGTGTTTTCATTGAGTATCAATTTGATATTGTAATTTGAATCACAACTTGTGGCATTCTCCACCGGTTGAGGCGATTGTCTATTGATGTCCAGACCCGAGTTAGAATCCTACAACTTACAATTTTTAAACATGTAGTCGGATTTGTGCTATGTAAGCATTTCCATGTCATCAAAGAAGCTCCATGTCATCATTATAAGGCCAATGTAAGATTAAATGACGCACGATTATTACCTCATATATATATATAGATATGTGTTTATGCTTTTATATGATTATGTAACTACCGCTCCGCTATGCTAGGTTATGATTAATATGTTTAAATATGATTCTGATACCGTCATCTTATGTTATGTTAGTTTATCGTTATGTGAATTCGCTGATCCGTGAGATGAATGTGATAAAGGGTAAGCATCCCAAAGTTAGTAAGTATGATTGTTCGCTTAATCCGTGAACTTTGCCTATACGCTAGGGTATCTATCCGCTATGTTTGATCCGCTATGTTAAAACTCGCCGATGTTAAGATTTGATCCGAGAACCGGTTTAGCTTATGATATATGTTCGATAATTGCTAATGGCTATGTTATGTCTTTGTCTATTCGCTATAGTTTGTTCATCGTGTTTTCTCATTCTGTATGTGTAACTCGCCATGTTTAAATTTCGCTTATACTAAGGTTTGATCCGGGAAAACGGTTTAATTTATAATGTCTCGCCTGTTAACTTACTATCCGCTATGTTATGCCTCTAGTTCATTTAATTATAGTTGTTGTAAGGTGTTCTCACTGGTACGCGAGACTACTATGTGTTGATCGTTGTTTTCCGCCACAACAATCGTTAAGTTTATTAAATGTAACTTATCCGATTTGTGAATGTCATGTTTACTTCATAGAAATTGTTTCATTAGTTTTGATATTTCGCTTGGCTTATATGCACCGAATTTCCTAATTTAGTTAAGGTCCGTTATTTTAATGTGTTTGCATTTGTGTCAAGAATGTGCTATGTGTTTGTTCTTATTTGTTATTGTTCTTCCTGATTGTAATTGTGTTTCGCAGAATCCTCCATGATTCATTGAATCTCATTCTGCTACGACTTTGTTATTCGCTTTGTATCAATTTTGTATTTCGCTTTTGTTTAGTTTTGTTCATATATCCGCTCACTGGCTTTGTAAGCTCACCAAGATTTTCTTTTCCTGCGGCAGTATTAGGCATTCAAGATGAGCTCTGGGATGGCCGATCCGGGTCGAGAGTAGAACCGAGAGCAAGTTGCACTATAGAGATCCTAGATTTATTTTGATTATTAAGTTATTATGTTTTCTTTTGATTATTTTGTAAAGGCTTCGCTATTGTATATTATTTAAAGTTCGATATGAAACCGACAGATATCTTTACCCTTGCTCGGTTGGGGTGTTACAATTATGGTATCGTGAGCTCTAGGTTTTAGGACCCTTGAGCTTAGGCTATGACCCGTGAGGACTGGGTAGACATTAGGTTTCGCTCTGCTCGTATATTTTCCGATTCCTTTGATGGTCGCTCGATTTGACTTCGATATCCTTTTGCCTTCACCGAATCGCCTCCTCCGCTCGCATCGAATTTTGTTATTTTGTTTTCGCCGTCCGCTTGTCGATCGTTAGATGGAGACTACCCGTGAGCCAAGAAGATAGTGTCGACTGCTGTCGCAATGCCCCCGGCCGGAGAGGTTCGAAGCGTAAGCCACACTCGACCGTCAGTCACCGAGACATCAGATGTCACGAGGAAGTCGGACTAATCAACCAAAGACGAAAAGACGGAGACAAGATTCAACCGGCCGGAAGGTTCATCTACTATATGATTTGGGCCGACTTATGTCACCGATTCGCTTGTCGCGCTTTGAAACGGTTTGATATTCGTTAAGTGATTCGATCCAGACCTCCTCCGATTTGTTCGGAACTTGGTTCGATCGTGAAGTTTTATCGCTTAGCATTCTCGTATATCTCACTTTTCTTTTGGACCGACAAAGAATGAGTCACGAGGAACCGCTTTGCATTGGTCGCGCTTCTTTTGTTGTGGTATGGTAAGTCATTCGATGTGTTATATGTCGCATGAATGCGTACCGGTCCGCTTTGGTATGTTACTTGTTATTTATATGTTATCCGCTTTGTTCGATATTAGTTATGTGGTTTATCATGACCCGACGTAAAATGATGACAATAAGAACTTGTTATGCGATGCAAGTATTATGACGCCCGATCAACGTGATAATACCGAGATCATATAATTTGGACTTATTAAAATCATATGACGCTTGGGGAAATGCCCGTGGTTGATATGCGAATGGACTTTGACTTGTATCTGCTATTTGGCACTTCTCATGTTCGCTTGAAATTCGCACTCTAATTGTGAGATTTTCGCCGATATCTCACACGTATAAGTTTTGTACGCTGGGATCCAAATCGTTATGGTCTCGCGCGAACCTATGAATTGCTATGTTCCGCTTCTAAGCTTGTACGCTCCACGCATTTCGCGACTAGCGAGGCCGATAGGATTTATTCCGCCTATGCATATGTTGTTCTCATCATTAGATATCCAATAAGTTAGAAATTGTCGCTTGATTTTCACATCTCATCCATTACCCGCCATTATTCGACGAGTATATGATAGTCCGTTGTAAGTATTTGATTATTGCTTTGACTTCGAAAGTTATGAGTTTGTAGATTCCGATAACAACCGCTTGTTCTAGGATAAGTTTCACAGACGCTTATGTTCCTTGAAATTAAACCGATTTGTTTCTATTCTCGTTCGCCTTGTTCAATTTCGAGGACTAAATTTTATTTTTAGAGGGAGAGTTGTAAACCCTAAAAATACGAAACGTGTTAAGAGACTAAAATACCCTTGAAATCGAACGCTTATTAAATACGAAAATACATTTATATTCATTTAACGAAATTTAAAATCTAACTTACGAATAATTAAAACTTAATGAATATGTGTATGTGATCGACATTGTACGATTTAAAGATTAAACGCCCTCACGAAATAGTCAGGCCTTGTTTTCGCTTGGTAAACCAAAGTCAGCTGCTTTGTTTTGTTAGCTCGACTCAAGCCGAGAGCCCATGAGGGCGTGTTTGTTTGTGTTCGGTTGGACCCAAGCCAAGCCCACACACTCAAAAGCCCTAGAACCAATTTGTACTCACTATAAATACAACACATTAACACAAATTGGAAACCCTAGTTTTGCCTCTTCTTTCTTTTTCTTTCTATTCGGCCGAAACCCTAATTCCCCCTTGGTGTCGAGAGTTTGTTTCCAACGAGCTAAGGTATAACAACGTTCTATTCGTCTCACTTTGATACGCCTAATGTTATTATATATTGTATCGTGTTTTGTTTTGAATCGAATCTTGTGTTTTTGGTCGAGCCATATAAAAACAAAAACAACAAATATGAATCGAATCTAATATAATTAGAGAGCATGTAATGTAATATGTATTGTATGAATTTGTATTAATTATGTCGAGCCACTATAAAACCGAACCACATATATAGATGTTATCATGCCTAATAAATTCAAACCCTAATTGGAATGGAACCCTAAGTGTAATTAATGGTCTAAACATGTGATTATAGTGGTTTTAATAAACCCTAAAACTGGACAGCATCATATGTCGAATTTTTGTGTGTTATAGATCCAATTTTATAAGTGCAATAATCTGGGTTTTTGTTGGAAAAGTTTATTTTATGTCTTAGTAAAGTTTTCCAAGTGGTTTGGTCGGATTTGGAGTTGTCTAAGTCGTATTTTTGAATTTTACAAAATCAAGTGTCAAAGCTGAGAAAACGGGTCTGAAATTTAGTTGTATTGTTTGATTTTTCATTTTCAAACCATAAGGAATTGGGAGCTCTCCTTTTACAGGAGTGATATTCATGACATAAATGAATTTCTGGGAGTTCTGGGGATTTTTCCAAGGTGTCTAAACAGGTCCAATAAGCGTAAACTTTTAAGGTGTATTTTCTGATCACTTTCTGGATAGGTCTGGACTTATGATTTTCCGTAGGCCATTTAGCATGGAAATAGAACCCACCAATTTTTGGAGAGTCTTTTAACTCATATGGGAACCCCTGGGATTTTTCTTGATTTCATTTGAGCTAAGTAAGTATTTTATAAAATCGCTAAAGTCCGGTCCGAATATGAGTTTAAGAAACCGAAAGATAAAATATGATATCAATAGGTAACACACTTACGAATGCATGTTGTTTATAAATGAGAATATACTTATAACTCTAAGAATGTTAATGCGATGAATGTTATAACTTAAATAAGCTAATGAGTATTAAATAAATCATAACCGTGTAGATTCGTTGAAGGAGACGCGACGTTATATCTTCGTGGTTCACCTGCTCGCTTGCTTTTCTCTCATTTGCTTTAAGGTACGAGATATTCCGACCTTTTCAAAGAAGGTTCCTTAAGATGTTCTTTTCGTTAGCTTTCCTATTTTACTTATTAGGGTTTCCGGCGACATTGCTATGAACCCTTTTCTCGATTGTTTGATTTGTTGCTTATCCGAACTTCGCTTATTGAACCATGCAATATCCGATTTGAACTTGTGTTATGAAGACTCGATATGCACATTTGTTGAACCTTACTATGTTTAATTATGAACTTCGCTATGAATGTATGATATGCCACCGTGATATGAACTTGACTTCAATATCTCGAATATGAACCTTATAACATGAAGTTATCCGATATGTTATCTCGTGACCTTTATGATGAATTATGATCCGTGTCATGTATGAAAACTGTTGACCCGAGTTAGTTTGACACCCGAGCCAAATATTTCACTAGTCATGGGGTTCCATGTCCGTATCGATGATGCACCTCGATATGACTCTAGGCGGAGAGTGATGTTCTCGCCACGCCCCGGATGGTGGAGCATATTTTGTATATGTAGGAAGGGCGATGGATGCATCCTAGATCCGATCCGTTATCCGATATGTTTTCCGTGAATGATGTCGTGCAATACGCCTTCACAAAATTCGGGAGCTAGCTACTCAAATTATTTTCTGAGGTTACCTTTTGAAGAAGAAAGATATTTCTAATATTATATGTTCTGGGCTCGTGGTAGTTAACTAAATCTTTATCTGTTATTTCTATGTTAAGTATTCTGATTATGATTCGGTATGTTCAAGTGTTTATGATTATGTGCTAGGCTTATTATATATTATTACTAGCTTCATAGCCCGCCCGGATGGGCGGGCTAGATTCATTAGATTACCTGACGTAGATTAATTGGACGTAAATAAAATTTGAATGACGACAAATATCTTAGACACATAAATTGGAACACAAAAATAAAAATGTTCATGTATTATATGTAAAAATAAAAATGAAAATGTATGAGAACAACTAAATTAGAACAACTAATAAAAATGAAAATGTTTGGCTTATATGCACTCGAATTTCCTGATTTAGTTAAGGTCTGGTTATTTTAATGTGTTTGCATTTGTGTCAAGAATGTGCTATGTGTTTGTTCTTATTTGTTATTGTTCTTCCGGATTTCGTAATTGTGTTTCGCAGAATCCTCCATGATTCATTGAATCTCATTCCGCTACGACTTTGTTATTCGCTTTTGTTTCAATTTTGTATTGCTTTTGTTTAGTTTTTGTTCATATATCCGCTCACCTGGCTTTGTAAGCTCAACCGCATTTTCTTTTCCTGGCAGTATTAGGCATTCAAGATGAGCTTGGGGATGGCCGATCCGGGTTGAGAGAGAACCGAGAGCAAGTTGTGACTATAGAGATCCTAGATTTATTTTGATTATTAAGTTATTATGTTTTCTTTTGATTATTTTGTAAAGGCTTCCGCTATTGTATATTATTTAAAGTTCGATATGAAACCGACAGATATCTTTACCCTTGTTGGGTTGGGGTGTTACAACCACTATCATGTCCGTAAACGGATTTTGAAATCATGATGTAAAGGGTTCTCCGTATCGGGTATGTTCTTTAGATCAGATGAGTGCTTTGTGATAACCCCTAGCTTCATCATAGCCGATGTCGACCATGAACTTGAGAACGACATCTTCAGCTGGAGTGGCATTGTATTCGTGAGGTTCGATGACGGAACAAGAAGAATAGCGCTCAAATCACCGTGTGATGGTGACTTGTTTGTGGTTGAGCGCCACCGCCACAAAGATTTTGACCTTTGATCTTTCGCATTTTATGCCGTAATTGGTGAATGTAGATCTCCCAAGATCAGAAAGCGTAGTTTGTGAGGGTGAGTCTTCGTAATATCCACCGCTATTTGACACGAAGATTCGTAACAATAGAAGCTATCAAAATCAACTTTGAGGTTATTCTTTCCGATCTTCATTGATAGCCATGAGGAAGATATCTCGCCTGATGAAAATGTTTGGTGCTTCCACATTTTGCATTTGAGCGCCCATGTCGTGATCCGAAGATATTTAGCCAAAAGAACCAACATATCGAAAGACATTACGTTAGTCAACAGCTGATTTTATTGTCTATTATTTGAATGTGATATGTCGATGATTGTTACGAGTCCAATGTCACTTGTTAGTCCAATAGTCCAAAGACGCCGTGATAAGTTTCGTGAGTTGGTTAACTTTGAGTTTTAAAGTCCAAGTTTTCACTTATCTTTCACAACTTATTAAACATTTAAGCTTATTAGTGACATTTTGGTTTCGTGGGCGTTATGATTTATTTATTTACAAGTTTGCACGCCAGAACAATTCATAATTTTTGTTATAAACTAGGATTAGCGAGATTTTGCAAGCTTATGCGTAAATGATACGCCGAAGCATAAGCTTACGCGTAGGTTCTTGACTTACACGTAAGAAATATTACGCCAGAGGAAAAGAGGGCCTTAGGCGTAAAGCTTACGCTTAAGCGCATGTGGAACCTTACGCGTAAGGCTTACTCGTAAAAGTGAACCTTATGCGCAGAGGTTACCGCCACGCATATCCTTCATGTAATACGCCAGAGTCCCCATTGTAGAACCTTAATGACTTTACGCGATAACATTCTACGCCAAGGTGATCCTTATGCGTAGATGTTCAAGTAACCTTGATTCGCAATAATTCACGCAGAGAAACCTCAAATAAAGTCACCATGACACCAATATTATCATCTATATCCATTCCTTTCGCCTAATCATGGAAACACTTTCAAGCTTATGCGAGAAACAAAGTTACGCAGAAACTTAAAACCCTAAAGTTCAATTTCTACGAGTAAGTGTTCTA
This sequence comes from Chrysanthemum lavandulifolium, assembly GCA_022545495.1. Lineage (NCBI taxonomy): Eukaryota > Viridiplantae > Streptophyta > Magnoliopsida > Asterales > Asteraceae > Chrysanthemum > Chrysanthemum lavandulifolium. The sequence continues at coordinate 155,826,310 of CM040241.1, read as the reverse complement.
GCCACAGGAATTACACCAAACTTTTTCTGGAATGTCTAAGAAGGCTAGTGAGTTGTTTTATGCAAGTTTTAACATCTAAATCTAGTGGATCAAAAGTACCCAAATGCTAAGAACATAAACCCTAACTTTCAATTTGAACGCAATTAGTGTTTCGGTAAGTTCTAGCCCTAGATTTGGTTAATTCATCATGTAAACAACATTACTTAACTATCTTTTAACCGTAAACATTCACATTTGAAAACCCCAACTTACACATAAACCCTAATTTTCAATCACATTCAATTCGGCATCCGGGTGAGTTTTGAGGATAAAAATGGTATCATAGAGATTATACAAACTTTTTGACACTACCATTTCAACCATAAACACTCACACTTGATTAGGTGTTCATACGCTTATGCGTAGAACACAAAATCATTCATAGGTTAATATTTAACCGTTAGTTTTAAAACGACTCAAAACTTTGTTTAAAATCTTGTTGAAAACATGTAAACACTTACAAAATGATGATCGAAACACGGATTTGTAGATGGATTTTACGCGTAGGATTAAGTTAGGTGTGAAATAAATGTGAAGAGTTAATGAGTTAGGTGGAGTATTTTGTTAAAAATACTTTGACATTTTGACACAATTAGTCCCTCCACCTTTACCATTTACATCCCATGCCCATAACTTCCATTTTGGTTACCAAACGAAGGATATTTGATAGAATTGACGACACTCCCCTCGACTTAAGAAATAATGAAATTTTATAAATTTTAGTCCGAGGAGTGTCAAGAAACCGTAAATGTGACTACTATTGATAAAGAAACAACCGGGATGAGGTAACATGCAAGTACAAGGTTTTATGAAACCGAAAATATGTGCTTTCTCCCCTCAACACTTGATCAAGAAAATACTGAATTTTGAAAGATTAAAGTGTTGACGGAAGATTTGTACTTGCCATGTTAAAAGAAATATAGATAGAAGAATATTTTTGTCGCTTTATCGATTTTATAGTTTTTGTATTTTGTTTTTGAAAATATTTACAAAAGAGGTTTTGGTGTTCGATCGTTTTAAGAATATTTTAAGAGTTCATCCAGTTCCTCTTGAGTCAAACACCGATACCAATCCGTGGACCAACTCATTAAACCTAGCGGTGAGCTAAGGCTTTGGTGAGAAGATCCGCCATTGGTATTCAGACCCACAAAGTATAATTCAACAAGACCTTTTCCACGTGCTCCTTGATGAAATGATATCAAGATCGATGTGCTTTGATTTGGAATGTTGAATGTAGTCAGCACGAGATTGCAATAGCACTTCGATTGTCGCAAAGACATCGATTTTGTCAACACGTAACCATAGTCTTTGAGTTGTGTTCGCATCCAAATGACTTGAGCACAACACGCCGACATGGCTACATATTCTCGCTCGCTGAGGACAATGACGCATAATCTCGCTTCTTCGATTGCCATGACACCGCTTTATCACCAAGAAATTGTAATGCTCTCAAGTACTTTTCCGTGAGTCTAAGCATCCCGCGTGATCGTCATTCTAAAAAGCTATTAGTTCAAAACCGTAATCCTTCTGATACCGATCCCCAAGTTAATGGTTCCCTTGACGACGGAGGATTCTTTAGCCTCCGAGAGGTGAGTTTTAGTTGGTCTCACCGATAACGGAGAAAAGATATACTGCAAACACAATATCGTGCCTCAAGTAGTTGTTAGATACATGAGAGACCCAATGATACTACGGATTTTATAGGGTCCACCAATTTCCCATGTAAATCGCCTAGCTTGGTATGAGCCATTGGTGTGGCATAGGAGGCACGCTTTGCATTCCAAATTTGTTAAGAAGTTCAAGGGCATATTTGATTGACTCAAGAAAATACTACGTGGTGATTGATGAACTTGCATTCCGAGAAAGAATGTGAGTTCACCCATCATTGACATTTCAAAATGTTTTGTCATTATTTTTAAAGCATTAAATGTGTTGACCCAAAATGATGTCATCCATAGATTTGAACGATTAAGATGTGAGCCCCGTGATATTGTATGAAAAGTGTAGGATCGACCGAACCTTTGGTGAATTTATTGGCAATGAGGAAGGATGATAACTTATCGCACCACGCCTGGAGCTTGTTTGAGTCCGTCTGAGCTTTGTTTAGTTTGTAGACGTAGTTCGAACTCGATCAACGAATCCTTCCGGTCGGTCGACATAGATCTGCTTTTCACCGACCATCGTAAAAGCGCTTTGACGCCCATCTGAAAGACCGTTATATTCATATGAGCCGCGAACACCGTAAATATCCGAACAACCTCAAGACGAGCAACCGGAGTGAATGATTCTTCAAAATCAATACCTCTTCCCGCCTATAACCCTTAGCCACCGACGTGAATTATTTCGACACGCCCTTCAAAGATCCAATTTGTTTTTCCAAATCCATTTGAGACCAATGACGAGACCCTATTGGTCTTTCAACCGCTCCCATACTTCAAGACGCTTAAACCGATTGAGTTCTTCCCGCATGGATTCAATCCAGCTTGTCTTTGGTCATTGCGCCTTTAATGTTTTTAGGTTCGATTGGCGGGGCGGTGAGTGCATAAATGCAATGTTCACCATCCGTGTGAAGACGTTGTCTAGTTACGATCGTTGATTCGGTTACCAATAATATTCTCAAGAGGATGGTCTTTTGTCCAACGATGTGTAGAGGGTTGATGTTCGATACATTGTGCGATTTGAGGATTCAAATGGCATGTTGATGATTCCGCAACATCGTGTGTCAGTAGCTTCATTAGCAAACGGATTAAAGAACGATTTGGATCAAAATCGCAGCGGGGTACTTCATTGTTTAGAACATCATCACCGGTTCGCCGTTGGAAGCGCTTGTTCAACTGTTGTTGTAGAGTCAATCGGTGGTGCTTCTTCAATGAGAGTTGTTGTAGCAGTGTATCGTATTGAATATGATCGGGTTGAGCAAATGGAAACATTGGGTACACTCGAGCACGCTCATCAATATCATCACTAAACAGAGGAGCAAATAGCTTTTCCATTTGTTGACGAGTAAGTCGGGGCTTGATTCACCGATGATGGGGTTTGGGGAAGTTTAAACGGTTGTGACCGGTTCCAAGTCGTTATGCTCGTAAGCCATTTCAGAAGCTCATCGAAATTTTCATGAATCGCTTCCATAACTCGCTTTGTACGACGATTCCGATCCGAAACCCTTAGAATTTTCACAATATCCTATAAAGACTCCAATGTCGACTTTGGCTTTGAGCTTACCAAATTATCACGATCATTATTCGGATAACAAAGGGATCCAAATACATGAAGGTGTTTTAGGTTCGGTTTATGGTTGTGGATAAGCTCATAAGGTGTTTTGTTGTGGCGCTTGGTAATCATTGAGCGATTCCGAGTGAAGCATGCAGCTGACACGGCTTCACCCATAAGTAACTGAAGTTTAGCATTAATTAACATCGTTTTGCAGCCTTCCACTAACGCAAGCGGTTTCGTCTTTCAACAACTCCGCTTTGTTCGTGTACGTGCAATAGATGTTTGATGCTCAATTCCCACTTTCTCATAAAATGCACGAAGAGTTTGATTCACAAATTCAGCCTTTGTCTGCTCGATTTGTCCGACCGTGTTCCGAGTCGAACTTGAATTTTCGTGAGAAAGGTAATGATCATCTCGTGGAGCTTGATCTTTACTTTGAAGAAAGTAGACCCAAGTCCATCTTAAGTAGTCATCTAAAATTACCGTGATGTAGCGTTTGCCATTAATCGCTTGCACACGCATCGGGCCACAAAATCCATGTGAAGAAGATGAAGCACATGTCGAGTCAGGTTCCACCTTTGAAGGAAAATGAGCACGAGTGCTTTTCCCTTGTTCACAAGTCGAGCAAAGGTGATCTTTAGAATATCGTAATCTCGAGACCTTCAACAAGTTTGTATCGAGCAAGGTTGGTTATGGTTTGAAAGTTTAAATGTGAGAGACGACGTGCCATAGCCAAGATTTTGTTGATGTTGCCTTTGAAAGTAGATGATGGGAGATGAAGCAACCATGTCTTGCATTGAGATTGTGTATGCACTAGAATTGCGAGCCGGACATAAGATCGCTTCCTTGTAAATCACGAATGAAACAAGTTTTCTCCCGAAAAGCAACTTCCAAATCTCCATCACATAATTGACCAACAGAAACATATTATGACCGAGACCTTCCACATAATAAACCCCGCTAATTTCGATGTTTCCATTGATGAAATCTCTCAGAGCCCATGATAGCTGCAAGTGATCATTCCGAACTGATAGTGCCAATGAACTTTGCAATAAAGTTTGATAACAAATTTGAGATTGCTCATCATGTGTCGAGAACATCCACTATCAACAATCTAAAGGATGATCTCAGATCACCGCATGACACATGCACGGAGATGATGGAATAGAAGTAGATGTGGAACCCGGAGTGTTAGAGGGTTCAAGCGCTATAGTAGAAATACACACATCAATGATTTTAGGCATCCATTTAAATCCTAGTGTATTATGTATCCATTTCGCCATCTCCAACTAGTCTTTGCTTTAGTCTTAGTGAATGCACTAGGTGGTATTACGCTCCTTATAGGTGATAATGGAGCTACGGGGACATCAATGCGTTCTTAGAATCTAAAGAGGCGGTTTACTGCACGCACTTAGAAGCATTAGTGGGCCTAGAGGTATTCCGCTTTTAGAATTCCGTAAACGAGACAAAGTAGCTTTAGCAACACATTTATCATGAAAATCGAAGCATACTCTTACGACATATAATACAAGAAGCTTCGGACTTAATATCAAAAGTACTTAAAGGTTCATCATTCGTTACAACACTTTTCCATTGCATTTGTCGACGCAATATCTAAAGTGGGTGCAACTTGAATTTTATTCAAAATCCTAGGTGTTCTTCTACTTCAAAGATTCTTTATTGTTCTTTTCTTATGTCACAACTTCCTATTCTTCCTTGTAATGCTCCTAGGTCGTGAAGTGCGGACGTTGGGAAAAGAGGCAACTATTCTCGCTTCAAGAGAGGAAGCACGTTAGTTTCTTGTGTTTTGTCATTGGATGTTCTAGAGTCATTTTGAACTGCTTTGGTGCGCTTACATTTGTGTTACTATCCTTATCTTGCTTAAGTAGCACCAACTCGCTTTAAGATCATGGATGTTGTGTAACAAATCTAGATTTTCGTAACAGTGAGTCCTTCTCTAAAACATCTTTGGTATATGCCGATGATTATCAACATCTTGTGACGCTTTAGCACGAGTCTTTTGAGTAAATCAAATATGACGCTATATTCCTTTTTCACTTTTGAAATTTCTTGTTCATATTTTGAGATTTGACACTTCAAAGACACATTTTGATCATCCAGTTGCTCAATTTTAGGACAAAGAGTTTTGGTATGCAACTGGTTGATCTTGTTTTGCAAAGCGAGTTCCCGATTATGACAATCTTTTTTACACCATTGAAGACGACGTTTTGCATTTGAAAGTTCGTTTAATAAACATTCATTTTCATCGTTTAAAAACTTGATTTGTGACACAAGACGATTCTCAACAATTTCAACAGAATCAACAATGACGTGAGAGATATAATGAAATGCATATGACAAAGAATGCAATAACACAACATTATGGATATCAAAGACATATAACATCTTCCAAGAGTCGATCAACATCTTTTCGTAACATTTTGTTTTTACGCTTTGTATTTGAAATTGATGTTTCGCTTGTTCAAAACTCTTTTCATAAGTCCAAGCTCCTTGTGAAAATCCTTTCCCAATATATAGCACAATTTTTCAAATTTCGGACATGAGGTAAAATTCTTTTCTCAAGAATATCTCTTTGTGCACGCTAAAGAGGCGATTGAAAATGTTCAATTTTTATTTCGTAATGAAATTCAATTTCACGCTCCAAAAGTTTGATGTCCAAGTGAATGTTTCAAAATATTTAATGACTTTACATTGTTCGCTAATGGTTTTATTTCACTAAGTGAAGGTAAAGGACCATTAATTTGTACATTATTGGAAAGGGACCTCGTAGTAGGTGTGATAACCCAAGGTGTGTTAGAAAATTCTTTTGTGCAACGAAAGTGACGGCTTTTGAATAGTTAAATGGTTTGTTATAAACAACATTTTCTAATTTTGATCGACTCGCCTTCTTACGATCTAATTCCTCTTGACGCTATATTCAACAACACTCATAATTGAATCATCAACTCTATGTTCTGATCGTAAACTTGTGATTTGGTTTGAATGCTCGCTTGAAAACTTTGGTTTGTAATCGCAAGATTCGGTCCATATTCATTTGGATTTGGTTTGAAAGTAAACTTTTGAATCATTGTGATTGATTCACCATGTTTATAAACAACAGTTCGAAACTCTTTGATATTGTTTTGTAAGTCGACAATTTCCTCAAGATAGTCATCTATTCGTTTCGTAGAACGCTTTTTGTACTCAGAGAACTATTTTTGACAAGTTAACAACTCAGACTTGGATTTTTGAGTTTCCAAGGTAAGAGCGTTAAGTTGTTGTTTATGATCATGTTTCAGTTGTTCTATTTGAGACAACAAAGCATTCTTGGATGCGGCTAGATCACTTAATGTCATTCTAAAGATTTTTCGCTTTGGTGTGATTTAGCAAAAGCGACTTCTAAACCTTTTCCACGCTTTTCTTGAGTTTTGAAAAATTGAGTTGTCGCTTTAAGCATTCAATATCCCCGTTAACAGATGCATTTTTACCGTAATTGCCGATTTAATGAACGACATTCATCCATTTGGGATTGATAATCTTTAAGTAAGAGATCAACATCCGGATTAGGCAAAGGTTCGGCGTGTTCAACGTGAGTCACAACATGATCACAATTCGTATCCTCAAGTATAACCACGAGTCAATTTGAGTATCATAGGTAACCATAAGGTCATCTTGATCATCAAATGTAACTACGGGATCTAGTTGAGAATCGCCGAATGAAATGTGGATGGCTCATGTTGAACATTCCGAGCCTCGTCGGATTCGGGATGTTGGTGATATAAGATCGATGATGAATATGGTTTGTTCGGTGCACGAGACAAGCCATCGTCATACACCGGGGCTGTGTCACTCATGTGGAGAGCTTGCATTTGTGCCATCAACATCACCGCATTAGCCCGCAAGTCCTCCATATCATCATTTGAGTCGCATCGCCATAAAGCTTTGTTCTTTTGTTGTGAGAGTTCCACCACTTCATCCTTAAGAGCCAAAGTAAAGCCTCCTTGTGATAAGCACCGCCTAGTTCTCGGTTTTGGGCATGCATTAGCCAGTGACCCTTCTCATTACAATTGTAGCAAATAAGACCATTCATCCCATTCTCGAGCATTCCCTGCTCAACCACTTGAGCTCTCTGTTGTTGTGGAGCACCAATGTTATTCCTTCCCATAGCATTAAACCCTTGACCACCTCCCATCGGCGCACCATAACTACGATCACGAACTTCAACACGTCCATTGTTCACAACACCGATTCTTTGTGTTTGATGAGGAGCGAATGCGATTGTTGATTTGTTTGTATACCGCCAAAAGCTTTAGCAATCATAACAAATCCTTGTTGCAATGCATCGAAAGCTTGAGTCCTCATTAGCTTCACCGTAAAGTGCTTGATTATTGTTGTTGTTGTATGGAACCAATTGAGTTTGTTGAGATTGTTCTTTGTGACGGATCATATGGTGTAATTGTTGCGCTTGGTTGATGAGCGGGTTGAGGAGGATAACTATTTTGAGCCCACAAAGCAAGTTGTTGATTGTCCGGAAGTGATGGTGAAACAGTTTGTCCACGAGATAACCCTTTCTTTGTCAACTTCTTTTGGTGGGGCTTCAAATAGTCGTATAACAATCCGTAAGTAGCATGATGAAGATTCTTAAGCAGACGGATGAAAATGACATATTTTTCCCACTCAAGACCAAGACTACTTAGGAACTTAGTATTAACAGCAATTCTTGGCATGATGATGTTGTGTTTGTCCAAGTCATTGATTATGTCTGAGAATCGATGATGATATGACTTTAATGTCTCTCCGGGTTCAATCATGAAGTGTTCATAAGCCAAGTAAATTTTGGATTCCATGTCTTCTTGATTAAGTTCAGTGCCTTCCATAAGAAGATGAATATGTTCCCACATTTTCTTAGCAGTCTTTTGAGCATCAACACTTTGAAGAATCGGGTTGGGTAATCCTAAAAGGATGTATTGCATTGCTAGCTCATCGACTTGAAATGTAAAAGTTCATCACCGTAAAGGTCGTGATCGCTGCAATGTTTGTGAGATCATCTCTTGGTGGAATAGCATTTGGATCTCCTGTAACGAGAATAGGCATCCAAATGGACCTTCCAAGATGACCTTCTTTAAGAACTTTCCATGTGGCTTCTTTAGATCACAAAACCTAAAGAACCTAATCACCCATTGATCATAGTTTCCGGGAGTGAGCATTGGAGGTCTATCAAGTGATCCTGCCTTATGAATGGATTGTTGGCTACTTAAAGCTTCACACATCTTTGCAACCCAAGACGGTTCCTTCATAGTATTCCTGGATGGATGTTGATTGTAAACGTTTGTGTAAGGTTGTACTTGAAGACTAGGTGGTGGTTGAACCATTTGTGGTTGAATTGCTCCTTGTTGTGGATAATGTTGTTGATTAAATTGTTGTTGATAAATTTGTTGTTGTTGATTAAATTGTTGATGTTGTGGACTTAGTTGTTGTTGTTGTTGAGTATACGTGTAAGGAAAGTAGTTAGAGTATGGTGGTTGATACATGTTGAAAACTTGTGTTGTAAAATGGATCTTTGTAGTCGAATGAAACGTTGTTTATGAAGTATCCTTAGGCGTAGAAACCAAATTTAGGCAACTTAACACTTAGGCGTAAAAACACCAAACTTACGCGTAAAAGTGATATTTACGCGTGGGATTAGCTTACGCGTAAGAATTGAGAAACACTAAGATTATGCGTGGCCGAAAGTTAGACGAGAAAACTTATGCGTAAGATTAGCTTATGCGTAAGACAAGGCTTAGGCGTGAAGAAAATACTTATGCGTAAAGAGTTCTACGCGTAAGTTTAAGCTTATGCGTAAAATTAGGGTTTGCCCAAAATCCTTTACACTATCACAAAGTAAATGATATCCAATTCAAGTGTTTTCAGGCTTATCCAAGCAAGAAAACACTGAGTAAACCAATTCCACTGAAGATCAAACCAAGGAAGTCTTATGCGTAAGACTAGGGTTTTGTTACGCGTAAAATGTAACCAAAACGGATTCTTAGCCAAAAGTGATTCTAAACCAGATTTCTGTGATGAAACAGCTTCAATATCACCAAAATAACACAAAAGTGTGAAACTTGATGATCCAAAACTTCTAAACACCTTATGCGTAGAAATAAACCCACGTATGAAACCAACCTTAAAAACGAAGAATTACACGTAAAGTTTGAAACTTTTTGCTTAAAACTGAAATTTAACACCTAAAAACTTTGAAAGTACAAGAATCTTTGATTGAAAAGTGTAAAAATCGATTTTTTTAAGCGTGAAAAGTTTGTAACCCGTGTTACGCGTAAAACTAAATAACTTCAAAAACAAAAGTTTTTCACCCAACTATTTGGCGATTGATACCACTGTTAGGTTCCCATATTTATAACACAAGCATCAATATAAGAAATAGAGAAGAAGAGATCGGATGAACAATAAAAAACACACACATGTATGATAATATGAAAGGTTATGCGTAAGAGTGAATGAGTGAATTGAACAACCAACCCTCAAGTGAGGGTTTACAAGCATTATTTATAGGAAGGAACTAGGGCAACATGCAAGTTCCCTTCCTTTACTTTATGGGCTTGGGCTAAGGCTCATGGGCTTTCTACATAAGCCTTGGCATGATTACTAACATAAAAACCATATTAAGCTAACTATTACATATTAATTATCATAGCTCAAAAAAAATAAAAATAAAAAAAATTACATATTAATTACTAACACTTGAAATCTAGTTTAGGAGTGATTCCAACACTTCTTGACATGAATATAGTTTGAGTTGTACTAAAAATTATCTGTTCGAACACTGACCCGTGTAACTGGCCCATTTTCGTTTGATTCATTTCTTATCCTCAAAAGGGAAACTCTACTTTAACGTGACCAGATGAACTTCAATCGAATTCGTGAGACTGGAAAATGTGTTATTCAGTCTCATCTATTTAACCCTTATGCTAAACTGCAATGCAATTCAAACTTTTTACTGCAACATTTAATGATGTTTTTTAAGTGGCTTATTGGTAATAAATCGGTGTTATAATGGTAACTGAGTTTGTTGCTTATATTTTTATAGGTTTATAAACAACATGAACAAAAGAGGAGCAACACTAGGCGTAACAGAAGTCTTACAAGCTATTGGAGGCCAATGACAATGAGGAGAACATGGGTTTGGTCATGTTACTACCTGATTTAAAAAGACAAATAAATATGTAAGACGTTTTACACAGAGGACTGAAATCGAAAACATGAAGATGATTAGGTATAGCGCTCAAGTCTTGCAGTTTAAAACGCTTTACATATTTTTTAGATTAAGGGGTTCTTGAAAATTGTTAGATGTTTAGTATTAATATCCGAATTCTTATTTAATTAGATTAAGGCATGTTTGGATTGCTTTGTGTTCCCCGCCTTAAGGGTTGTTTGGAAAATCTTAACATCTGTTTTCCTTTCAGAATTTATGAAAAGAACACGACACGCCAGGTTACGGAGTCGCTTCTGAAGGGAAGTAGTTGGCGTCAACAAAGATGCCACGGGCGCCTGCTGTTGGTTCAACTATTGCAACGCCCGCTACATCGTTTCAGGATAGTATTTACTTCTACAGTAAGTGCTTCCGTGTATATCGTGTTTTGTCCATTTACTGGTATCAATTGTACATGTTGTTGTCTATATGTGGTTCCTGACTTTTTTCGTGTTGTACAAATCGAAAATAAAAAAATAAAAATGGTGCAAGTATCATCACCCTTTTATAATGACAAATAATTAAGTTGAATCTGAACGGATGAATCCTTTTCTTTTACTTAGCTCTTCAAAAGCTGCTAGAATTTCTCATCACATGTTGGACCTTCTCTGCAACCTTTGGGCTTGCTAATAGACCTATAAATCAGGTTCCAAAGCATACATTATGATGTGCAGGTGTAGGATATTGGATTTCACATACACATCACAACATTAACACAATGAGCACATAGATGGTTTTAGAGAGAAAGAGGGACATTCTATTAAGAGAAACTTGTAGAATATTAGATTACCAAAGAATATCCAACCTCTACCTTGCAAGGTAGAGGGTATTTATAGGTTACAAACTAAACGACCTCCGACGGCCTCATGGATCGTGGATACAGTGGGTAAAGACCCGTCCTTCCTCCACGGTGTTGCACTAAACTATTTTACGCCATCGACTAACTACATAACTACATAAATAAGTAACTAACGATTAGTCTACGAGCTAACTTATGCTAGATAATAGTTGGGGTGACCGACTCTTCAATACCGGAATTTTCTAATTCCTAACAATCTCCCCTAAGGAGGTCACCCCATGTTTTATATTTCAAATCCTAGCATTCTATTCTTGACTTTGTTCTTGAGCTCAGAGACAAAACAACTTCAACATCGCAATCTTTGTGCATAAGTAGTGCAACTTCAAAGTCTCGCATGATTTGTACTTTAAGTGGAGGTCATTAATGATCCATGAGATAATAATTAGGAGCCATCTTTTGAGATCATCACCAACATCAATCTCTCGAGACATCCTTTGTGGTGTTGGTATTATGTGATGTTGTGACTTTAGGACCGACATGCTCACACTTTTGAATCATGACATCTTTCATCGAGTAGCGGAAGCTTTATCGACTCATGATATTTGCAAAGCAGAGTAGCGTAGCATAGTATAGAAATATCGAGCCGTGTTCGTAGATATGCACCACCATAATTTCTTCAATTAAGTGTGGATGTAGTGAGCATGCGGCTTTGATTGACTCAATTCGATCACCGAAACGCCAAGTGTACCGCAAACAACAGCTAGCAATAAAACACATGAAAGTGTCTTTGACCACTTTCGTTGAATTGAGGTACACGCCCACGGTTCCTCGCTGATCAAGACAAGTACCGCCTGTGATCGTGTATAATTCAAGAATCTCCTTGACAGGTTTCGCAATGTTCTAGTCGTTTCAAACCGAACGCCTCAAAGAAGACAACACGGAGTGAGTGAACCAAATAATTAAGATTCACCGATTGATGAAAATGATTTGAAAACAATCGTATTGCTTGAAGAAAGAGTTTTGCAATACAACGAAGGTTTTGTTGAAAGATCAATTTTCAATCATAAAACACCTTTTGGTTTGAAAGATGAGTACACGGTCGATGCGCTAAAGAAAAGAGTTGTTAAGCACAAAGACCGGTTTTTAAAGGTATCCGTCAATCCATAACTCGAACCGTGATTGATTCAAGAGATTGAATCGCCCATTGTTTCGCTCGCTTGTCACATGGTTGATCTATATAATAGATCTCACATGCCACCTACCAGAGCTTGTTTGATGTTGGCTCCGAAGGCTTTCCATCTTCATTGTGAATATGTAAACACATCACTCGGATGTTCCGCAATACCACAAGGATAATGCGAGGACTCAAGATATAATCTCTCTTCCACATTGTGTGAAACAGAGAGTCTTCATTGAAAGTGTCCTAATGAGATTTATTGATGATCTCGTGGCTCTAGACTCAATTTGTGCATATTTGGATCCCGTGTCGAGACTAGGAGAGGGTCTCTTCTTCAATATCAACACTCTCTAAGAGAAAGTCGATAGATAATGTCGGTTCCCGTGAGAATGAAACAAGCCCTTTAAGAGAAACTTGAGTGGTTTGGAAAGTTGAAGTGCAGAGGCCACCGGGTCCATGACGCCTTGTCTTCAATACCGATGTTACCATCAAGAGCATATGAAGTGAACCCGGTTTCGCCCTAAGGTTGAATAAATGGAGGGCTATTTGTTTTCACCCTTTCTCATTCAATTCTTTTAATTCTTCAACCCTTCAAGGCTTACCGAGACTTCATAGCAAGAACCTTGTTGGGTTTGTTCCAAGATTTGCTCTATCTCATCCGCACTCTTCCCATATCTCACTTTTCTCCTTTATCATCATACCTAAGGACTTCTACACTAACTAGTGGATTGTCCTCGGTAGATCCCTCCGGCTCAAGCGGATCATGGAACACATACCTAACCTTATCATCCTTATATCACCGCATATAAAGTAAAGTTGGTCGGTCAATTTGGTATTGTTCATCCGCCATTGGATCCAATTGAAAACCATTTGAAAATCAATTCGATACTTGTGATATATTATCAAAGCATTTTGTACCGAATTGTTTTTGATATTTTAGAACGAGAACTCCCTCAACATGTGCATCAAGTATTTGAAAATGTTTTGCACACGGAGGCAAGAGAAAGAATTAACTTTGATTACCATTTTCTAAAGATATCAACATCACTTCCCATATCAAATCAAGTAGATATCGCATTTCGGAAGGATGAGGTTTCCATAATTTGCTCCCTCAATATGTGCCTCGAGGTTTGAAAAGAGTTTTGCACATACTAGAGGGAACCTTTATCATCAAAGGATTAGAAGCCATATGATCAAGGTACCTTAAAACATTTAAAGTTGAATTTGCAAAAATTTAAGTGTTGTGTACCGATGACTTGAATTTGCAAAGAGAGTTCTCCCCTTAATATATGCTTCGAGATTCGAAAATTGTTTAGCACATATAAGAGAGAAGTTTGCACACAAATTGGACATCTTATCTTTTAACATCTTTCATATTTATATCACATTTTCTCCCCGATCAAAATCTTAAATCCTTTGAGATTTTGGATCTCAAGTGATTTAAATATGTATAAGGTAAAATATTTGTAGGAGAAAATGTGTCCGATTTTATATGATCAAAATGGACAACACAAATGTTTCCCTTTTACAAGGGGAAACCACAAGACAAATCCTAGCACTATTACATGTATTACAGCTTGTTCATATTTATTACACCACATATTACACATAGTTAAAGACACACCATAAACAAGATCCCAAGAAGTCTTCATTCACCCCTCTCAAGAAGTTTGTAGTGACCATCACGAAGCCTTCCACCAACAAAACTTTCAAGGTCATGAAGATCCTTCGTGTCTTGAGTCTTCGTCGATTGCAAAGAATGAAATGTTCACATCTCTTCACGCCATCATCATCCAAAAATAGTTTTAACCCAAGATTTCATATCAAGTTTGGCTTTTTCACTCGTGTCAAGTTCTTCTTCGATCAATTTGAGCGCACCATCACTAAACTTGTAGAGTTCACATAGACGATAAGCATACGAGATCCATATCCGCCGGTGAAGATGACGGCTCTAGGGGTGTCAAGGACTTTGTATTCTCGATGAAATTCATGCCCGCTTGCATTCCATTGAGGACTTGTAAGGTTGATCCTGGTTTGGTAGCTTTCAATGCCAAGTCGAAAGTCCTCAACTCGTTTTCGAATGACTAAGCCCCGATCCAAAGAGTGACAACCGCAGAGGGCCTTTTCTCACGGACAGTAAATGCTCAAGGTGTCCTTGAAGATTTAAGAGATAGAGATCTTCAAATCATTTGGCGTAAGATGTTTGAAGTCGTTCTCTTCAATAGTATACACTTTGAAGTCGACTCTTTAAGGACAATCTTCTTCAAGTACTCATATCCATAGATAGGAAGATCTCACACTAACAACACTTAAGATTTGCGCTTTGATCCGACATCATTGCCTTTTATCGCCACCATGTCTTTCGATGTAGAACTTCTTCTTTTGAACCACCAAGGAGAAATACCATAAGAAGCGGCAATATCATATTTTTGTTCTTCAAGAATTGCACTGATCAGAACCATCCGCTCAAGCCCCGATCGTAGTAGGTTGCGCTTTCATCTTTGATATTGATAGAGCAGCCTTCTTTCAACAGAGCGAGCACACGATAGTCCAAGTCGTGATTGAAGAAGAATTCACCGAATGGTTATCCGACCGTGTTCACCACCAAGAGGAAGAGATTTGTTGACATTGAAGCGATCGATTTGCTCACCGACTTGGTCATTCAAAGATCTTATGACATTCTTCCATCCGATATTGAAGATGATTTGCATCGAATGGAAGACTTTGACAATTTCGTAAGCTTGTCCTTCTAGATCTCTTGGAGTTATGGATGAGATACTCTTCCGCCACAAAACCATCTAATAAAACTTCCCATATCACCGCAGTAGTGTAAGAGAGTCTTCACCGAACTTCATAATTATTGGTGATAACCGATGCCCAATTGTTGTCGTGAATCATAGAGTCGACTGGATGGTCCATGTGGTTCGGGAGAAGGAGGTCTATCTTCCACAATGCGCCTTTGAATTGTGTCTCTCAAGGTGCTACCGGATGTGCTAGTGCGATTCCCACCATGTAAGTATCAAACCAATCTTCCGATGGCTTAGGAATATGCTTCGTCGATGCATCATCTTCATCTCGTTCTCGAGTCACCATGACTTGAGACTCTTCGTGAACCATTAGATCTTCGTGAATTGAGGTGGATGTGACATGAACCTTGAATCAACCGTCGCCCGTGCAAAGCATTTCTTCATAGTACTGCTCTTTGTAGGACCCGATTGATTAGAAGGTTTTGGTGGTGATGATGGTGGTTGTGATGGAGGTGTGTTGGTTGTTGTAGAGGATTACCACCCGAAGTTCCAAATACTTCGCTGGTGGTGGGGTGGAGGAGGATCTTAGCGATCCTTCATCAATGCTTCCATCACAATTGTTCTCCTTTTCTTTCTAGCTTCGCTTCCCGACGTCCATCTTAAACCGCTCATGATTGTCGAACATAATGGATTCTTCAAGTGCCTCATAGAGTTTCTTGTGAACCTCATGCTTGTCCTCTTCAAATTTCATACATCCTTTCAAACAGAGTCGCTCTCATATCGGTGATAGGGAGGTCCTTGAAACGCCTAAGTGGAGCCCCATAGCCCATTCCACAAAGATCCTTGACTTCTCCTTCGATAGCGGCAAGAACCCCTTCATTGAAGTTGAGGTGCTCCAATCTATAGACACGATCCACCGTAGAATCAACAGATTTAGGAAGTTGCCTTTCCGAGCTTCTATCCTTTTATGGCTTTATCCAGCAGCTGATCGAGAGGTGAGAATCATGAGGGAAGTCGGTGGATCCACCTCATCCGCAATTGTAATGACAGTTCGGGGTTGGTGATGATGTTGGTGGTGTTTGTACAGCTTGATTGAGTAGGTAAGGGAGGTGGAAGTGCAATTGATAGTGAGGATGCCGACATTGGAGGAATAGTTGACGATCTTGTCAATGTCGACAAGATACATGGATTGTGCAAGATCTAAGGATTTGTCATTAATGAATTGATCACCAAAAGAGAAATCTGCATCAAGATTCTTAAGTGAGGATAGAGAGTTAGTAGACAGATTTGGTTCATCCATCTTCAAGGTCTCATCAGATCTAGTCTCAAGGTTCTCCTGCGAGCCTTTTTGCAACAGAGCGTCAACATTCAAGCCAGATTGAGTCTCACTAAGTGTAGGAGTTTCCTTAAACGTTTCAGGCACTTTGACCACTCCAGATTGTTCTTTTGCATGAGATGATTCTGTTCTTCTCTTCAGCTCATATTGATTTGTGGTGCTTGATGGAGATGATGAGATAGTTAAAAGCATGCGAGCAGCTTTTGTTCATTAACACTTGCAACCCTTTACCCTTGTCATGTGTAATTGGGGTTGTTTGTCGAGGTAGTTGATCGGGTTCTCTTAACACAATTCCACCTACTGGAGCTTTTACATTCTGACTTTCTAGGCTTCGCTGAATTCCAAGTTGCAGATCAAGATCATCTTCATCAGTTAACCTGTAACATCCCTTGGTGTCTCAGTGTTCTCACCAATTTCCTTTTCCACTTTCTTCCTTTTTACTTTCTGCTTCTTGGATGCGGTGTCCGACTGTTGTGACCTTTCAAGTCTCTTTTTAGGAAGAGAGGCATAGGAAGCTTGTGAGGCTGACTTGGTCATGGGAGCATTTGGTTGTAGAGGAGAGGGTGTGACATCAGCAGAGAGTTTGGTTGCTCTTTTCTTGTATTGCTTGAAGTAGTCCTTCTTCTTGATATCTTCGTGAGAAGACAATGAATTGGCAAACCAAATATTTCATCGACCACACCTCTAGGAACATATTTCGTGTTTCCCAAGACATATTCATCTTCTCGATTATGTAGAGTTGATTCACCCTAGGATTGAATTTGTGAGTTTGTTGTAAGCATCGGATAACAAGCTTAGAGAATCTGATGTCGGGAATTACAAGCTTGTTCTGCTTTTTTCGCCTTGAGCTTTGTTCGAAATTGATTCCATCCGATATGAATGTGTTCATTGATAACGAAAATTCTTCCCAAATACGATCCGATACATTCACATCAACCCTATTAACGATTCCCCATAGGATTTGCAAGATAGGATTCTCACTTTATCGAACCCCGATGTTTTGCCGATAAGCACAAGTTAAGAATTGTTGTAATGGCTCTCCGTGGTTGATACATGTGTCCAAAGGATGATGTCGATGCTCTTGAAATACTGCTCGATAACCCAATCCAATTAGAAAGACAATCAAATCGTCAACACTGTGGAGATTCGTAACTAAAGTCGTGGTTACATGGTGTGATTCCAAGAGCCTTGCTCGTAATATCGTAATCAATTGTGAACTCCATATCATCCAGCTTATGGAGTATTGTGTCGTGATTTTGTTCCATTGAACGGTGTTCCGTAATTGTTGAATGTAAATGGTTGGAATTGAGCATTGCTTGGTAATTGTTCAAGAAGTTTGTGTTTTGAGGATGTCAATAGAAACTTTGAGTATCGGATTTTGTTGAAGCCTTTGTAGGTCCACATAACGCTTGCTTTTTCCAATAATGACCCATTGACTCGGAAGGATTTCTTCGTCGAGAGAACTTTGGATGATGCCAAGGGGTAACGCTTTTTTCGATTGAACTTGCCATTGATGTTCGAGTAATCATACAATCAACAAGAATGAATGGGAACAAAGTTAGATGATAAATGGTAAGTGAGACAACATTGAGAGCACCCTTATGACATAGAAGTAGTAACTCGTAAGGAGTCCCCAAAACACATACAGAGAAAGATAGAGTGGCATAGATTACAAATATATGACAACTTTCAAATATATGATAACATTCATAATTGAGATATTTCAATGAAGTATAGTCTTATAGATAAATAATCACATGACGAGCTTATAAGGGATTAATGGGCAAAAGTGCATTTCAAAGTGATCATGACATGAGCCAAGATACACATGTAGAAGTGATATAACAATATGTATGAGGCAAAAGTAACATTTGGCAATGAGAGAAACCAAGTACCTTTTGCCTAAACAGAGATGTCATAACAGATTACATAGAGTATGTTGACTCAACAAGTCGAATTAGGAGATCCTAAGTGTTGTGAGAATGAGATCATCTTTAGCACTAAACCTTTGAACATTTTAATAACCCTTGACCCTAAGACTAATTCGCAACATGAAAGTGAACAATGTTGCAAACTTGTAAAGACAAGTCGTCATCTAGAGCCACGCACAAGTCGCTAATAGTTTAGCACTCTAAGTCGCTATGCTAATTCGCTAGCTTGTAAAGACAAGTCGCCATGAACAAGAATTCAAACCAAGTCGCTACAAAACAGCTTAACTAAGTCGCTAGGTTACTAATTCGCTAGCTTGTGAAGACAAGTCGCCATGAACAAGAACACACCCAAGTCGCTACAAATTGTTAACTAAGTCGCTAATGTTACTAATTCGCTAACTTGTAAATACAAGTCGCTAACTACTAACTCGCTAACCAAGTCGCTAGAATATGGTGAACTAATTCGCTACAGAAACGTAGTCGCTAATAGAGTGCTAACTCGCCATGAAGAACATTCAAGCTAAGTCGCTACCAAGAACAGGTTAAATCGCCAACAAGAACGCTCATATAAAAAAACCCAACAACCCAATCCGCTAACCATTCATCATCAGATCACGAAGACACATTTTCAAGCAATCGTGATACTATATTCCATACAATTTGAACACATTCAATCATTATAATAGCAACAAATACACGATATCATGATAAGTCGAACCTAGCGGAGTCAACTAGTCTCAAATCGTGAGCTCGAAAGGATCTGGATAAAAAGACATGTTAGAAACTGGACACAAACACTTAAGAGAGAACAACTCCGGTGTGATTCGAAACTTACCACAGTTAAGTCGCTAGAGAGAGCAAATAATTATTGATGAGAAGATAAAACGAGAAAAGAAAAAAAAAACTTATAAAAGAGAAAAGAAGTAAGTCGCTAGGGGTTTAGGGGGGATCTATTGCACTTTGACACATCAGGTCCTTGTGGTTCTAAAAATAAAGTGATAGAATTCGCTAGTGCAACACAACTTAAAATATATGACAAGTTTGGTCCCTATGGTATTGATGAACGAGTGGTAAGTCGCTAACACGGATTATAGACTAAGTCTCTAGCATTGATTATCACACTGATCACCATGAAACAATTAAACATTTAGACACATAAGCATTTAATGCTAAGCTAGGCACTTAATAAGTAGGTACACAATGATAATCACATGAGCAAGATACGACCACAACCTACAAAACCATAACCAGATAGATACAAAGGCAAAACACGACCTCAACTTACTAACAAGCAAGCATTATAACCAAAGACAAGCCAATGGCCTAGGTAGTCAAGAAAACATATACATATCTCCTCAATCAATGTCATCAAAGAACATTGATTGACATTAATTAACCCGTTATAAAGAAACAAGAATATTTCAAATGTTCGAACTTCATCTATGATCCCGCCATTATTGAATGACATTTCTAGGACCGTAGATGTTATCGATAACAATGAATGTATTCTTTATTAGATTGGAAAAACATGATAAAATTTTGAATATAAAGAAATGACATAAAATTGTGTAAAAATTTTAATTTTTTTTTATACACAAATATATAAAAGAGCGAGTCCTGATTCAAGATGAATAGGAGTCAAAGTAAGAAGTACATCAACTCTGGCACGCTATAGCTCCCGAATGAGCTATGTTCATATCTGAGGGGAACCAAGTCATGAAGTTCCTGATTGAGTTGAGCATTGTACCTGAAAAAGACTGAGAGCACATTGTACTTGAAGCACATGTAGACTTGTACATAGAAGGGTTAGTGACATGTTTAGTCTCACATTTGGATGCATCACAAGATAATCCGACGTATCATTAATGGGGATCCTATTAGATTCTACATTCTTGAAAAGTTTACCTGGGAATCCACTGAGGCATGATCTAGGAATGTAAGTTCGCTTAAGTCCTCAGAACTTAAATAATCGCCAGTGGGAATCCATTTGAAACCACAAGAAGTTGAGCTAAGTGAGTGCACAACCTTGTTTTGACTATTTGTCCCATTGTGATCGAGAATTTCTTTGGGGATTGATCACCGATGATGTTTTGCATGAGACCTAGTTAAACTTATTGCATTTCGATCCGTGAGTGTCGACCATTAGTCCTATTTTGGGATTCATCATATCCGAACTAGGCAATGAAGTGACCGGTTTTGACAAAATGACTTATTATCAACTTGGGATGTAAGCTTAGATTTCAATGGTTTAGCTCTTTCGCACCTAAAGGCATTAGGTTGTTTAATAACTGCTCGCTTCAAATGATTCTCAACATTTGACTTTCCCAAAGTTGAAGGTTTTGCAAACTTAGTGTTCATCCTATTTCCAAAGATACTTCCCGAGCTCATTTTTAGGGCAACAATATTGAAGCTCTTATCCCGAATTTGTGCTTTGAGGTCATCAATATCCTTCATCAAGAGGTCGATTGATTGACTAACTTAGAGTTTGTTTCCTCAAGGTTCTTTCTTAAATGCTCATTTTCTCTAGAAGGTTGGACACACATAGAGCTAGTTCGTAATTTCTAGATTCTAGTGCATCACTCATCTCATGACAATCATATTTCGGGCTTCGAAAGAAGTGATTTCGATTGCCTATGGTCGAATCTTTGTCCCGAATCGTGATTTTAATTGATTAATTTCAAAAATTTCTAAATTCGGAAGTTCCCGATTAGTACACGATTTTTTTGCATGAGACATTTCATCCTTTTGTTGTATTTCAATTTGCAATGAGATACAAGTTTTTTCAAGAATTGAAAATTTGTTTGAAAGCTCATCATATACCCTTTTTCAATCAAGTTACTTGCATTAGATTCGTGCAAAACAAAGATTGATTCCACATTGTTATGTTCGAGTAAGAGTCATGTACCTTTTATGAGAACTTGTGTGATCGGATAAGTGTACCTTATTGATTGATACCTTTTCTCGACTCGAGACTTTGAGATCGGTCGTTTTCTTTCATCCTTTTCCATCACAACCGAGATTCTCGCAATCGTGTCTTCTGCCGGTTCAACTGAATGAAGCATGACACGTCATCATTGTTCCATGGACACTCTTGACACTCATTCAATTCCTTCACTTTGTTATTCTCTTTAGCAGCTTCCTCGATGTATGTTTCCATATTACTCATAAGTTGAATAAATGAGTTTCGAACTCATGAATTTCCATTCCGTGTGCTTTTGAAAGACATTCCACCATGATATTATCAAAATGAGGAGTATTCTTCCGGGTAAGTGGTCAAATTGGTTGAAGATGGTTTGGAGAGCAGACGAGAATCATCATTGAGAGCTTTTCTTTGGTAATTTGAAACCTCACTGCTCTAAGTTAAGCAAAACAGTTCTTGTTAAAGTGGGAAAATCCCGACGAAGGATGGCACAACTTGTTCGATCCATGGTTGTAGATAAGAGTAATTTGAGAAGTCGATCGAGATGTTGAAACGACTCACCGGTGCATTCCATATTCTTAGCATCATGTGCGTACATTAAGAGTGACTTATTTGAGTTGTTCGATTAATCGACATCGAATCATTAAGTGTATGGCATTCGATAAGCATTCTCGCTTCACTATTCTCAGGTCAGGTCATAGAGAGCAAGTACTTTGGTGATTAAAGGATCCGTGATGACCGACATTGTTTTATTATGAATTACTCCCAAGTCTCTAGGGATTTAGAACCAACTCGCTACCAACTAAATAGCAATAATCCCAAGTCGCTAGAAGATACTACACCAAGTCGCCAACACTTAATTCGCCACACCACTAAGTCGCTAGAGTACCAAGTCGCTAGCCGATGTAAGTCGCTAAGTAGTAACTCGCTAAGACTCAAGTCGCTAGCAAAATTTTGGCAAGAATTGCCACTCAAGTCGCTAAAGATGCAAGTCGCTAAAGAGCAACTCGCTGCACCAAGTCGCTACCACTGTCGCACCCGTAGTGGAGAGTCCACTACTTGTATCAGAATCGCTAGATCTAACTCGCTAGGTCTAAAACCAGAACTCGCTACAAATTTGTAAAGCAAGTCGCTACGAAGAAAGTAGTCCGTGAGCTAAGTCGCTAGCAAGAAAACCATATAAACATCACTTTTCAATCCAAAACAACCCAACCAAGATGATTCAAGCTACCAAATGAAAACCTAAACACTTGTGATGATTCTAAACATAAAAGTACTAACAAAATTCAAACTTTAACACAAGAAATCAACCAAATGATGCAAAACCACTAAACTTTTTCAAACTCAAAACCACCTAAAACCACTAGAAATCCAAAGATGTGCAAGATATGATCTAACCATGGCTCTTGATACCAATTGTAGGATATTGATTTCACATACACATCACAACATTAACACAATGAGCACATAGATGGTTTTAGAGAGAAAGAGGGGACATTCTATTAAGAGAAACTTGTAGAATATTAGATTACTAAAGAATATCCAACCTCTACCTTGCAAGGTAGAGGGTATTTATAGGTTACAAACTAAACGACCTCCCGACGGCCTCGTGGATCGTGGATACAGCTGGGTAAAGACCCGTCCTTCCTCCACGGTGTTGCACTAAACTATTTTACGCCATCGACTAACTACATAACTACATAAATAAGTAACTAACGATTAGTCTACGAGCTAACTTATGCTAGATAATAGTTGGGGTGACCGACTCTTCAATACCGGAATTTTCTAATTCCTAACAAATGTCTAATTTGGGAACTTTTTGTACCAGCTGGATGAAAACTTGAAGGTTTCGAAAGTGGAGTTCTTCTACGACTGAGGAGAGTTACTCGTGGGTATAATCAAGGGTGAACTTGAGTCCATTACCCAAGATTTCATCACGAGTGAGGCGTCTTCAAGTTGCCCATTTTCATACTGAATGCAATCGCGAATGCTGCAGCTAAGGCCATTAGAAAATTTTGCGAGTGACGGTGAAATGATGATGTTGGTCATCAAAGGAACTTTCACTTCATTATTAAACAAATTAGCTATTCGTATTTTGCTTATGACTTTCAAAAAAAAGTCCCGCCGTGACGCGACGGGCGCCAGGCTACTTGTTCCCAATATAGATTGAGTTTTCACATTTTTTACTCAATATTTTCTAGTATATAGATTAAGTTTTCACTTTTTGAATTTTGTATAAAGCTAGACGAAAATGCCAAAGACAAGAACGGATTTTATAAATGAAAGATTGTTTAGTGATAAAAAAAGTTTATGGGTTATAAACAAAAAATAATAAAAGTTTGAAGATTTGGGGATTAAACATAATGTTTTGAAACCGATTCGACCCTGGTGGTTCAACCGGTTGAATTGTTCCAGTCGAAAAACGGGTCGATTTAAACCGAGTCAACCCGATGGCTTGGGTCGAAAACGGGTCAAATTAAACCGGGTCAACCCGCCGGGTTTGAAACATCTCGGGTCAACTCGGTTTTCGATGTGCATTAATAGTTTTGTTTTGAAATATATGTTTTCAACATTTCTTTTTTTAGTTTCGACTTTT
The DNA here is from genome assembly GCA_022545495.1 of Chrysanthemum lavandulifolium. Taxonomy (NCBI): domain Eukaryota; kingdom Viridiplantae; phylum Streptophyta; class Magnoliopsida; order Asterales; family Asteraceae; genus Chrysanthemum; species Chrysanthemum lavandulifolium. The sequence goes on along the minus strand of CM040241.1, from coordinate 155,802,300 downwards.
CACTTTTTACTTTTTGGTTTTCTTTATATATTGTATAGTAGAGTATCAAGACGCTTTTAGTGAAGACTTCTGTGACGATTAACCGGATAAATAGATCTCGATGAGGCCTAATTCAACCGCTTTTATTGGTTTGAGCGTGTCCTTTTTGTTCGTTTTCGATGACTTTTATTGGTTAAGCCAAACCAGTGGTGACACCGGTTCTGGTTGAACCATTTAGTCGATCAGGTTTTAAACTATATATACCATTAACTTGTTAATTGTATGAAGTTTTCGTGCTTTATTAATTTGTATAATGTGTATAATAACATATACTTTTCATTTAGGGTGTTTTAAAATAATATTAATTAGTGTGTTTAATTATTTTATATTTTGGATTATATTATAATGGTTTAAATTGTAGTTTGTTTAAATTATACGTTGTGAAAATTTTATTGTCTTTTAATAAATGGTGTTTTAATTGGTTGTTTTTAATTTGGTAGATATGTTTTATTTGGTTGTACAATGTGAATAAATTATCAGACTTTTAAGTAATGCCAGATTTTAATAAGGTATTAATTATAATATCGTTTATCTACCTTCGACTTTCAAGATTTCACTTTTTCAAGATTGTGTCTGTTTCATTATATGTAGTATAGATATAAAGGATTATTAGTTTTCACTTATTTTTTATTGAATATTTTCTAAGATAGCTTAAGTTTTCACTTTTTCACTTTCAAGAAAAGATGGTTTTTCTATTACTAGACGAGTACCCGTGTATAGCAATGAAATTTTATAGCGGTATATAGTTATAGTGATATTTTGGTTACACAAACACTTAACATTTTGTATAACCAAAATATCACTATAACTATATGCCGCTATAAAATGTTCTTATCTTGGCGACTGCCTCATCTTCTTAAAAAATAATATGCTTTTTTGATAATGTGATAAAATAAGGTATAAGCAATTCACTTTATGACTATTTTTGAGCTACTGAAATCATATGACATGGAAAAAATATATAGTTAAAATGACATATAATTTCTTTTAAATTAATTATATGAATGATTGAATAGTTTTCCGCTATTGAATATGCGATCTTCATTCGATAACCAGTTAATCTAGTAGAAGCATGACAAAATGAACAAGCTTAACGAGACGGATTCTCCCCCATGTGTCATTCAAGAAAAATGTAAGTTATCGATTAAAATGTTTGTTACCGTTAGTTGGCATAATTTAGATATCATGAATTCAAGTACGGATAAAATATTGTGTTCATATCAATAGTTTTGCATGTTATTTATGAATGTTTTAAATAGTTTATATTTGATTTTAGATATAAGTCAAAAGTTACTCGGCATAAAATGTCACCACAAATACAACAAATACAGCTAGGACCTTGGTGCATTTATTTTGATTCAATATTTTCTTAAACAGATTCAATTTTTCACTTTTAACTTTAAAAAAAACTAGACGAATATCTGTGCATAGAAACAAGATTTTATAGCGGCAGATAGTTTTAGTGATAAAAAACGTCTATTGGTTATAAACGAAAATTAATAAAACTTTGAGGATTTTATGATTGAACATAATGTTTTGAAACCCGGTTAGACCCGGTTGGTTTAACCGGTTGAACCATTCCGGTCGAAAAACGGGTCAATTTAAACCGGGTCATCCTGACGGGTTGGGTCAAAAAAATGGGGCAAATTAAACCGGGTCAACCCGCCGGGTTCGAAGCGTCCCGGGTCAACCGATTTTCGATGTGTATTAATAGCAAACATTTCAATACTTCAATATTTTCCAAATGCATAGCTTAATTTCAATATTTTTTAATTGTACTAAAAGTTTGACCATTTTCAACATTTCAACATTTTAACATTATTAAAGGTATAAAACCGTATATTGATTGTGTCTTGAATACAGATTACATGTGAGCATATATAATGAATACAATGGGCCAATACTATAATGCAAATACATAACTGGACTAGGCCCATATAAACTATCACTAACAAACATTGACTATTTTTATATCATATTTAGTATAGTGAAGTCGACTTTATTTCTACCAACAAATCTATCTTCTAAAGGATAAATCCCCACCATTCATCTAGTTTGATCAATAACGGGATTAACTAAGATTTAAAATGAAAAGCTTAAGTTCGCGCTTTTTTTTGTTTTTTGTCTTTCTTTTTTATTCAAATATTTTTTTGTCTTTTATTTTTAAATTAACGTTTTTTTAATTTAATTCACGCTTTTTTTCTTTTTCTTGAATTCTTTTCTTTCTTTTTTAAATTCACGCTTTTTTTAAATTCGCGTTTTTTATTTACGTTTTTTAATTCGCGTTTTCTTTCTTTCGTCGTTTTCTTACATTTTATACGTTTTCATCTGTTTTCGTTCGTTTTTGTCCGTTTTCATATGTTTTCGCCCGTTTTCATACGTTTTCATCCGTTTTCATACATTTTCGTCCATTTTCATCAGTTTTCTTTCATTTTCATACGTTTTCATCCGTTTTTAGACGTGTTTGTTTACATTTAGATTAAACAACTTAAACAAGTTGATTTTGCTTTAAACACATAGTTATTTAGTGTACTTTTGTTTATTATTTAAGTTGTAATTGAATTTGTCTATTTAATTGATACATTGTGAGTATTTTAATAGGTTTTACAAAAGAATTTGAAAATATATATGGTTGATCAGTGAAGAAGCTATGGTTAAAGAAAGCACAACATCTTCATAAACAAACTGAAGAAGCTCAAACACATGTTACGTCACAGGTGATATCATGTGTGGTATCACCGTGATATCACACGCGATATCACAAGTGATTTCACAGTGATATCATTTGTGATATCACACGTGATATCGCGGTGATTTCACGTGATATCACGGTGATTTCATTGTGATATCATCCGTGATATCACAAGATATCACACATGATTCAACAAAATAGAAGGTTCGACATATCGTGATGTCACCAGGATATCAAATTCTCCTCCAAAAGTTGAACATCGCGAGAATGAGATACACGAAAATTAGCAATAAAAGTGTGGTGGTTAGTAGTTATTCAAAATCATGGTGATATTCGAATATCACAAAGTGATAAAGTGATATTCAAAAAATCAAGCGATACTCAAAATATCACAAATGATATTATGAATATCACAAAATGATATTCGAATATCACGAAATATCACTCGATAGTCGAAACATATGAAAACGTAAGAAAGCGGATGAAAACGTAAAAACGGATGAATACATATGAAAACGGACGGCGTATGAAAGCGTAAAACACGTCGACAATGAACGAAAACGAAAGCGGGATGAAAGCGGACGAAAAAGTATGAATAATGGATGAAAGCGTAAGAAAGCGAGACAAAATGTATGAAAGCACGAAAACGTCTTAAAACGCGAAGAAAAACGCGAATTAAAAAACGTTAAAATGTAAAAAAAAAAAAAAAAGAAGTTAATAAATAAAATGTGAATTTGAAAAAATATAAAAAAAAAAAAAAAAAAAAAAAAAAAAATTGAAAGAAAAATAAAAAGACAAAAAAAGAAGTGAAGGAAAAAAAAAGATAAAAGACAATAAAAAAAAACATAAACTTAGATTTATCAATTAAATATTGGTTAATCCTAACTATTAGATCAATAGATGAATAGTGAGGATTTATCGTTTAGTACAAAAAAAAAAAAAAAAAAAAAAAAAAAAGAAATTTTTTCTTAGTATAGTTGTGGTTTTTTTATTATATGTAGCTAAGATTAAGATAAACCAACATGAAAATGTACTTGTGATATCCATGTTGATCCTTTTAAACCACGGCTTTAAATAAGTGAAAAGTTTTATATATTTTTTTTTTAACTATCCGTTTGGTCTAGCTTGCTCTCGTTTACTACTTTGGCGATGAGAAACACACTTGATTTAATGAAACTGAAGTTGAATATGGCTTAACTATCCATTTGGTGAGTGAGCTTTAAAAGTTGAATATACAGATATACAATTGCATCTACATCTCACAAATAATCATGGATGGGCAACGACGCCACGCCCATGGCTAAAAAGATGAAGCATGACTAGTTGACTACTTATTAGTATATATTATTCCGTTGTGTGTGTGTGTGATGAGACTTGTTTTACTTTTACATTTTATGTTGTAAGAAAGGAAAAACATCGAGTCTTAAATATAAGCATAGCATTCCCTTGTGAGAACCAAATCCAGAGGTAATTAAAAGGCTAAAATGCTCATAAGGTGCTTTATGATGGTGATGAAACTTTAAGCCAGGCGTAAACCTAGCTTGAGTGCAATCGAGGAAGATAAGAAATCAAATGAAATCACTAGGAAAAGATGAATAAGAAACAAAATGATCCAAAATGCAAAGAAAAACATAATTATCACCCTCATGATTACAAGAAGAAAACCGATTTCTTAAACATGTTTAAGCCTCGTATATTGTTAACTTCGAACAAGTCTTCGAAAAGGATTTAGATAAGGTAGTTTAAAATATTGTTGAAACTAATCCTCCCTTAGAAAATCCCCGAGCGATCGTGTATCCGACACACCAATGCATCTTGTTCCTAGAAGAATTGCCACTAAAAGCAAGACATTATTAGCCAACACGTTATATTTCAACTATTTGTTGATTTTGAGAAAACTTGCAAGAAAAGGATCACACCCACCGGTATAACCCAAGGAGAAAGGGTTTTGAACAAATGAAAGAATGTTATTTAATCGAGGTCATGCCCTTCTTTAAACTTCTAAAAGATCACTTTGAGAGTCTTAAAAGGGAATAGAAACCGATATTAAGGGAATGGAAAAGGAATTTGATGCAATGGTTGTTGAAGTTAGACTATGAGCGTAACCAAATATAATGAGATGAGAGAAAGAACCCATATATTAAATGAGAATCTTATTATCGAACGTGTTTTCAAGATGTTTTTCATCGCTCAAATTGCTCTATTAATGCTTCCAAATTTCATGAATTATCTGTGGTCTCGAAAGTCTCCCATGATCGTGTCATTGAGCTTGAAAAACTAATTCTAAACTAAATGAGAAAATTGAATCGATGATCACGACAACTTCGCTAAACATTTTTTAAACTAGAAGTTGAGCATTTTAATTTACAACTAAAATATCAACATCTTAAAGAAATGTCAAAACTTCAAATGTCAAGACATCTTCGTGATGCTCCGTAGTTTGATGCGCTTTTCAATTAACAAACGTGATGAATGTGATTCAAGCTCGCAACACGATCGTAAAGTTGAAAGCCCAAATCTCTCAATTAAAGGGTCAAACAAACAATATGACAGCTCCCAAATGCCTCCTTTAGATTCTCGTAATTCTCAAACGTTTCATCTTCAAACCTAGTAAATGCTTTTACAAAGGAAAACGAAAGTTTTCTAGAAGAAAATGAAAGGTTAAACGTCACTTCAATGAGTGTTTGAATCAATTAAAGTCATCAGAATAAAAACAACAAATAACTTCATTGCAAAAGGAAATTGAGAATCAAGAGTCGTAAAAGGAAAATGCCAATGATCAATGGGGAGAATGTTGTATCTAAGGTTCACCGGTAATAATATATGCTATCTCAGACATATGTCCCCTCATCTATGAACAACAAACTTGCTTATTCAACAAATTCTCATCCCTTAAGGATTGCTTAGAATGCTCGCTGAGATTGTTGAAGAGATGTAGAGAAACCTCATGATAATGCAATTGGACATGCATGCTTATATGCCAAACGATTCAAGAAATCTTAGAATGCTTGATCACAATATGCCCTAAGACATAGGGTAGAGTTAACCCTTTGATTCCATGCTCAACGCCCAAGGCCAAATATGATGCATATGATTCCCAATGTTTTGAATGTGAGTCAGTGTACTGAGTAGCATGATTCTAGATCCGCAAGGCTAGGAAAGAGAACTCAAATGCCTTCTAGGAGTACTAATCCAAGACTCCAGTTAAGAAAGTGAACCTGAGTGACTGCATGTTCAGATCCCAATACATCTAAAATGTGGTAAAGAGCAAGAAACAAACTAATGTTCCCATTCCCTCACAGAGTAATCGCGACATTAAAGGAGCAGTCAAAGTCTCAAGACAATACAAGGAATGATAGACCTCGCAAGCTAAGAATGTGCACCGGAAAGAGTGAAGAACAATCTAGGAACCTTGTTTGAATCGAATAAAACGAATCGTGTTGATTCTAGTATTAGCCATGGTAGGCATCTGTAATTAATTCACTCGATACTATTTGCAAACCTGTATCGATGATTGCTTGAATTCGCTTCAATCATGGATGCGATGTTAATGTTCTCGCTAATGATGTTAATTGTCGCTAATTTTGTTAATGCTAAAATTCATGCTAAAAGGCAAAAGGCAAAAGCGAAGAGAGTTAGAAAACAATGGAACCCACAGAAGAACATTCGTGGTAATAGGCTTTTTATTGACACCGTCATAAGACTAATCGATAATGCCCACTAGAAAATGGATGCTCACGGTAGAACTATTCCTTGAATGGTCACACTGTAAATGTGGCTAATACGTACACTAGTATTGCATCTATTCACAACAATTCCATTACCTCACTTTCGACATAATGCTTCTACTATGGTGGTCCAACCATTGTAACTAACCAAATAACCCATTCTTGCATGGGGATCCCATTATCGCTCACGCTTTTTAAACTTAAGCGAGCTAAGCTCGAGCTCGGCAGCTCGAGTTCAGCTCGGCTCGTTTCCACCAATAAGCTTGATCTAACTTTTAACTATACTATAGCGTGTGGGAAACGACTGCATTTTACCTAGGGGCGGATCTAGCTTGTGGGCGGTGGTATGCACGCATACCACCGGCAAATCTATAGTAGTGTAAAAAAATAGTTTTTTCTCAAATGTGACTATAATATACACTATGAATTTATGAGTGCACACCCTCTAGATTGCTGGAAAATTATTAGTGCATGTCTTAATCTAGCTCACCATTGTTTGTAAGAAGAAAAAAGAAAAGAAACTATAATTTTTTAGCATAAGTGTGACCTGGTTGAAGAAGAAGAAGAGCCAAAATAAGATCCTGAGATATAAGTCAAACAGTTAATGGGTTTTATTTTTCTTTGGCCCACTTTTGTGATGTAAAGTTTTTTAAGGCCCAACCAACTCAAAGTTACAATTTACAGTATACAGTATACAGATATACTGATATACGTGTATTTCAATTTGTCTTATTGGGTTATGTTTACTTTCGATGCCATTAAATGATTTGCATTTTGCATAAAGGTTTGTTGTTTTTCAGTTTTTTAGATACGAAACAAACGTTTGTTGTTTTCTAGATTTTTACGTATGAAATTGGGAGTGACTTATTATGTTATTACTTGACCCGACAAAGTTAGCTTTATTTATAATTTTGCTTACTTGTTACTGTTGATAATTATTTAGGTAATATAGTCGAACCTGACTAACGTGTTATATCTCGCATAAACCAAAGTTGGCAAATCAAATCAGCTTCGATGAATTCGAATCCATAAACAAAACAATCGCGCCTATTCCAAATTCCCAAAAACCCGACCCGAAAAACCCAAGCCGAAAAACCAAATTTATTAATATTAACTCTCCTAAAAATCGTCAATACCCTACCCCGAAATCCTGGATCCGCCACTGATTTTACCGTCGCTTTTATTGTAGGCTTTGTCTTCGTGGATTGATCAATCGAGGTTGTGTTAATTTTTATTCTATGTTTTATATTAATTAGTTTGGTAGTTTTGGGTTTTATTTTTAAATAGGTGCAACTATGTTTATAGGTCTAGTCTAGATTTTGTTTCTTGAGATTTATTCTTGAAAGTAATATTTTCTTTGTTTTAAAATAAAATGTGTATATTGCTTTTTAAGTTATCTCAAAATTAAGTTTTTACTTTCAATTATAACTAACCGAATCGTTGGTAGATATGAAATTTTATAGTGGACAATAATGATGTTATTTTATCTTAAACTGATTACATTTCGTAAGTGCACATAATATTATTAATCAATAAACTTTGTGACCAATCCTCATTTACTCAAAAAAAAAAAAAAAAAAAAAAAAAAAAAAAGCCTTGACAGGTATGTAAAATGACCGATTGTGATCCAAAGTCCAAACACGTTTGATTCGTCACCCAACCCTTTTATTTTATCTATTTTTATAAGATAAAGAGTCTAGTTTAAAATACATTTTGTAACTTGTCTATTGTCCTGCTTTACATCTTTGTAGTTTTTTTTGACACACACACATTACTCCATTAGTAAAGTTAATCACCATACATTCATCCGTTAGTAAAATAAGTCAATGATTACTAACGGTTCAAATTATTTCTCCGTTATCTCCTAATCCAAAATAAATTAAAATGGGGCACGATAAGCTCGAACTCGGGTCTGGTCGCCCAAAAATCAACGCCCCAACCAATGGATTAAGCGTCCATTTGTGTAATTATACCAAAATGAATTTTACTTAATCTTTTTATACGTTATCCCACGCTTTTATATGTTTCGTCCATTTTCATCCGCTTTTATACGCCGTCCGCTTTTTACATGTTCATCCGCTTTATTTTTCTTTTTCATCCGCTTTTTACGCTTTTCATCCGTGTTTATCGCTTTCATCTGCTTTTATACGTTTTCGTCCATTTTATGCGTTTTAGTCCGTTTGTATCGTTTTCATATGTTTTATACCTTTTCTCCGCTTTTATACGCTTTCAAACGTTTTATCTGCTTTTTGTCCATTTTTATTTGTTTTGTCCATTTTTATCTGCTTCGTCTATTGTTTAACGCTTTCATCTGTTTTACACGCTTCGCTCGCTTTTATATATTTTTCGTTTGTTATTTACCTTTTCGCACATTTTATCTTCCGTTTTCGTTTTATCTGTTTCGTCTTTTTACGTTTTAAATCCGCTTTCACACGTTCCCGAACATTTTCACGTTTCATTACATTTTATACGTTTTCTTCACGTTCTCAAAGTTTTATCCGTTGCTTCGTTTTATACATTTTAGTTCATTTTATACGTTTTCATCCGCTTAAAAGTGTAATAAAACAAACGAAAACGATATAAACAAAACGAAACATATAAAACGAACTAAACGAGATAAAAACTTATGGAACACAATACAAAAGCGTGCATGAATGTATAAACGGACGATAACGTAAAAAAACAGACAAAACAAGATAAAAACGGACAAAAACATATAGAAACGGACGAAAACGTATAAAAACGGATGAAAATGGACGAAAACGAATAAAAAAAAGTAAGAAAACGTAAGAAAAAGTATAAAATTGGACGAAAACGTATAAAAACGGACGAAAGCGTATAAAAACGGATGAAAACGTAAAAAACGGACGAAAGCGTAAAAAAGGATAAAAACGTAAAAAACAGATAGAAACGTATGAAAACGAATGAAAACATATAAAAACGGACAACAACATATAAAAACGGACAAATGTTTAAAAACGGACGAAACGTATAAAAAAAAGTTAAATAAAATTCATTTTGGTATAATTACTCCAATGGACGCTTAGTCCAGTGGTGGGGCATTGATTTTTGGGCGACCAGACCCGAGTTCGAGCCTATTGTGCCCCCTTTTAGTTTATTTCGAAAAATAATTTTGCACCGTTAGTTACGAGGACTAACGATGCAAATAATTTCTATTGCATTAGGAGATAACGGATAAATAATTTGCACCGTTAGTCCTCATTGACTGATTTGACTAACGAAGGGATGTATGGTGGCTAACTTTACTAACAGAAGGATGTGTGTGTGCAAAAAAAACAACGTGGATGTAAAGCGGGACAATCGACATACCACATGGATGTATTTTGTACTTTACTCTAAAATAAATTAGAAACACTTTACATTAAAAATCAATTACGAAACTCTACTACCAAACTAAATATCCATAATCGACACTATTTTTCCACATTACAGATCTCTACATCGCGAGCAAATACATCAGCTCGCAACTTCCATTTGCTCGTAACATTAGAAATAACATGTGGAGGATAATAGGGGCAGGGAGGGGTGGTGTCCCCCCCTAAAATTCTCACAGGCAGTTCCAACTTTCAGTAAAATATGCAGTTTTTTTAACATATTTTGTGTTATAGTTCTTTTAGATTGTTATAACAAAGCAAAAAAGCCTATAAGATGTCAAAGTTGTGAAAAAGAACCCCTTATTCATATCATTCCAACGTCAATTTTTGTGTTTTCTTTGAGGTATTCAATATGTTTCTCAAAGGTATTCAATGATGGTTTATTTGTTATGTTTAAAGTTGAATGAACCATATATACTCTTTCTTAAGTTCTTAATCAATGGTATCATTTAAGAAAATCTTTTTTTGAAATTTTATATAAAAACAACATTTTACGGTAGAATATTTCGGCTCCCCCAACTGATATGCTCAAGCTCCGCCACTGCAGTCAAATAATAACTTTCTCAACTAAGTTTGCTTGCCATATGGACATGGAAAGCAAATGGTAATGAATTGTAAATAAGTTTGTTTTCCACTTATAAATTTTTGGAAAAATGTTGCCTAATAGTAATCAAGTTTCATCATTGTTCCAATTCAATCACTCAAACTTTATATTAACCACAAAAACCATTCAAGTTTAAAAAGTGTTCCATTGTTGTGTAAATGTTTAAAATAAGTGCATTGTTTGGTTGTACCTTGATAATAAACACTCACCCACTGAATTTCACTAATCTCAACTAACTCGATGTACAACCAAGTTATGCACACTTAAGAAAAATATAAGTCACAGAATAATAACGAAGTTTGAGAACTGTTCCGTTTTGGTCACTCAAACATAAAAGTTACATAAGAATGGAACACTTGTAAAACTTGAGTGGTTAGGATGGACGGCAAGGGGAGTTTTGCACTCACCTTACAGCCTCACTCACCCGCCACCCCCATGCCAAATGCATCGACTCACGCGTGAGTCTCACGTCCCAAGACAAAGCAAGGTGACCAACTCACCTACTTGATATGTGTGCTAATTTATTCGACCGTTTGGTTTGTAGAGTTAAATAAATAAATAAAAATAAAAAATAAACTCTCCACTACCCCATTTTTCCTATATATTCACCAAATTCATTTTCTAAAACACAAAACTCACTTTAAACTCTTTATATACACATCTCCTCATATCTTACTCCTTTAACTTTTCAAATGAATTCCGACATGTTTATGTTCACCGACTCTGAAGAAAAACAAAAAATTGAAAGTCGGAATTTGACTTTTATTGCAAAAGCGGTTTCGTTTATTAAAAATAGCCGAAAACCAAATTGGCCAGCAATAAAACGGATTAATCGTGATCATTATGGTGCTCATGACCATTTAGTCGCCGCATATTTGACTAACGACCCTTTCTACGATGAACGTACATTCCGAAAGAGGTTCCGAATGAATTGATCTCTTTTCAACTGGATAGTTCGGGAGTTAACTCTTCATTGTTCGTTTTTTAGTGATAATATTGATTGCACCGGAAAAGAAGGCATTTCAGCTTTGATGAAGTGTACCTCCGCAATTCGTCAATTGGCATACGGCGCGAAACCGCATGCTTTAGATGAATATCTACAGATAAGTGAAAAAACATCTCGTCGATATGTTGATTTCTTTTGTAAGTCTGTTATGGAAATTTTTGACCCAGAATATTTGAGGAAACCTACTATGACTGATCTCGTAAAGCTTTATCGACATCACGAAGAAAAACACGCATTTTCATAGATGTTAGGAAGCCTTGACTATACTGATTGGGAGTGGTTTGGTTGTCCAAATGCACACAGGGCAATATGTTCACGTGATCATGGTCCAAATCCATTCATTTTGTCGAAGTTGTGGCGCCTCAAGACTTATGGATATGACATGCTTTCTTTGGTGTTTCGGTCGAACAACGACATCAACGATCTTGATCAATCCCTTTATTTAACGATCTTAAACAGGGATAGCACCGAGATTCCCTTTGTTGCTAACGGGGTAACTTACCCATTTGGATACTATCTTATTGACGGGATATATCCGGAATCGGCAACACTCGTTAAGACGATTCCAGAACAAGCAGATGATGACCAGAAGAGAATAAGGTATAAGCAAATGCAGGAATCGGCAAGGAAAGATGTAGAAAAGGCGTTTGGTGTTTTGAAGAAGAAATGGGCGGTACTTGCCAATCCCACAAAGATAATGACAAAAGAAAGACTCCAAAATATGTTGTATACATGTATTATATTACATAATATGATACGAAAAGACAAAAAAAAAGGCAATATCTCCCGAATGGTACCCGACGGAAGCACATTAGCCAAATTACTACATACGATCCGATGAGAAATACATCGACCACATCAAATGCATCAAAACATTCGTGCGATTTAGTGCAACATTTGTCTCGTAATGAGTCCCTTGTCCTCATACGAGGCATTGTAAGCCATTGCGTTAAACCTCACCCAAAAAGTATGATTACTAAATTGTATTGGTATGGACCGAATGTATAATATTTTTTATGTAATATTGTGTGGAAGTAGTTAAATATAAGATATTGAAATTTATGGTATCATAAGTTTTGTTATCGTAGGGCGGAGGTAAACTCTCGACAAAGTCGCTTCTTCATCTCTACTGTAGATGAATACATAATAATGTTGACTATTTTTTTTTGGTCAGTGGCCTAAATTGTAAAATGACTACAATTTTTTTTACCCTCGCATTAATTTAAGTTACTATTATTTTAGATAGACAATTAACGTTATAAGAGTATATGTGAAGAGGTTTATGTTAATATGTTAAATTTAAAAAAAGACTTTTCATATGTAACACTTTAATATTAGTAGGTTACATAAATAATGTTTAGCCTATTTATTTGGTGCCTGTTTCATAATGAGTTATAGTACCAATTGGTTTGTTGTATAGTTTATTTTCAATGGCAAATTTTGAATTGATATGTAATTTATCGAATATTGCAGGTTCTTCAAAATTGCGTAATTGCATGCGCTTGTGGTTTGTGCAACAGACATGTGAAGATGATGCATTATCCAAAATGCTATTCAGTTGTTGCCAACATTTGAGGAGGGTAATAGCTAAGAACCATACAATGATGGCAAACATGGAAGCTTATGGTGCTAATGGAGTTGCTTTGGAGTCACTTGAAGCTTTAAGAAAAACCCAAGACAGACATCGGTTATTGCTTGCAGAGCTAAACTATTTGCTAGATGAAGCGAAAGTGGGTGCCCGTGAGGAAGAAGCTAATGCCATTAAGATGAATGAGTTTAAGTAGTTGTTTGGGTTTAGGTACTTTGGTTGGTTTTAATAATTCGAATGTTTTGTTTGTTTTAGAACGATGCTATGTCAAATTAATATATATTTATTTCATGGCAAATGAAATAGTTGGTGTATTTAAATTAGATTAATTTTATTTTAAGTTTCATTTAACATATAGTTGAAATGTTAGTATATAAATATAAAGATAATAGATAAGTTATTAACATTATTATTATTTTTTAAATTAGGATGTTAATGCCAAAGCATTGTATATATAAGGACCGGTTTATATCTACTTAAAAGATGAAGGGTTTAAATTGCAAAATGAGATAACTTCCTAAATCATATCGATTTTTGCATGAAGAATATGAAAGGGCTACAAGAATAATCGAAATTAAATTTCTCAATGACTTTTAGTGTATTTTTTTGTAATTATCTCGCAATTTATGAGTTAGTACATTGTAATTATGTATACTTACAAAACCATAAACACAACCATCATAACTTAACCGTTAACCCTATACCATCATAACATAACCCTAATCGGAAAATGTCTTCCACACCTAACATTGACGAAATGAAAGCTCTAATGTAATCGGGGAACTAAGTGATGCTTTTAGGCTTTTGATTATGCAAGACATTGCGAGAGAAAAAGTTGATTGAGAAGTCGGGAGAAGAGAGCACCATTCTCCAGAGACTATTGCAAAAAGAAGAAACACTCGATGAGGCTAGAAGATTGTTTCCTTCTTTCAATGCGATTCTGAACAAAGTGAGTTTGCCCTTCGTGAGATCCAAATGAAGGACGTAAGGAAGAATGACTTGCTTGCTCGATTGTTGGTGCTATGTCGTCGGAGTTTGGCGAGAAGGAGGATTTTTGGATGACTTGGATGAAGTTGATGATTCGTAAGATGAAGCGTAGGAAGATGTGGGGGTGGGTTTTGTGTTTTGATGTAAATTTCTTGGTTGTATGTATGGTTTTATTAATCGCTACTCTTTTATCTTAACTATTAAGTATATATATTTATGAATGGAGTAAACGATGAATCATCGCCATCGGTTTTAGATTTGATGTCTAGTAATTACTTGAAGAAGGCAAGTTTTTTATTTAGTTTTTACTTTTATTATAAAATGGTCAAGTAGTGTGTGTGTTGACTTTAAGTGTTTCACACATATATCTCACTTTTACTCGGTTCAAACACACAGTTACATTCAAACTTCCGACCTAGGGTTTTCAATCAATCGAAAAATCAATCAAAATAAATGTTACGCAATAAAATATTATTGAGGGCTATTATTAAGTGCTTGATTATCTACTCATTGAGCCTAATATCTCAGGTATTCTACTTGAATATGATAGCCTGAAAGGGTGAATGTTTAAACGTTATAATTTATTGCAAGGTTGTTACTTTAGGCCGTTTGTTGATCTATAATTGATATTGTGTTATGTTAGTTTCGATTCAATCTCGAAAAGCAAGTATATGTTTAAATGAGAATTTGATCGAGTTTATTAAATTTGCATTATAAAGCTCGAATTTTTGTTGTTTTTATGTTGAGATTGGTAATCATTGATCCGGTTTGAATAAGTGTAAGATAAATTTTGATTTTTAGTGATAATCCAGTTAGGGGTTTGAGTTTTTCGGGGTTAAATGATTTTACATCTTAAAGTTTAGAAGCATTATAGATGTTTTGGCATTGTTTAATTTATATTTTCGATAAGCGGTGAAAATAAGCACTTCATGAAATAGTGTTTGGATATGCTTATGTTGTAAAAGATGCTATGTGGATGAAAACGTGACAGATAGCTAGTCTTTGTGTATTTTAAGATTTTACGGGTCTAAAAGCCATTCAATTTTATCTCAAATAAGCACCTTGAAACATGAAAAAGCTTAGTTTGTTCCAAGATATGTATCGGGACACGCACTATACAATCGAGACACGACAAACATTAACTCACACCATACGTTTACCTAGTTTGTCATATGTAGCATAGTCATCAACAAAGAACCTTTATTGTCGCAAGATCCTTTGGAGGAGTTTAAGTTTGTTTCTAAGTGTGTTATTGTTTTGTTTATGATTAAACCGAATGAAAGGGAAGTTAGAAAGTTATGTTTTGAGCTTTCCCTTTTAATTTTTTGGATATATATAGAAGCTAAGTTTCGATAAAGACTAATGACGTATCAGGTAGGCGAAGGTTTTTGTCTTGTTTCGTTTTTGTTTTTGTAAAACAGAAGTTTGTCTTCTTATAGATTTATGAGGTTATGAGTTCAAGAACATGAGATATTTGTATATCTTTAAATATATTAAAGTGTGTTGAACAAAGCTTAAATATTCATTTGTTTTCATTTTGTTTTGAATATTGTTTTTGGTTTAGATATAGATAATAGGGGACTGAATAACGGTGAGACGTGACACATTGGATTTAGTTGAAGTCATGAGAATATTCGTTTTTTTGGTCAGGATTCAGGGTATTAGTCACTTGCATAGGAAAGCGTATTTGTTGGATGATTTACGCCTCATTAATTGATCTAATACATGCAGTGGGTAGGTGAATATCGATGTGGCTTGAGGTGATGCAAATAACGGGGGAGTCGAGGATATTGTGATGATATGAGATTTGGTGTTAAAACGATGTTACAAGCTTGATGGGTGTGATGGTTTCGTATACGCAAATAATGAGACAATTCGTCAATGAGACAGCGGTGCAAAATGCCTGCGACTGATCGCTTAACAGTCAATAAGGTATGCAGTTTATTAGTTTTTGACTTTTGATATTTTATGCTGACTTAACTGGTATTATAATAACAACAGTTGGGGTATGCATTATTAAAACTGACCAAAAAAAAAGGACGCAAATTGCAGGTTAAGCATTATTCATTTAAAAACGTGAGAATAACATACCAAACCTCAAGAAAGAAGTCTATGAAAATAACTTGTTAAAATACTACTTGAACACTTGAGTTTAGGTATCGATAAGTTTTCGATTGTTATTGCTCCGTATAGTTGTCGCCATAAGAGAACTATATATGCTCACGATTGAATGATTGTTAGGATATATAACTTGCAACGGTTTCACATCCGTAACTATTGGCGGTGATAACGACAAATCCAAATTGATATGTTTTTTTCCCGTATGTAGCTTTGAAAAACGTCGTCTTAATTTTTTCGTGTTATTCATAATTGCTAATGTTTGGATCTTCCTTTATCCTTCTTTTTCTTCCCCGCAGCTTTGTAATTATGTCTTGCATACTTTCATTAGTATTTGAATCACCTTCCTTGCCATATGAAAACCAAGTTGGATATCACAATATAGAAAACATATTAATGCGCATTATAAAAGCATAGTTAAATGTTAACAGTTGTGACTTAAAATATGTATATATTAACGAATAGGCAAAACCATTTTTTTAAGATTGAAATCATTATTTTATCTGGAAACATTTAAGATTGCATATGCAAATCGGGTTTGTGGTATGAAAAACAGAAACAAAATTTATTGTCAATTATTTGCTAACCTGAAAATAGTTAATTAACTTTTCTAAACTGAGAAGTTTTCGATATGGCCAAGATTTAATTCCAACCGATCGACATTGCACTTTAAAAAGGGACGAACTAACATGAAAGCATTTTGCAGCTCGGTGTAAGGGCATATGAAAGTAGTGTGAGACGACATCCCTGCTTAATGACATAGTTTTAGAATGTGTATATATGATTTCTGTATGATAAAATAGGAGTTGAGATGTGTATATTACTGAGATAAGTTGGTTTTTGTTAGGAATTAGAAATTCTAGGTATTAAAGAGTCGGTCACCTCAAGTATATGTAATCATTAGAAAGCTCGTAGTCGTAGTTCCTTTAGGTTAAGTAGTACTTAGTTAAGTAACACCGTGGAGGACTGACGGGTCTTTACCCATCTGTATGCGATCCACGACCCGTTGTGTGGCGTTTATGTAAGACTATAAATACTCTCTACCTCCCAAGGTAGAGTTGGAGCTCATAATAAGAATTTTCTTTCTCACTAAAGTTCTCTAAACCTCTAACTTTCTCTCTAGAATTCCACTTATTCGCCACCTTGTTGTTATGGTTTGATGTGTATGTGAAAACTAATATCTAACAATTGGTATCGAGCCATGGTTAGATCATATCTTGCACATCTTTGGTTTCTAGTGGTTTTAGGTGGTTTTGAGTTTGAAAAGTTTAGTGGTTTTGCATCATTGGGTGATTTCTAGTGTTAAAGTTTGGAGTTTGATAGTACTTTTATGTTTAGAATCATCACAAGTGTTTAGGTTTTGATTTGGTAAGCTTGAATCATCGTGGTTGGGTAGTTTTGGATTGAAAAGTGATGTTTTTGTGGTTTTCTTGCTAGCGACTTGACATTCGGACTTTATTCTTCGTAGCGACTTGCTTTGCAATCTCGTGGCGAGTTACGCTTTGGAGCTAGCGACTTAGATCTAGCGATTAACGGTACAAGTAGTGGACTCTCCACTACGGTAGCGACAGTGGTAGCGACTTGGTCTCAGAGTGAGTTGCTCTTTAGCGACTTGTATCTTTAGCGACTTGAGTGGCGAATTCTTTGCCAAAATTTTGCTAGCGACTTGAGGCTTAGCGAGTTACTACTAACGACTTGCATTTGTCTAGCGACTTGGGACTCTAGCGACTTAGTGGTAGTAACGAATTAGGTGTTAGCGACTTGGTGCATTATCTTCTAGCGACTTGGGTGATTGTTTACGGTTTCTCTTGATTTAGTAAAATCCGTGAAAGAATCTATTTCTCGGTTTAATCATAGAGTTATAAAATCCGTATTATCACGTTAACATGTCTACCAACGTTCCTACTATCATCTCCATCGCTGTCGAGGATGTTCAAGCAACCGGGTCGATACTCGTCCACCCATGCTTGATGAATCGACTACGATTCTTGGGCTCAACGAATCGATTGTATTGCCTTGGAAAGGAAAATGGTGTCAACATTCTCAAATCCATTGATGAAGGACCGTATCGAGTTGAGACGACTAGAGATATACTTGATACTAATGAAGATGGAACTCTATTTACGGAATGGACGGACCTAAAATGTATGATGAGCTTGATGATAAGGAGAAAAGAGATTCGATGCGATATCGTGGCTTCTAACATTGTTCTTCAAGGTCTTCCTAAAGACATCTACAAACCGATCAATCACAACACCGATGCAAAGGCGTTTGGGATAATGTCAAGATGCTTCTCTCGGTTCGAATTAACTATGGAAGACAGAGAATCACAACTCTATGATGAATTTGAACACTTCAAGATGAAGCCGGATGAGAGTGTCTATGAGTACTATGTGAGATTTCATAAGTTGGTGAATGACATGAGGAACATCGAATGACTATGCCTAACATTCATTGAACTCAAAATTTGTGAACAACATGAATCTCGAATGGCACAAGTTTGTCACCACTGTGAAGCTCACTAAAGGATTGAAGAATACAAACTATGAGCAACTCTATGCCTTCCTCCTTCGAATGAGAGACATGCTATGTTTGAAAATTAATTCTCAATCGCTCAAAACCAACCGTGGAGAGACAAGCTCGTCTAATGACTCAATTGCCTTCTACTCAAACATCGGAATCACAACCAAAGCTTCACAAGTCATACCCTTGGGTAATGGTAATCACAAACTCATTCCCGATCCTATGTTCAAACAAGTCGATCTTTGATGCACACGTGGTAACTTCATTAATCAACTAGCTCTTCGATTAGTCAAAACATGAATTCTCTCCCACAAACCAACAACAACCTCGTAATCGCATCTAACCCACACAATCAAGCTATCGTTAAAGATGGAAGGATCATGGTGCAACCAGTTCAGAAAGACAAGATGATCGGGGAAGAGGTGGAGTGGTAGAGGTTATGTTGGTAACCGTAATCGAGGAAGGAATGGTAACCAAGGTCAAGCTAAGCCGATCAAATGTTATAAGCGTGGTGATGAGGGACACATTGCAAGAAACCGCACATCTCCAAAGCGTCCACGAATCGCCGATTACCGGAGATAAGATGTTGCTTGTACAAGCTCGGGACAATGGTGCCGCTTTGGATGAAGAGGAATTGCTGCTTTCTTCTTTGAAGGTAATGCCAAGACCTATGATGCGAGATGTGGATGAGCAAATTATTCGGAGATAGGTCACAATCATCGAATGCCTTTCAAGTCGCCGATTGTGATGCATACGACTCGATGTGGATGATGGACCTATGGCACACACAATTTTTATGGCTAGCATTTCTCCAATGGTTTCTCCCAAGGTCTCTTCTTCACCACAAGTCGGCTCATCCAAAGACAAACTCATCTCGAGGTATTAAAACTATACGATGATGTCGATGTGCAACAGATGCATGACAAAGTACAATCAATCGAAACTAGTGTATCAAATGTTGAAAATATGGGTAATATCGATATTGTCCCATATGATCAATACGTGAAACAAAGTGAAAGTGAAGTTGTACCAAGTGATGCATCTTCTGCAATCAACAATGACTATGTTTTGATGAATACACCGCATGTGCCCCGATGATTCCGTAATTTCGAACTAAATGCCTATAAAGAACGTGTTGCTATTTATGAACAACGTGCAAAATTTGAGTTGACCACTCGTGAGCGTGAAATGGATGACCAAGTGCGTACATTCATTAGAAAAAGTAATTTTAGAGAAGAAGTATTGAAACAAGAATTAAATTCCTTACAAGAAAAGCTTTCTAAAACGCTAAGCAAAAACAGAACTTCAAGAAAATGTGAAAATGCTTAAGCAAGAATTTAATGCAAAGGAATCAAAACTCTTGAAAGATTTTTCTAATCGAAAACTTTGAAAACAAACTTGAAAACAAGTTGTACATACAAGGAAACACCATTCGATCGCTCACATGATCACTAAGCATGGGTCTTAAGCGATAAGCACAGCATTCCCTTGTTAAGGAACCAAATCCAGAGGTCATTAAAAGGGCTAGAAATGCTCATAAGGTTCTTTATGATGGCAATGAAATCCTTAAACCTAGGCGTAAACCTTGCGTTGAGTGCAATCGAGGAAGATAAGAAATCGATGAAGTCACTAGGGAAAGGATGAACAAAAATTAGATGATCCTAAATGCAAAGAGAAAAAGTAATTATCACTCCCCATGACTACAAGAAGGAAAACTGGATTTTCTTGAACATGTTTAAGCCTCGAGACATTGTTGACTCCGAACAAGTTTTCGGAAAAAGGATTTAGATAAGCGAAAGTCGAAAATATTGTTGAAACAAACCCTCCCCTATTGAAAATGCCTAGAGCGACTGTGTATCCTCCTAATACACCAATGCATCTTGTTCCTAGAACAATTGCCACTAAAAGCAAGACCTTAATTAGCCAATATGTTATATTTCAACTATTTGTTGATTTTGAGAAAACTTGCAAGAAAAGGATCACACCCACTGGTATTACGGAAGGAGAAAGGGGTTTTGAGCAAATGAAAGAATGTTATTTAACTGAGGTCATGCCTTTCTTTAAACTTTTGAAAGATCACTTTGAGAGTCTTAAAAAGGGGATAGAAACTGATATCAAGGGAATGGAAAAGGAATTTGATGCAATGATAGTTGAAGTTAGTGATTATGAGCGTGCACTAAAATATAATGAGATTGAGAGGAAGAACTTGCATACATTAAATGAGACTCTTATTACTGAATGTGTTGCTCAAGATATGTTTTTCACTGCTTCAAATTGCTCTATTAACGCTTCCAAATTTCATGAACTATCTGTTGGTCTCGAAAGTCTCCCATGATCGTGTCATTGAGCTTGAAAAACTAATTCTAAACTAAACGAGAAAATTGAACTTGATGATCACGACAATTTGGTTAAACATTTCTCTAAACTAGAAGTTGAGCATTTTAATTTACAACTAAAATATCAACATCTTAAAGAAAATGTCAAAACTTCAAATATCAAGACATCATCGGATGCTCCGAGTTTGATGCGCTTTTTCAAATTAACAAACGTGATGAATGATTCAAGCTCGGTGCAACACGATCGAAAAGTTGAAAGCCCAAATCTCTCAATTAAAGGGTCAAACGAACAATATGACAGCTCCCAAATGCCTCCTCCTTTAGATTCTCATAATTCTCAAACGTTTCATCTTCAAAACCTAGTAAATGCTTTACAAAAGGAAAACGAAAGTTTTCTAGAAGAAAACAAAAGGTTAAACGTCATTTCAATGAGTTATTTGAATCAATTAAGGTCACTCGTAACAAAAATAACGAACAAATAGCTTCATTGCAAAAGGAAATTGAGAATCAAGAGTCGTAAAAGGGAAAATGCCAATGACCAATGGGGAGAATGGTGGATCAAAGGTTCACTTGTAATAAATATGCTTGGGCTGTGACATATGTCCCTCCTCATCTAAGGAACAACAAACTTGCTATTCAAACATACTTCTCATCCCTTAAGGATTGCCTAGAATGTCTGCGTGAGATTGTTGAAGAGGATAAGTTAGAGAAACCTCATGATAATGCAATTGGACATGCATGCTTATATGCCAAACGATCTCAAGAAATCTTAGAATGCTTGATCACAATATGCCCAAAGTCATTAGGTGAGAGAGTTAATCCTTTGATTCCATGTTCGATGCCTATTGCCAAGTCTGATATTCATTCTAAGCCCAATGCTATGAAAGAGAACCTTGAGTGTGCCTTCTAGGAGTACAAATCCCAAAGACTTCTAGTTTTAAGAAAGTGAACCTTAGTGTGCCTACATGTAGTTCGGATCCCAAGACATCTAAACAGTGTTGCAAAGAGTTGTAAAACCACTAATGTTCCCATTCCCTCTACAGAATAATCGGTGACATTAAACGGAGCGGTCAAAGTCTCAAGACATTACAAGGAATGATAGGACCTCTCAAGCTAAGAATGTGCATTGGAAAGAGTAGAAGAAAAATCTAGGAACTTTAAGCTTGAATTGAATAAAACGAATCGTGTTGATTCTAGTATTAGCCATAGGCATACCGTAATTAATTCGAATTCGATACTATTTGCAAACCTTGTATCGATGTCCGCTTGAATTTCGCTTTCTAATCATGAATGTGGTGTTAATGTTCGCTAATGATGTTAATTGTCCGCTAATATTGTTAATGCTAAAATTCATGCTAAGAAGGCTAAAAGGCAAAACGAAGAAAGTTAGAAAACAATGGAAACCCACAGGAAGAACATTCAAGAAAATAGGCTTTTATTGGATACATGTTGGTCATAAGACTAATCGATAATGCCCACTAGAAAATGGATGCCTCTTGGTAGAATTATTCCTTAAGAAGTGATCACATCGTAAATGTGGCTAATACGTACACTAGTATTGCATCTATTCACAATGATTCCATTGCCTCACTTTCGATATGAATGCTTCTATTTCGATGTGGGTGTTCCAACCATTGTAACTAACCAAATGGAACCCATTCTTGCATGGGATCCCAATTATCCGATTATCCATTTTTGTCTCGTGTTCAACCGCAGATCGTTCAAATCGCTTACGTGGTACCGGACTCACTGCTCCAAGCATATGACTGGAGACCGGTCATGGCTCATGAACTTCGTAAGCAAATTCATCGGACCGTTAGATTCGGTAATGATCATTTCGGTGCTATTATGGGTTATGGAGATTACGTTGTTGGTGATAGTGTCATCTCTAGAGTTTACTATGTGGAAGGTTTGGGTCATAACTGCTCTCTGTTGGTCAATTCGTGATTACGATCTAGAAGTAGCCTTCGAAAACATACCGATTTGTTAGAGATCTTAATGGTAAGGAACCTGTTAAAAGGAACTCGTGGCTCAAATCTTTACACCATCTCTATCGATGACATGATGAGGGCTTCTCCAACTGCTTGTTATCAAAGGCTTCAAAACAAAGTCATGGTTATGGCATCGTCGTCTCAATCACTTGAACTTCGGCACCATCAACGATCTTTCCGAAAAGGACTTAGTTGTAGGTTTACCTAGACTAAAGTATGAAAAGGATCATCTTTGTTCAACATGCCAACTGGGTAAAAGCAAAAAGTATGCCCACAAATCCAAACCTACAAACTCAATTACAGAAGTTCTTCATACCCTTCATATGGACTTGTGTGGACCAATGAGAGTGCAGAACATCTTTGGTAAGAAATATGTGTTGGTTGTGGTTGATGATTACTCTAGATTCACCTGGGTCAAATTCTTAAGGACAAAGGATGAAACTCCTGATATCATCATCAAACTCATCAAACAGCTGCAGGTTCGACTCAACAAAACAGTTAGAATTGTCCAAACAGACAATGGAACAGAGTTTGTTAACAAACAACTTAGTGACTTCTATGAAAGCATTGGAATCAGCCATCAAAGAAGTGTTCCACGAACTCCTCAACAGAACGGTGTAGTTGAAAGACGAAATCGAACCCTTGTGGAAGCCGCTAGAACAATGCTGATTTACTCAAAGGTTCCAATGTTTCTCTGGGCTGAAGCTATAGCCACTGCATGCTACACACAAAATCGTTCTCTGATTCACACTGTTCATGGAAAAACTCCATATGAACTTGTCCACAACAGAAAACCTAATCTCTCTTTCCTTCGTGTGTTTGGTGCATTGTGTTATCCAACTAATGAGGACAAGACTTAGGCAAACTTAGAGCTAAAGCGACATTGGAGTATTTGTAGGGTATGCTTCAAACAAAAGGGATACCGAATCTACAACAAAAGAACCCGAAATATCATGGAAACAATTCACGTTACGTTTGATGAGCCGACCGGTCAAATGGCTCCTGGACACTCCAGTTCAGGACCCGCACTTCAAAACAGTCCCATTGGTTCATCTCTTGTTCCAAACTCTTCTCAAGAAACTCCATATGTACCTCCATCTGAAGATGATTTAAGGAAATTGTTTGATCCTATGTTTGATGAACTTTATGATCCAAGTACTAATGAGGTGTCGATTCCTACAACAGAGGCTACTCATATTCCTGTGAATGAAGGCAATCCCTCAGTCTCAATATCTTTAAGTCAAGAAGCACCGTCACGATCCTTCGCCTCTTCAACAAATCATCATTCTTCAAATGTACATCATGGAAATGTTTCGCATCAATGATGAAGTTAATCCCTTTGCTACTCCTCGAAGATGCTCCATTTGAAAACATATTTTCTCCTCGAATCATCATCGAACCATCTTCTTCGTGAGACATCGACTCGCTACCTTAGTCCTCAACAACTACCACATGAACACCTCGTAAAATGGACTCACGATCATCCATTAGACAACATCATTGGAAATCCTCTCGTCCTGTATCAACACGAAAACAACTTGCAACCGATGCCTTGTGGTGCTTCTTCAACTCCGTACTATCTAAGATCGAACCAAAGATGTTAAAACCGCCATGAATGAAGATAGTGGTTCAATGCCATGCAAGATGAAATTCATGAGTTTGATCGACTTGATGTATGGGAGTTAGTACCGCTCAGATCGTGCTATGATTATAGCTCTTAAATGGATCTTCAAAGTGAAACTTGATGAGCATGGTGATGTGTTGAAGAACAAGGCTCGATTAGTTGCTAAAGGATACCGTCAAGAGGAGGGTATTGACTTTGAAGAATCTTTTGCTCCGTTGCTCGAATCGAGGCAATCGAATCTTCTTGGCTAATCTCGCTAGTAAGAACATGATAGTATATCGATGGATGTGAAGACGGCATTTCGAACGGAGACCTTAAAGAAGTCGCTCACGTCGCCCAACCCAAGGATTTGTAAATCAAAAGCATCCTACTCACGTTTATCGTTTGAAGAAGGCCCTTACGGTTTAAAGCAAGCTCCAAGGGCATGGTATGATACTCATCAAAGTTTCTTCTATCTACCGGATTTAGCAAAGGAGCGATTGATCCTACATTGTTCACCGTGAAGTCGTGCAAACATTTAACTCATGTTCAAATTTATGTTGATGATATTATTTTGCCTCGGCGGACCCAATGGAATGTGATCGTTTTCTAATGAAATGAGTTCAAAATTTCAAATGTCAATGATGTGACAAATGTCATTTTCTTGGGATTACAAATTTCACAAAGTCCCGGAGGCATTTTATAAATCAATCTAAATATGCAATGAGATCTTAAAGAAATTTGGGTTTGATTCAAGTGACCTGTTGACACCCCATGATTGATCGAACCAAACTAGATGAGGACCTCTCGTGGATTATGATTGACCAAACGAAATATCGTAGTATGATTGGATCCCGATGTACCTCAACGCTAGTAGACCGACATCTTGTTCGCTGTTTGCATGTGTGCTAGATACCGTGCTAAGCCTACTAAAAGCACCTTGAAGCGGTTAAAGGGTCTTCGGTATCTCCAAGGAACCATCAATATGGGTCTTTGGTACCAAGGACACCGGTATGTCACTAACGACCTATGCGATGCCGATCATGCGGTGTCAAGATACTCGTCAAGTACATCCGAGGTGCTCGGTTTAAGGTGATAAGCTTGTGAGTGGTCTTCAAAGAAGCAAATGAGTACTTCTATTTTCTACATAGGTTGAATACATAGCCATGTCATCTTATTGTGCTCAAATCTTATGGATGAGATCTCAATTATCGACTATGGCTTTGAATTCAACAAAATTCCTCTGTCTTGTGATAATAAAGTGCTATTGCTCTCTCATGTAACAATGTTCAACACTCAAGAGCAAAGCATATCGACAATCGACATCATTTCATCGGGAACAAGTGGAAAAGGTGTGGTGGAACTCTATTTTGTGAGATCCGAATATCGCTTAGCGACATCTTCACCAAAGCTCTTCCAAGAGAACGTTTTAAGTTTATTCTTCCACGTCTTGGCTTGAAAAGCCTTCAACCGTAAACACTCAAACGCCTTCGGAGAAAGACGAGGAGTAAAGGTCTATCTTCATCTATCTCTTGTATATATCTATTCGAAAATCAAAATACAAAAATATAAAACTTTCAAAATCCATAAAATTTGAAAAATTCAAAATCTTCAAAAATATTGTCATTTTGTCTTATTTCTCTCGATTCGATAATATCTACGGTCTTGATGTTTTCATTCAAAGAATGACACGGACTTTAGATGTTGTTCAATTTTATAAAAAAAAAAAAAAAAAAAAATCAAAAAAATTTTTGGGAGAAGAGAAAGAAATGGTTTATTGTCATTTTCGTGCAATAACCCGGTTTTAAAAGAAAGAACGAGCCATGTTTTATCATGCTTTCAATATTCCATGCTCGATTCTATAAACATTTATCTGCTTGAAAACTAAATGCTTTGAAAAATAACTAGGTCTCTATTTTTGATAATCATCGACTTATTTGTCAAAATCTCTATCTCTCAATCAACAACCTATGTCTTTGATTGAGGGGAGAATGATTTCAATTAAATATAGAAATTATTTGGCATTAAATTGTTTTCAAAAGATATTCATGCTTGTTTTACCAATGGAGTTTTTAAGTCTTAAAATCCGATCCTTATCAGTTAAAACGCTTTCATAATCAAGTCCCAATTCTCCTTAAAAGCTTTCAAAATCAATTTAAATCTATAAGAGATCACAAATCTCAAATGATTTGATAATTGTGATCGGGGAGAATGTGTGATTTAAATTGAATTTAAACCGATAATTCGGTAAATGGTTTTATAAGGATGTACACGCCGTCCTTCCCACATGTGACAAACGATTTCAAATTTTCAATGCACATGTTGAGGGGAGCATCTATCTTAAACCTATGATTGGAAACGTGATCATTTATCTCAATGAGCAAGTTCCTCTAGTATGTGCAAAACTCTTTTCAAACCTCGAGGCACATATTGAGGGGAGCAAAATCATGAAAACCTCATCCTTCCCAAAATGCTTTATCTACTTGATTCGATTAAGGAAGTGATGTTGATATCTTTAGAAAATGGTAATCAAAGAAGTTAATTCTTCCTCTTGACTCCGTGTGCAAAATGATTTCAAACATTTGATGCACATGTTGAGGGGAGTTCTCATTCTAAAAATATCAAAAACAATTCGTGTACAAAATGCTTTGATAATACATCTTAAGTATCCGGATTGATTTTCAAATGGTTTTCAATTGGTTCCAATGGCGTATGAACAATACCAAAAGACCACCAACTTTACTTTATGTATGGTGATATAAGGATGATAAGGTTAGGTTTTTGTTCCCATGATCCGCCGTAACGGAGGGATCTACCAGGACAATCCACTAGTTAGTGTAGAAGTCCTTAGGTATGATGATAAAAGGAGAAAAATGAGATATGGGAAGAGTGCGGACTAAGACCGAGCTAATCTTGGAATAAACCCAACAAGGTTCTAGCTATGAAGTCTCGGTAAGCAATCAAGGGTTGAAGAATTAAAAAGAATTGAATGAGAAAAGGGTGAAAACAAATAGCCTCCATTTATTCAACCTTAGGGCGTAAACCGGTTCAATTCATATACTCTTGATGGTAACATCGGTATTGAAGACAAGACGTCATGGACCCAAAGGACGATCGCACTTCAACTTTCCAAACCACTCAAGTTCCTCTTAAAAGGACTTGTTTCATTCTCACGGGAACCGACATTATCTATCGACTTTCTCTTAGAGATTGTTGATATTGAAGAAGAGACCTCTCCTAGTCTCCCAAGACAGGATCCAAATATGCACAAATTGAGTCTAGAGCCACGAGATCATCAATAAATCTCATTAGGACACTTTCAATGAAGACTCTCTGCTTTCACACAATGTGGAAAGAGATTATATCTTGAGTCCTACGATTATCCTTGTGGTTTTGCCGAACATCCGAGTGATATGTGAACATATTCACAATGAAGATGGAAAACCTTCGAGCCAACATCAAACAAGCTCTCGGTAGGTGGCATGTGAGATCTATTATATAGATCAACCATGTGACAACCGAATGAAACAATGGGGCGATTCAATCTCTTGAATCAATCACGGTTCAAAGTTATGGATTGACGGATACCTTTGAAAACCGGTCTTTGTGCTTAACAACTCTTTTCTTTAGCACATCGACCGTGTACTCATTTTCATACCAAAGGTGTTTTATGATTGATAATTGATTTTCAATAAAACCTTCGTTGTATTGCAAAACAATTTCTATTGAGCAATACACGATTGTTTTCAAATCACTTTTATCAATCGGTGGACTTAAAATTACCGGTTCACTCACTCCGTGTTGTCTTCTTTGAGAT
Source organism: Chrysanthemum lavandulifolium (assembly GCA_022545495.1). NCBI lineage: Eukaryota > Viridiplantae > Streptophyta > Magnoliopsida > Asterales > Asteraceae > Chrysanthemum > Chrysanthemum lavandulifolium. The sequence goes on along the minus strand of CM040241.1, from coordinate 155,773,873 downwards.
GTTCCGGTTTGAGAACAACTAGAGCATTGCGAAACCCCGTCAAGGAAATTCTTGAATTATACCGATCACAGGCGGACATGTATCGATCAACGGGGAACCGTGGGCGTGTACCTCAATTCAACGAAGTGATCAAAGACACTTTCGTGCGATTTATTGCTAATCGTTGTATGCGTGTACACCCGACGCTTGCGGTGATCGAAATGAAGCGGACAATCCATAGCCGCATGCTCACTTAACACATTCATCTCAAAAGAAATCATGATTAGTGCATCAATGACTCGATATTTTCACTCCATGCTTCGCTACTGCCGCCAATATCATGAATCAACTAATGCTTCCGCAACTCGATGAGAAGATTTCATGATCCGTAATGTGAGCATGTCGGTCCTAAAGTCACAAACATCACATGATACCCACACCACAAAGGATGTCTTAGAGATTTTTGTCACCGATGATCTCAAAAGTCGGCTCAAAATTATTATCACGTGGATCAAGAAAGACCTCCACTTGGAGTAACCAAACATGCAATGTGAAGAATCAATGACTACGAGCTTATGAGCAAAGTACTACATCAAGAATGCAAGAACAATTGTTAATGTAATATCTATCTGTATTCAATGTAATTTTAGTACATGATTGAGGTGACCTCCTTGGGGAGATTGTTAGAATTAGAAATTCCGTATTAAAGAGTCGGTCACCTCAAGTATATGTAATCATTAGAAAGCTCATAGTCATAGTTCCTTTAGGTTAAGTAGTACTTAGTTAAGTAACACCGTGGAGGACGGACGGGTCTTTACCCATCAGTATGCCCGATCCACACCAAAGTGTGTGCTTTATGTAAGACTATAAATACTCTCTACCTCCCAAGGTAGAGTTGGAGCTCATAATAAGAATTTTCTTTCTCTCACTAAAGTTCCCTAAACCTCTAACTTTCTCTCTCTAGAATTCCACTTATTCGCCACCTTGTTGTTATGGTTTGATGTGTATGTGAAAACTAATATCTAACAGTTTTTAAATGTCTTATCAAACTTTTGAACTGAATTGAAATTAATAAAGGGCATGTAACTCCTAATAAATCATAAAATCAATTTATTATATATTTATGTGAACATTTGTGCATATTATTAATATTATATGCAATAATAGCACTTGATGAGTATGCAATTAGGTTTTGATATGGGTGGTCACAATTTATTATGTGTCTTTTAACATGAGAATATAGATAATGGACCACTGTTAATAATTGGGCCAATACTATAAAGTTTATGAGTGTTTGTGGCAAGTAATAAAGTTATAATAAATAAATGTGCTGAACTATCCATAGGTGTTGCCATTCAAATTTTATTCTCTGTATCTGAATATGGAAACACAAACAATACGTATATGAAATAAAATGTAACACCTTATTATATTTAATATCTGAACATTACATAAATATGCTAAGACAAAGCATTGAAAGCTTCTTTGAAAACAATGTTACGTGTGCGCTTCTTAAGTCTAGGGTCTTTGTCTTCAATCATTAGTATCTTAAGTCCGTCGGGAGTGGTAGCTCTAGACAGCACACATAAAGTTGTCCATGTGCAAACACAGAGTAGGCAAATAGAAACCAACGTAAGTAAGTGATTGGCCTTGACTTTTGTTGATAGTCATCGATAACATGCTCTTACAGGAATTGTCGCCGTTTTAGGATAAATGGCCATTTGGATTGCATTGATGTTAGTATAATCTCGTATAATGACATTGTCTCCTATATTAGAACTCGTAAGGATCGTTGCGTGAATAACAAATTGGCCTATAGTTGTTATGATCAATCTTGTTCCATTACACGCACCTTTGCTTGGATTGATGTTACGCAATAGCATAATGGGTAGTTCCTTTTTAAGTGAAGTTCATGTGGGGCATCCCGGAAAATTTAATGAATTTAGAAATTCAATCGGTACAGTCATGCCGATCTAGATTGTCTCAGATGCCTTGCAAACTTCATCCGCTATTGTATGTAATGTAGTCCCTTTAGTTGTTTAAACATATAATCATTGATAGTATCAGCATCATCATTCCGAGGAGTTAGGATTGCCCTTTCTTTGAGATACACCACGTCATTCTGTCTTGTTGTAAAATCAGGGTATGTCTCAGCTACAATTTTCTCGATAGGACAGTCCCACGATTGGATTAGGAAATTTTCAGGAATGTCGATCCAAGATGGCTCGTCCTCATCTTCTTTGCATTTTGCTGGCAATTTGCCATCTCCCACAGCCAATACCCATTTATTGAAATCCTGTTTTCGAGTATCAAGCAGTCCATTCTCACTATACTCATTCACCCGCATACTCCGTGTAAGGGTAAATACCTTGCAATGCTTCCACAACTCGATCGGTTTATACATGATTGAACAATGACCGCCCGCTTGCTTTTGGTATAACCGGCAAGACCGCAACGCTACCCAAATATTCGTTCTCTACATCCAAGGTCATGATATCCTAAGATATCTCTTAGAGTCTTGTCCAACGCCTCAAAAGCATATTTTGTGTCATTGGAGCTTCATCCCGATAATTAATTTCACTTGTCGCATGAGTTCGACATATGTGTGTTTTGTTTTATGCCGCACGTCGTCGCTTTCTAATAGTTCAAGTGGTATAACAAAACGACTATGAGCCGTTCTCCCGCCTGGTAGCAACAATGAAGCAATGCCTATACAATTTAATGACACTTATCAGTTTTCGTAATTGTTTAAATGTGTAAGTTAGTTGTTTATTTAAATTTAGTATAAATACATACCTGAAGATGCGACGGCAAGCACTATTTTACGTTCTGATCTCAACCTTGAGATGATAGTCTTGTATAAAAATGTCTTTCCGGTTCCTCCCGGTCCGTACACAAAGTAAAATTTCCCTTCGTTACCATTTACAGATTTAATAACCTCATCATAGATTAGACGTTGTTGGGTGTTTAATGATGAATGGAGTTGTTGATGCTGAATCTTACTTTCTTTCATATCATAAGCCAGCGCTTCTCTTATTAGACGATTGTCCATATTGGTTAGCAACATTGGGTCTGGTAGTGGTAAATCTTGAAAATCTCCTAAAGATCTTCCACAACAATTTAACAACTCTTGTATTTCAAGCAAACAATAGTTCAAGTTGTTCATCCGCTGGCCCAAGTTAGGTAATCGAACATTTTCCTTTTTTATGTAGGATATCCTCTCGCTAAATATTCCCGCTTTCTTCCCACAAGGTCTGCGACATCACAAAACAATAGAATTGTCACAAACATGTCACAGGCGTGGTCCGAACATCCACACACTTGCTTCGGATATTGCATGCGCCCATTCTCGTGTCATCATTTAAAAGGCCATATGAAAACATGCTTCCTTGAACGTGGAACATAATCGTCGTTAATAAATCATGAGTTTCTCAAAGGATCGAGGTCCTCGACAATGTTCAATAACATTCGAAGATAGTATCGTTCTCCAAAAGCCGGATGGGAGTAAACAATCCTACCAATGCATTTATGTTTGTTTCTTCTTTCCACATTTTGTCTTTCTCATGCCACATAATGTGCGTATCTCGAGATCGTGTATTTATTCGCTCAGATCACGCACGTTTAAGTCAAACCAATCGGTGAACATGGTTATATCGATGCCTTCCCTTTGAATTAGTGTTGGTAAGCTTTCAATCACGGTGTGATTGCATGTCGATTTGGCGTGATAATTGAGTTTAATCATCGATGGATCCGAGTAATGGATGTCATAGGAAAACAAACATACCGCCTCACATGGAGCTAAAAACGACAATTCAAATAATTCTTTATTTCGTCCACCTCCAAAATCTTGACATCTGCCGACCACCATTGGTTTTACATTTTCTTGTATAACAATTGTGGCTCTATCAGACCTTTATTCAAGTACTTGAATAAGTACTTAATTGCCTTTGATTGGTTGCACCATTCTACGTTGATGTGGGCTTGGTATTTTATAAGGAGATAACGGTTGTGAGGAACCACGATTCATTGTCATATTTGAATTTGCCTTTTATATGGTAAGCTTTATTATCCCTCCGTGATAAATAGCATAACCATCACTATCGACCATTGTTTCAGCAACGAAAAGTTTAGGAAAATGTTTGGAGCATTTACCCTCAGATGTACATGGTGCATGTTTAGCATCTTTACCGCAAGGACCATGTAACATAAATTCAGTTACCACTTTATACCCGTCTGGATCATTCTCTCGACATGGTATTTCTGCCGTAATTATATCATTTATCTGGGACGGGGATTTCCGTTTTAATCTTTCTTCTAGCCATAGTAGGATGTGAGCATGAGGTAGACCAAGTTTCTGAAATTCTATTACATATACAACTGAAATAAAACAGAGAACCAAATAAGATAATACCTTAGTTTGTTATAAAGAATCAAACATATTGCCATTATTAAGTAAGGTGCATTACCTCCCCGGGACTTGCCAAAAATATGGCGTTTTGTAAGATCGTTTAACAATTCAGTAAGTTTAAGCTTGAAAACGCGCGTGGACACCTCTGGACGGTCATGTGCTTTTTGGCCCGGAATGTGCTTTAACATTTCTGATATTTCAGGCCACTTCGTATTAGCAGTGAAAGTGATGAACAGGTCTGGGTTTCCATATGTTCGACATATAGCCATTGCGTCCTGGTAGTTTTGCATCATATACCTTGGGCCGCCTACAAAACTTTTTGGTAGGACAATTCGTTTCCATTTGTATCACCTCTGGAATACCATCACCAAAATCAGTAGTAATCGAGGCTGCAATCTCCTGTGCAGACGGTGCGTTATATTACCGAGATGCACCCCACCACTTAGTAGCGCATCAAAGTGGGCTCAATTATGGGTCTCGCACCAACCTCGCCATTCGAAATGCCTTGGTGATTGGATTTGTTTGATTGAACATCTTCATAAGGCTTGATACTATGTTTGCATCCACGCACTCTCCACTATCTTTGCTTGCAAAAATTCTATTCGGTTCTTAAGTTCATTTTCGTGTAAAAAGTATAGTTACATAAATTTAGGTGATCGCCTGCTTAGGAAGCAGAGAACCTATTCGATGATAGCTTTGGCCATTTACTCTAAAGGTATATGGACCCCACTGTTAATTGAATGGTCTATTTTGCTCCAAAAGATGTGTAACAAAACATACCATTATACACCTTGATTTGTTCTTTGAAACTTGAGTTTGCGTGAATGTCAGAATCCATAAGGTCATTAAGAGGCTAAGGTGTTGCATTATATATCGGAAGAAGCACTTTTCCCCTTGGCAAAGAAATGAGAACGTTGGGTTTACAACCATTTTGTTACGTTAGATCTTTCCGGTACCACATAAGAGCCTTGCAATTTTGACATTCAAATGTTGGCGGCCCAATATCATGGTACACCACGTGAATACCTTGCAAATAAAGGTAAATATCATTGATAAGGACCACATTATAATAAGTTAACTAACAGATGCAAGACCGATAACATGATTAATTACTGCGGATGCATGCGCAGCCCATGGGGATAATTTAGTCGCACGATGAGAAAGTGTTCCCTCAGAATAACCATTATGGTAATATTCAATATTATGAAATCGATAAACTTGCAACTTTAGTATTAATTACTGCACGATCTTCTTTTTTATAAATAAAGGGAATCTTGGAGGTTGAAGCTATTTGGTTCAGTGTCATGTCTGTCAAAGTGCCTACCGAGTGTGATTCTTGTCCTAACAAAGTATGTTGATCATGAAAAAGCATGTATGCATTATTGCATTTGATGTAATTGCATAATGTAAGTAAAGTCTTATAAATGGACGGACCAGATGGTCCAACATTTTGTGTCATCCGTGAAACCACGTAAACTCGCATCTTTCCACCGCTATTGATTACGCTTGAATGAATAAACAAAGTTTTGTTCAATATGTCCGATGGTGGATGGAGTTTCGCATCGCTCAACAGTGATATCGCAATGCAAAGACAAATACAACTTTAATCACATACGTAATCGGCGTGTATGTAAATTGTAAAGTAAATTGTACCGTATCCATTTAATGCTCAAGGACTGATTAACCTTTGCAATGTATCATATTGCGATCCGTAATATAATGAATTAATAAGTTTATTATATCACCTATTGGGATTCTACTATTTAACCGATGCAATAAGTGTGTGTATAATGAAAAGGCATATACTTATAGTTCATGGTAAGTCTCTATATGTATTATAGATTCTTATTGAGTTATAATAATGATACTGATATTTATGAAAAAAGTTGGTTAAAAAGGCTAGTATGAGTGCATTTTAGACTAATTGGAAAAAACATAAGTCAACTTCATTTGGTCACATCTCATTGGTTACTTATACTCACAACGTGATTCAAAATACTATATTTAAATTAAAGTATTGTCTACATGAATTTAAAAAGTACCAATTTACAAAACAATTTTTAATATGGTGATTTATACGATTTAATTTTGGAAGTCATTTAGTGGTCGATTTTGACAACCATTTGGCGAACCACATTTCAAAAAATGTATCAAAGTGTGGGTGAAATGGCCGCGAAGCGCACTATTTTATAAAGTTGAGTTATATAATGATTACAAGACAATACATACTTTGTAATCGTTATAATGCAATTATTTGTAAGGCCATTGTTATGGTTAAAGGAAATAATTTACATGAAAACTAAAAGATGTATGATAGGACATAAAACATATAAATATAAAGAGTTTTGGAAACCCGTATAATTAATAATAATGGCGATGAAATATCATATATAAACATTCACAATTTGTTGTTTGCCAACCCCAATCATAACATAAAACTTGTAATTACTTAATATACCATAACCACAAAGCTTTACATATCATAATGTATCATGTAATGTCTAGTTTGTTGGTGATGCTACAAATATAATTTAAGACAATCTTGTTCAATGTAGCAATTAGCATAAACATATTAAATATTTTGATCATCCAAGTTATTCTTATAATATGGTTTATGCGGGTATGATACTTTTGTAATATGTGAGTTTGTGGTTGTTTTTTACAACCCAATGCATATTGTTTGTTAAAAATCATAATTATATCCAAAAAATACGAAATTCAACATAGGCATTTTTACCCATGTATTAAAGTGTGTGTAAGTATTGTGGTACGATTTCCATTTTGAACCCCAAGTGTTTACTGTATGAACATTGAAATAATATATTGTTGGACTTTTATAGCCAATGGTAACAAATGGTACTCCATATAATTCAGAATTTGTTGCATTAGTTATTTGCCCAAAGCATGATTTTTTTACAATAATTGTTAATAGGAATTTCCATCTGGTATCTTGTGGAAAGCGTCCATGTCACAAAAGGTTTATATTGATGTACCAAACCAAGTCAAGCGTAAAAGAACCAAAAATTTGCATGACGTAAAAGTATAATAAATTATCAAAACAAAATAGAATCGATGGAACAAACAGTAATAGCCAAGCCTATCAAACATAAAAACAAAGGATCCCAAAACTGCTTTTAATACACTCATTATTAATGTAATAATAGTTTATTTTGATAAGGATTATTCGGCACAACTGCCTGTGGTCACTCCAATCATCCATGACTAACTCGACCACAAAATATAAAAGTGGCATGTATTAATATATGGGAGATATAAAACCATATTTGACTAAATATGGTATACAACATGTGATTACCGCCTCATTTTATTTTGTCGGTTGGTGTCGTCTCGACCATCCCGGTCACCATCTACGGATATAAGTTCAATATCCACGCTTGAATGTTCAATATCCGCCTCAAAATATGATGCGCTTACTAAGCATTCAAATGGCTCAAGACTAAAGATTAATCAAAAGACCAAAACCATCACGGTTTCTTGACAAAAGTCAATTTTCTAATAACTCAATAAAAACCTCCTCAAATTAGAATCTGTGAAACCATATAAATAAGCTCCTAACTACAAGTTAGGCATGAAACTCGATAGCAAATAAGCCTTAAAATTAGGCAACATAATTAATTAAAGATAGACACAAATCAAACCTAAATATAGATAATGCAATCAAATCATTTAAATAAATGAGATAAAGATCTTGCCCAACTTAGTCTTCTTCGCAGTCGGGTCACACCGCATCATTCTCCCCTCTTCAAAAACTCGTCCTCGAGTTTTGTCTTCGCATCAAAACCACCGGGTTATAAGGAACATCAACCCGATTCTTCTCGCACTATCATCAAGACCCGCTAAATAGTCCAATCACGAGTCATCTCTCCTGTCCGTACTCACCCGGATCGAATGGATTATTTAACCGTATCTTGTTCGCTAGCCATTCAAGAACCAATTGACCCATTTTTTCCCAAAGAATTAAAGTCTTTGGCCCAATCGCTTGTTTCACTTCTACACATGTTCGAAATGCAATCTTTGAATAAAGTGGATACGTAGAATGTATTGAACGATTTAATTTGCAATGTGCATTTATAAGCCCACCATCACAATGCTCCATGGCATTTTTTGTGTGTTGCTCCCCCTTCGAAACCTTGCATGGGCCACCATATGCATTACTTAAATATAAAGGACCAATAGGACTATATGGAAGTGGACTTTTACAGTTTTTAATGAATGAGATTGGCTCCCCATTAGCTATGCCACGTGATCCTGTTTGACTAGCTTGTAGATGTGTATTGGCCTCATTTTTCCCAAAGATATTATCCCCATGCACATGATCGCACATTCCAACAATATCACCCACATAACTGGCAACATTAATCTTTTGAATATTTGAATTAACTCCTCCTATTTGAAATCCCGTAATCTTTGCGTCAACATTCAATCCCAACATTTCTTCCTCACCGGGTTCAATCTCGTCTTCATCGAATATGAGTTTATCTTTATATAAACATTCTGATAGATCGCTCATCGAACCGAGGGTGGTATGGTCGAAAGGATGCTCCTCTTCTCGCTCACATCGCCCCTGACGATTGGTCCCGATTCGGTTTCTTTATCGTGCTTCTCCGTTGTAACTCAAGATCTTGACTCGATGTCGCACCGCTCAATCTTTTCAAGATCTCGGACTCGTTGTCGAGCCGCCTAATCTCTTCAAGATCTCGGACTGCTGACATAGTCGCTGATCTCTTTAAGATCCCGTGTCATGATAGACTCCATCGCCGCTCGTCGACTCCGCGAGTAAGGCCGATATTCTCCACGAGCACGTGAATAGAAAACTTTGATGTCGTTGCCTCGCTTGGCGAATCTACTATCAGCAAGCATCTTCCTTCACGCAGAGCCATTTGAAAACCAAAAGCTCGATACCACCGATGCGCTTCATTTAAGCATTCAAATGGCTCAAGACTAAAGATTAATCAAAAGACCAAAACCATCACGCTTCTCGACAAAAGTCAATTTTCTAATAACTCAATAAAAACCTCCTCAAATTAGAACTGTGGAAACCATATAAATAAGCTCCTAACTACAAGTTAGGCATGAAACTTCGACAAGAAATAAGCCTTAAAATTAGGCAACATAATTAATTAAAGATAGACACAAATCAAACCTAAATATAGATAATGCAATCAAATCATTTAAATAAATGAGATAAAGATTCTTCCAACTTAGTCTTCTTCGCAGGTCGGTCACACCGCATCAAAATATTTGACCAATGTTTGTCATGCTAGATCCATGTGTAAGTAATATGTATAAGGTAAAACCGTTAGAATGTTTGATATTTATGTTGCCAAAACTTATTATGTCGCGACACTCTTTTTTTTCTTATCACCGCAAGAGTAGACTTGACCAACCGCTTGAACGCTGGGTCCGGCGGCGCAAGAGCTTGGTATTCGTGATTGATAGGCTCAAGATATTCCACATCACCCAAAGGCCTAAGTTCATCATCAACGCTCAATCTTCTAAGTTCCACCGAAAATTAAAACCATTCATATTAGGTATCTTTTATTGCATTAGCAAAAGGCCTAAAGGAACAAACACTTTTATTATAGGTATATTACATGCTGCTTATTACCTATTTTTCTTTTTATTCTCGTGAGGGTTTGGACGGGTAACAACAGATGGAGACGGGTTGTGGTCTTCGATGATGCAATCGGTCCAAAAGTTTCATTATCAATTGTGCTTGAGCTTTCAGCTTCAATAGACGGATGAGGTGAGTCCACCGCCCAACACGTAAAACCTCAAACTTCCCATACTCATAATATGTATGACTTTTGATTTCAAATTGTGTTGTGCCAATGAGATCGAGTATGGGAGAAGGCAAGTTATGTGATCATCGAGACACCACATAGGAAATCATGAGTAATGGGGCACGGAGTAGGCGGCAAATAAACTCTAAAATTTCAAATGACTCTTTTTCGTCCGTCAACAATGTCAAGCCGGAAACTTTACAAGTTAACCAAGCCTCATCAAAAGGACCACCATAAAGACTACCTAGTATCATCGAGATACCAAGCTCAAGGCGATACCGAAAGATCATGTAGTGAATAGTAAGTATGAATGTCAATAATTATATATACCGTATAAAAATGTATAAATATATGGGTCACAAATATAATAGCACCTTATCACTGTATTCAATCTGCCTTTCACATGACGGAAAATTCCATCCCTTTCTAGTACGCACATCATCAATCTTGGCTTTACATAGAAAGTTGCAGATCGCATAAATAAAATACATCAATATCATGCGCTTAATGAGGCTACATAAATGACGGGGAAAAGAAATGCACATCATTTTTCCGATCATCGCGTCCTACATGAGCAGATTCTCTATTGTCCCATCTTTGGTTCTCGATAGGTGTGCACCCAAATATGATGTTGAAGACACAACACTTCTAACAAATGTAAAACATCTTGGTAAGTTAATAGTAGTTTCAATCAGATAACCTATAGATTTTATATTCAAACAATTTCATACCCTGTCTTTTTTCAAGGCACCGATCGTAGGAATGTCAACAACATCTAGTATGTAGGACCACTACGATATATCAACCTTATCACGTAATACCCACGCTAACCAAAGTTATGCGTGGAACTGTGAAACCCAACACAAATACTACAGATAAAGAAAGAAAAGATAAAGATGTTTGGTGACTTGATGATATAAAACCTGTATGATGCGAAAAGATAAACACAAGATGTTGTATATTCAATAAAGAAAACACACACACACACACTTTACACACCCTCAAATGACCATTCGAGGGTATTTATAGTACAAGAGGCATAAAACCCTAAAGGCTTTAGCTTGGGCTTTCTTTGGGCTGTGGACTGGATTGATTACACTTAATAAAAGGCTAGCTTAACATAACTATTAGCCATTTAGCTTAGCCCAATCCACGAGCCCGCTGACTATTCTATCACGATATCTAACACACGCTATAAAGTTCCTAATCGTGAATGACCATCACTTCTAATAAAACTATTAAGGCAACAATCTCCCTAAGGGGTGGTCATTCAAATGATGCTCCACTTGATTAGGTCTTTACTTTTCTCGAGCTTGAACTTTAGGTGTAGATATAGAATAGACTTGATTCTTGTTCCTTCATGCTTTGTGATCGACAATGCGGTTGTTCCGCCATTGTCAACTTCGCTGGATAGGTGTCTCCACGCCATTCTCCACTTCTTTCTCCACCATGCTCACACTTCTATTTGTCTTTGGTTACCAATGATGTAGTTCTCGAGTCTTTCAACTTTGTAGATTCTTTGACATTGACGAAGAATCATCTCCTTTGATTATGATGAGAACTTTCATGTTGTTGGTACGAGCATGTGGCAAGTCTCGCACGATCCATCCGCCTCCCGAGCTTCCATAAGAAGAAAACATAAAACAAGTTAGTAATAAGCTGATTCCGCACTTACAAGCTTGAATTTCGAGGTGTTAACAAAGATAGTGTGAAAACATCGCCTCTAATTTCACGAGGCCGCTCTCGAACCGGAGTCCCACAAGTGAGATAACGCGACATACCGGGTACATCTACGCTCAGATGAGTCGCCGAGGTACACCGGCATCACCCCACGATCAGACCGCTTGAGACACACTAAGCGTAATCCACGGGAGTTACCGGTGACCGCCGTGGTCGCTTGATGTTGACCCCGCAGAGTTTCCATTCAATCATTGAAGATCATGATGAAACCTCTCATAAATGTTCCGCAGATTGGTAAGACCTCGTAGAGACTCTAGAATATATCACTTGTGTCCTTATTGATGAACAACAAGCGATGTCATGTCGAGTGTTCCTATGAGATCTTTGATGAATCTCGTGGCTCTAGACTCAATAAGTGCATTTTGGTTTTCCCGAGCGGAGACTAGAGAGGGTCTCCTCTTCAATACCAACCAACTCTAAGAGGCGTCAATAGATTATGTAGGTTCCCAGAAGAATGAAACAAACCTTTTAAGAGGAATTGAGTGGCTAGAAGGTTTAGTGCAAAGGCGCCAACGGGTTCATGACGCCTTGGTCTTCAATACCAAAGGTCATCTAGTGACAACCAAGAGTGTATGAATTGAACCCGTTTTCGCCCTAAGGTTGAATATGGAGGCTATTTCTTTTCACCCTTTTCATTACATTTCTTTTAATTCTTGAACCCCTTCTTTCTCCTTTCTCACATTACTCCTTTTTTCACCATACCTAAGGACTTCTAATACTAACTATTGGTGATGTCCTTGGTAGATCCTCCTACCTCGCCAGTGATCATAGGACGGATTTCTATCCTTAGTCACCTTATAACTCCATGACCGTCCTATTGTTGCCATAAAACCATTTTTCTTGAAAATCTCTCGTAGTGTTTATGATAGAAAACATGTTTGAGACACTCCAGAGTTTTGTATTTTCAAAACACTCCTTCACATGTGCTTATAAGTTTTGGATGTAACTGCATGAGAGTAGAGTTCGTGACTTTTGAATTGATCGACTTTAAATGAACTAGACCGATTCGAGACACGCTTACATCACTAGAGAACTAGCTTGAAATTATTACCCGTCCCGGTCAAGTCCATAGAAAGTTTCTAGATGGTACATGATTCCTCGTCAATTCATTGGTTCCGCCCGAGTCGAGCTCATTTTGAGATTCAAACAACGATTTTGATCACATTTTAATCACGCCTCCCCCCTCAAAAATAGCATATACGTGATATTTTTGATATCAACGATTAAACAACATTTTAGAATCTTTTGGGAGACAAACGGATTTGATTTAAGCATGAATTTGGAACATATTGTTTTTATACTCCCCTTTAATAAAGCATATTCAATTAAAGGGTTTTAGAGGAGTTATCTTGAGCATAAAATATTTTGAAAGATTTTGAAAAATCTTTTGAACAATCTTGAAAAGGTGCTCAAGATGATGATGATTTTCACCATTTTTAAATGTAGCGCATCAAGCGCATACCACATTTTTCGATCAAAGCACGAAGTTTTGATTTGAAAAATAATCAAAAGTCATCATTTCGGTCCCAAGTTTCGCATCGATGTATAATGAAAGCCATTTTATTAAGAAATTTTGAGAAACGATATGTTTTAGAAAACATATTAAAGAACTCTCGTCAAGCATCTCATACATGCCCGTATCATTGTTGAATGACATTTCTAGATACGCATGTAATATCGATTATACAAGAGACATGTCGTAGAAGAATATTTTTGATTTTGATTTTCTATTGTTTTTGTATTTTTGAAAGTTTTATATTTTATATTTTGCTTTGTTGGTTTTTCAAATTTTGTATTTTGTTTTCAAAAATATTTACAATAAGCTTTTTGAAAAACATTTTCAAGAAGATTCGAGAAGACGTTCTAACTCCTCGTGGGTTAGGTCAGATTCCAATTGCCGAACTAAATACTCAAACCTTTCTTTTGGAAGGCTTTAGTTAATAGATCGCGAGTTGGTAATCGATCTTCACGAAGAATAATTCAACAGCACCAGCCGACGTACTCTTTGATGAAGTGATAGCGACACGGATATGCTTAGTCTTTGAGTGATGAACAGATTGCATGATATGGCTATGGCACTTTCGAGTCACAATACATAGGTATTTTATCGAAGTAAAGCCATAATCATGAGTTGTGTTCTCATCCATAGAACTTGAGCACAACACGCAGATAGAGACACATACCGGGCCGGCCGGTTGAGAGTGCAAGGTCAATCTTGTTTTTTGAAGACCATCTTACTAACTTTTCACCCAAAATTGTGCTCCTCCTGATGTACTTTTGTCAGAACTTGATCACCCGTGGTCCGTGATCCGAAAAGGCAATTAGATCAAATCCGATTCCTTCGATACCAAAGTCCCATGTGAATGGATGTCTTGGTCAAATCGAAGATTCGCTTAACCTCTTTGAGGTGCGGCTCGGTGGCTTTGCTCGAAACCGTGCTAATAAGCAAACAAAGAAATGAATATCGGTCGACTAGCAAGAAGATACATGAGAGAACCAATCATGCTCCGATATTTCTTGGATCAATAGGTTTCCCAAACAAATCGGCTCCAATTTTTGTGAAGTTACCATTGGTGTTCCGACCGAGTCACGCTTATCCATACCATGATTTTCAAAATCTCGCCAGTATTTAGCTTGATTAATAAAAATTCCACGAGGACTCATGTATTTGTAAACCAAGAAAGAATTTTAGTTCCCCATCATGGACATTTCAAATTTGCTTTTCATGAGATTTTCAAAATGTTTTGAAAGTTTCTGATTAGTGGACCCAAAGATGATGTCGTCCACGTAAATCGAACAATCAAAATGTCGCTTTTGCATTTTTGTGTAAACAAGGTAGGATCAACTGCTCTTTGGTGAAATTGTTTAGAATCGGGAAAGAGGACGATTCACATACCACGCCATGAGCTTGTTTTAAACCATAGATTGCCTTTTTGAGTTTGTAGACGTAGTCGGATGTTCCAAGTCAATGAAGCCTTCGGTCGACTCACATACACTTCTTCTTTCGTAGTTCCATTCAAGAACGCGGTCTTAATGTCCATCTCGATAAACCGTGATGTTTTTGTGAGTGATATGCTAAGAATATCCCGATCGCCTCAAGTCTAGCTACCGCGAATGACTCTTCAAAGTCTAAAAGTAAGAGATATCCGGTTTTACGTTGTTCACTATTTCATATGGGGTTTTATTGAATCTTGGATGGATAAGGGATCGGTTCGAGTGAAACAAGCAAGGCAACAAGATCGACCCATAGAAATAATCGGTGCACTAGAATAGATTAGCATCGTGCGAAAGCTCCACAAGAGTTCTATTTCTTCTTCAACTACCCCATTCTCATGGAGTTCTAACGGTGATGTCCGATGTGTGATTCCAACATCTTCAAAATAAGCTCTTAACTCCTCGATTCGTGAATTCATGTCGTTGTTCTGCTTTACAACCCTTACCGGAGTTTGAAGAAGTACTTGAATGCGTTTCAAAAGGTGATGATGATGCCCGTGCTTCGCCTTGATCTCGAAACTTAACCCATGTATATCTCGAATAGTCATCGGCGATAACAAGAATATACTTTTTCCCATTAAAGCTTTCAACTCTCATTGGGCACATAAGTCCATATGCAACATATGCAACTTTGCTTCCGAACTAGGTACGGGATTTGGGTTTATATGATGCTCTTTTGCTTTTTCCTTGTTCGCATGATGGACATAGGTGATCCTTGGTGTATTTGAACTTTGGAAGTCTGTTGACGATGTTGTCTTTGGCAAGATTGTTGATGGTGTCAAAATTGAGATGAGATAACCTTCTATGCCACAACCAGACCGTGTTTCCGGATGCTCGTGTCATAAGACATATTGGTGATGAAGAGGCCATTTGATTGATGTCGATAGCATACAAGTTTGTATCACGATTCCCGCCAAGAGATCGCCATCCAAGTTTCTAACGAAGCAAGCATTTTCCTAAAAGCAACCTCTAAATCGCATCACGTAATCGCCTGATCGAAACAAATTGTGTCCCAACCCTTCGACATAGTAAACCCGAGTGATCAAATAATTTCAAAAGGTAGATCTCCATAACCCATGATAGTCGCTACATGATCATTTCCAAACGTCGGTTCCCATGAATTTCCATACGAATTGATCGCAGACTTGATTCTTGGCCATGTGCTTGGAGCAACCCGAGTCGACGATCCAAAGACAAATTTCGATAACCCGCCATTCTGTAAAAAGAATATTGTGGAAACCGCTTTGATTTTGGTTCCTTTGGGTTAGAGGTAAAACTCGATCACACTCGGAGAGGTTTTCTGTGGAAGTCTGGTTTATCACTCATTGTACCATTCTCGAGTGTGTAAGTTCTACATGGGTTTCAAATATCATCCCTAAAGTATACACGTTGGTTCCTGTCGGTGAGTGTAAAGCCTAAGTTTTGCAACTAGTCTTCCTACTGCTTAGCGTAATTACTTTTTGGGACGTTCTTCTTAAGCTTATCATTCACAATCTTAGAAACACAATCATCTTGAACATTTAAAGATTTCTTGCAAGTTAAACAAAGAGATTCAACACATTCATTAGACTTAGCAAGTTTCATAGGTTTAGTACATTAAGATGAAATGTCTTTCTTATTCAAAAGTCAGAAATTCTAGGGTGTTCTTCTACTTTCTTCTCTTTATTCAAGCTACTACTCCTAGAGGCAATCGAGACTCTATTGTTCCTTGTATTGCTCTTAGGCTTTAGTCTGCTTTCTCCCTAGAGGTGCTTTCTAGTCTGTAGAAGGTGAGGCACACGATTAGGATTCACATTTTATCAAGGAGGTGGTTTCATTATCCTAGTCTCTTTAGATGTGGAGGCGACGCATTAGTGGTACTCATCTTAAAAGGCCAAAGCAAAACTTTTGGTTTCTCGACAACCGCTTCCCCTTATCAACATTTTGTTTAGGTAGGGCAGGTGGAGGACTGGTTTTGATGAAACATTTTCTCATTGACTTTGAGGAGGCAAAGAAATGTACATTTTGGTTTTGAAACCGGTTTGGGAACATTGCTTTCTCCGATCAATGGTTTTGTAATCACAGCTTCCATCGCCTTTCCTTTTTGACTTTCCAAATGAGCCCTCAAAAATCATTTTCACTTTCATGTCATTGTAGGCACGCTCATACGACAATTTGTCATACTTGCATTCCTCGTTTTTCGATCAAGTTGTTTAAAATATGAGATATTTTCTTTTCAAGTTTCATAAGAGCTTTTTCATATTTTGAAACAATTTGGAGGTCTCATCCTCGAGTCTTTCATGATCTTCAACGAATATGTTTGCAAAATGATGGACATAATATCGAGTCGTAACATCTTCAAGAGAGAATCATTTAACTTTTCCAAAACGTTAATGTGTTCAACACCGCTATTTGCTTGCTTTACCGTGGATTTATGGTCCTTGACAAAGTCATTATTTCTCTCAAAAAGGTTTGTTCAAAATAATTTACCCTTGTGTTGATGTTATTCACCGAGGGCAATTTGCTTTCAAAAACTTTTCTGCTCAATATCAAAACTATTAAACCAGATGTTGGTTGTAATATGAGTTTTAGTTTTAACAGTCTCTTGAAGTCTCCCAATTCTAATTTTAATATCGTCTAAAATGCTTCTGCATCACTTGTGTTAAAAGGATTGTTTGAAGACATTTGTTCGATTTTCGAAAAAGATTTTGAGACAACTACTGGTGTTGAAACTGATTTTGAAACAGATGTTGACACTTTGTTTGAAACACTTTGTGTGGTGGAAAACGTTGATTGAGACACAAACGAAATACCATTAATTTTGTTCCATTTGTTATAATCAATAGGTTTTATTTCTGGATGTTTCTGTTTCATTTTTGATCTACTCTCCTCAGATAGTTCCAACGTTTCAAGCGAATCATGCACAATTATGGGTTCATGCAATGGTTTTCCATTGTGCAACACATTCTGAGATTTCTGAGCTTTCTTGAGAAAACAAGGAGGTGAGTTACCAAGAGCCATTTTTTGCGAAGTATGAAAAATCGGATTTACTTGATTAGAAAGCATCTTGATTGTCTTAGCGGAATGACCCGTTGTAAGAAGTAAATTGTCCAATTTTTGATCTTCTCGTTTTGTAAAATCAAGAATCAACTTCTTCTCTTTTCAAGATCGTAATACATTGCTTTTTGTTTAGAAAGTTGGTCATTTAATTGTAAATTTCCTTGTTTAAAGATTTTATTTTCAAGTTCGATTCACATCAAGTGTATCATACTTGATTTGCAATTGTTTTCTCTTAAAATGTAATCTCGATAACCAATTTCTAATTCGATATTTTGTTTGTATGAAATTCATAGGCTCGGCGTTCTCTTTGTAACTCTCAAGCTCGATGGTCAATTTAACATTCGCGCCTTAACTTCGCGATTGACCTTATCGACTTTCTCAATTTCAATGCCACATTTATGGATTAATGATTCAAAATAAGCACGCGTTTCCTCATCGCCTCAAGATTTTGTGCCACACGCCTCATTAGGATCCACATCCGGAGTTTCGAGTTAGTATTGCTACAACTGGATTGTCCATATATGTATCATAAGTAGGTGTTTGGCGCCACGCACTGCTGTTTGTCATGAGTAAACACATCAAATATGACATTGTTATAGCATGGATCAATGATTGGTACCTCGACACGGTATTGGCGCTATAGACATGAGGTGAGTCTCGACTCGATGTCATACTTAGCTTCAAGATTTGCCATGAAGATGCAATTAGCATTGAGTTCCTCGAGGTCTTCCAATTCATCCACAATAGCGAAAAAGTCAATTTCCTCAAGACTCAATCAGAACCCCGCTTCTTGCTTATCTCGCTAACAAAGCGACTTTCCAAGAAAATCACCATTCTTTTTGTGCGGCTTAGTGGGGCGGTTTCTTGCCATGTGACCCACCCTCGACAGCTATAACACTTAACTGATTACTCGATTCACATTTCCATAATTCCCAACGACCGAGTCGCAACATTCCCATTCGACACCCATCGCTCTATTCCCAACATTCGACCCATCCGATTTCCAACATTCGACCCAACTGACACCCGATGCGGAGTCACTGATTACCCATACGAAATCCAAGAGTATATCCTCGCCGATTCCCAATAACTCCAACCATTTGTCCTGATTACCCATATTCACACCCTACTGCAATTTGCACGCTATGCAGTGTTTGACGAAATCCTTTGGTTGTTGTTAGTTGGTGTGGAATAGCGACTTTTTAGTCGTTACCCAAGAAAGAGTATATCCGCTGCAAGGTCGCTTCGGGTCATTTTCGTGATCGGTGATTCCTTGTTCTGGTATTGTTGTTCGGATAGAATTGTTGTTGTGGTTGTGGAATGAATTGTCGCAAGTTGTTGTTGTTGGAAGATGATGAAGCTTGTTGTTGTGTATTCACCGGAGTTTGAGTCTTTGCAATGAGTGCCAATGGATCATGATTCTTTGCCAATCTTTATTTCCCGACTTCATTCACTTCACTTGGTTTTGTTTCAGAAAATCATTCGCTTGATCAAAGTTCACCGATGTAAGTCTTTTGTTTGGTTGACAATAGTGACATATCGTCCCCATTCTTCTCGAAGATTATTCAGAACTTGATGTTTTGAACGATAGTTCTAGGTGTCACTTGTTTCGATTAGCTCATTCATCAAAGTGCAAAACCTTCCATAGTATGATTCAATGGATTCTCCGGGTGGAAGTAAACTTTTCCCATTCGATTAGCGCCTTGTTCTCCATGTCTTGTTGACCAATTTTTGTTCCATGACAAAGCCGCCTAACACGCTCCCACATATCGAAAGGTTTCACAACCTGCTTCACCGCAAAGAAAGATGTCTATTGGTAAACCCAGTTGACAATATAAATAGCCATATCATCTCGCATCGACTTGCTTTTGATCCTCTCGCGGTGTATTCTCGATTCGGTTTGAGTATGAAAAGATGGTGGGATGTCGAGTTCCATGGTCTTGGATTTGTCGAGGCTTGAAGGGTCCATTCGAATGGAGTTAATCATGAGTTTTCCATTAGGTTTAGTCTTGATGTAACGGAGCATACGACTTGACCATTGAAGATAACCACCTTTTGCCAACATAGAGGTCGGTTTTCGGCACCGCCGCATGAATGTCTTGTTGAGTTGCCATTGATGAAGGTATGATCCGATAAAGTTGATGTAGGATCGATTCAACGATAAAGGAGTTGTGGTTGATGAAGATTAAGCTCGCTTGAGGTGTTTCCGAAAGTCGTACTCGTAACCTTGGTTCTTAAAAATTTTCGCCCAAAATTTGAAATTCACAATAAAATCAATTCTAAGGTCGATGAAAAATTTGAGTTATGACAATTTTGACGCCAAATTTGACCCGAAAATTTTGAATTTAGGCCCAAAATTTTGAATTTTTGACCAAAATTTTCACAGCTTAAACCAAAATTTGAATCTCGCAGTAAAATTGAACGCTTAGTCTCTCAAGAATTTAAATTTTACTCAAGTTTTCCGCCAAAAACTCTTTTTTTTTTTTTTTTAAACCTTTATGCGAGAAAGAGCTTAGCGTAGAAACACAGTTACGAGTAGAAACTTAGGCGTGGGATCTTGCGCGTGGGATCTTAGGCGAGGATTCCTTAGGCGTGGGATCTTGTCGCGAGGTTTAAAGTTACGAGTAGAAAAAGTTATGCGTAAGATTTAGCTTATGCGTAAGAAAAACTTAGGCGTAAGAAAAATGCTTATGCGTAAAGTATTCTACGCTAAGTCGAAACTTATGCGTAAGATTAGGGTTTTGCCCAAAATCCTTTACACTATCACAAAGTAAGAGATATCCAAAGTCGGTGTTCCACACACTTATCCAAGTGAGGAAGCACCGAGTCACCGTTAGCACGAAGATTCTTCACCAAAAGTTACGAGTAGAACCTTATGAGTAGTTGACTTTCTTACGAGTGGAACTAGGGTTTTGACCTACTCAGTAAAAATTTCAACGATTCAACCAATTTCTCTTGCACAGATATCCTTAAAAACACTCGAATAACCCAAAATGTTGACCTTTTTCACCCAAAGTGCTTAGAAAAGTTACTGTAGAAATGACCAATAAACCAAAAACGAGCTTAAAATGTTTTAAAACACGAAAGCTCGAACTTTTGCAAAAACCCAAACTTTAGCACCAAATAAACCTTAAATCACAAGAATCTTGAATTTTGAGTGCAAAATTAAAGCTTTAAGCTTGTCAAATATGTAAAACGAGAGCTTTATGCGTAACCCTTCAAAACAAACACAAACACTCCTAAACCATTGTTAGGCGATTGATACCAATTGTAGGACCACTACGATATATCAACCTTATCACGTAATACCCACGTTAACCAAAGTTATGCGTGGAACTCGTGAAACCCAACACAAATACTATGCGTATAAAGAAAGAAAAGATAAAGATGTTTGGTGACTTGATGATATAAAATCCGTGTATGATGTGAGAAAAGATAAACACAAGATGTTGTATATTCAATAAAGAAAAACACACACACACACTTTCAGCACACCCCTCAAATGACCATTTGAGGGTATTTATAAGACAAGAGGCATAAAACCCTAAAGGCTTTAGCTTGGGCTTTCTTTGGGCTTTCGTGGACTTGGATTGGATTACACTTAATAAAAGGCTAGCTTAACATAACTATTAGCCATTTAGCTTAGCCCAATCCACGAGCCCGTTGACTATTCTATCACGATATCTAACACACGTTACAAAGTTCCTAATCGTGAATGACCATCACTTCTAATAAAACTATTAAGGCTAACATAGTATTTGTGTGGCTGAACTACTCGATAAATAGAGCTTATCTGAGAGGTAAAATTAAAACCAACTTAGCATGATAAAGGTGTATAATATGCAAAAGGTAAATAGACCAAGTCGACTAATCATTATAATGCCTTGCAGATGCGGACGTAATAACTACAACAAGACACCCGCTGCTTTTGCTTTCTTTTCAATCAACATATCGTGAGCCCTCCCATAGAGTCACCCGTATCGATTGACCTCTGATGTCACGCGGAAAAAAAAAACAAACGGTTAGTTTCACTAAACATACTGGCCAAATAAAATTTATAAAATTGACAGCATCAATTGCAAATAACATGTATACGAACTTTTGATTGGTCAGGTAGAAATCAATGTTCTTTGACCCTGCTTTCGTATGATTCATCCTTCCAACATTCGTCACATAACCTGCGACATCTAAGAGGTAACAGCTTTTATGGCAACACTATTTAACAGGAATTTAATTGGTCAAACATACAAAATAGAAAATTACCAATGAGATATTTGTTGTCCGTAGGTTTGATTTGATCTAAATCCACAAACTGAAAAGGATGTCTGACAAACCCTTCAGATATAACCAAACTTTTTCTTATTGACGTTGATCCATCAAACTCTATCATAAAGGGATCCTCCTTCCTAACTCTAAAGTCTTCCTTGTTATGCATGACAACAAAATTTCTAACAGTGTAAACACCTCCCTCTTTTAATCTCAAGAAATTGTGAGCCACGGTTGCCTTGGCGGTACAATGGATAACATTACCCTGCAATAGAACCATGTTAAAAGTTGTTGTTGAATAATACATACAATTTTTAATCCGTTATTATCTATTCTTATAACTCAGGTATTGGGAAGGTACATATGAATATACCTTTGCATCAGACATCAAGAAATCGGTGCTCAAATACCGGCCTGTTGCGGTATTTACATCCCACATTCTACACAACATCAACACTATGGTACCGCTTGATTCAGAGTCAATTTGTTTAGGAACAACTCACCATTCGAGCATCCAACCTGCGACCATGATAACACACGCATGGAGTGTGTTGGTTTTATTCTATTGTGCTTGATCCTCATTTATGGAGTTTCCATTTAATAGATATGTAATTGATGAGTGTTTGACTTCTTTAAGGCGCATATAATGCAGCCCTTTCGTTCATGTTCAAACGCATCATGTACCAAATTATGTATTCATGTAACCACAAATCGATTGTTTAGGTTCTTGCATTCATGCCATTAGATGGAACTTTTCGTCTCCTATAGCTAGAGGCTTTCATTGAGGATTACATATTTCACTTCTTGGTATTAAATCATATGGCTTTACACGGATTGTACCGTACAAATTGTTGTGCACATTCACTCTTGCACATTAAATTAAGGGGCTCAAGATTATAGTATTATAGATATAGAGATGGAGAGCACGATGGAGAGCAAATAAGTTTACTTGTCACATATAAAAAATTGGGCGAGCAAATGGCTGAGAAATCAAAAAGTTTTACTCGTTATGTCGTATTTTATAACCTAAAATCTAAGATCAAAATTAAGTAAAACACTTTTCATAGTGTTAATTCTTAAAGAGTAAATTACACTGTTCGTCCTTGTGGTTTGCGTTGACCGCAGGAGTTCGTCCTTTGACCAAAAAGTTGCACCGTCCATCCTTAAATGGAAAACGTTATGCATCGTTAGTCCCTCCATCCAACCGCCCCACCAATTCCCACTAACGTCAGTTAACTAAGGTTTTTTAAAGGGTATTTTCGTCATTTCTCAAGCAACTAGCATTTATTACCCCCATCTACCCCATCAGTTGTGATTAATCCCCAAGTTTTCATCATCTTCTTCCCCAATTCAATTGTTAATCTTAACCCAGTAATATTGAATTGATACTTCGCAAGATTCAGTTTTTTTGACTTTCTAACTCCACATATCTTTTTTTAATCACTAACAAATAAAAAAAAAAAAAAAAACAAAATATCTCCTTATTTTTACCAGATTCCTTATCTTCTTCAAACTAAAAAATCAAAACACACCACCACACACAAAAACATCATCATCTTCAACAAAGAAATGATTCACGTCTTCAAGACCACATGACCAAGACCATTTTTTTTCACAGCTACGACGGGCCAGATCTTCGAAATCCTTTATACAAATTACCTCACTAACACAAATGCACCTCCGTACAAGATCTTCGTGTATTGCTCCATATAAACCAAGAAATGATTCACGTCTTCAAGACCACATGACCAAGACCATCCAAGTTAATATCCACGAAAACCATGAACACCATGAACAGGATTTTCAATCCAAACACCATGAACAGGATTTTCACCATGAACACTGATAACGCTACACGCGTCGTTCGGGGTCAAAGGAACTTCCTTTTCTTCGAGCAAGTTTTATAACACCCTAGGCAGTGAACCTAATCATTGTAGTGTAGTATTAGGGTAAGCCACGGGTATTGATATCGTTCTCTAGGGGAATAGGAATGCTAGTGAGAAGTTACTACGCTAAGGTTGGGGTTGAGGAAGATTGTTTTTTTCTTTTATGTTTTTAGGAAATGGAAAGTACGAATCTCGGGGTTTGGATTTGGGGTTGGTATTTCTGATTACTCTACTTATCTAATAATCTAATCTAAGGTGTATGTAGTCTATGTCTAATTATTATGTGCTCAGTATGATGGTTTAAAGATGTGTTCACTTAGGTTTTATTACCCTTAATTATCTCCTATTGATGGTTGAATTGTCACGTCCTTATTCTTAATCGCGTTGTGTGTCTAAAGTCGTAGGGTATGCGTTTATCCTAACTCTTTGAACTTACCAAAGGGTCTCGCCTACAAAACCATCTAGGGATTATAAACTCTAACTCTAAGGCCCTCTTTGGATGATTTAGCCTACAACCGCTCTAAGTGCTATAGCCTAAGGTTCACAAAGATTAATCAAGCATTAATTACACAACGAATGACCTATCGCATTACTAGATCATTAATCAACTAAGATAAGAGACAACCAATCAATATTTAATAATTAAGTTTCATATTCCCTAAGCAAACACAATTGAATTAATGATGTAAAACACTTATCTTGATGTAAGATAGGGTTTGGAACCCTAAAATACTGTACAAGACAGCCTTGGTTCGGTTTAGGTTTTTACTCCAAAAGACTACACTCTAAAACTGAAAAATTCGGATTCTATATATAATATTAGAATCGACGGCGTCACCTTATGATTTGTGGCGCCGCGGGCCGCCATCATTAGGGTTTCGTCTTGGCCACGTTAGTCTTGCGATGGCGTCACCTTGTGCTTGTGACGCGTCCTCTTCGACTTCGGCGCGTGCGGATCAAATCTAGGCCGTCTGAGAGTTGCGACGGCTACTCTTTTAAAGCCCGACACCGTCACTTGAAAATAAGAAATTTGGCTTCGTAATAAATCATTAAAATACTCCGACGGCGTCGCGATTAAGCGATGGCGTCGTCACCTTGTATTTCAAAGACTTGAGTGTCTCGATTCTTGACTTTGGCCATTTTCTTCAGATATCCGCGCTTTTCGTCCAAATAAGTGCCATTACAACAATTTACCTTCAGAGACCTAAAAGTGAAAAGGAACGATATTAAGTAATAACGGATACAAAAGTGATCAAATAAGGGCTTAAACGACCCTCAAAAGGTACATTTTAAAACCTTATCAAATATCCCTACACTTGGTATTTGCTTGTCCTCAAGCAAATGTGCTTTAGCCAATTAATTTATAAGTTAGGGGTCATGAAGCATTGGTTTAAAACAGTCCACAACACATATAAGCCCATAAAAGTCATAACAAGCACGGAAATTACATACTAGCACCTCACATGAGGTGTTTGGATACTCGCATCTCTCTCGGGTGTATATGAAATATAACAAGTTTGGAAATGGAAGATAAACACTCATTAACCGGTCCTAGTACATGAGATTACCATAGGCTTGAGAATAGATCAAACCTCCATCGCTTACGTAAGCACCTAGGAAAGACTATCAAAGAGGTCTTTAAAGGGTTGTAACGTTAGGCTTACGGTAGGAAACAAAGGGTTTGGTGGGATAGGCTATTTAGTGGTGGCAAGTCACAAATCTCTTATGTTACAAGCATACGAAGAATGGCGTTGCTAAGCTAAGACTCGACACTCTAAACTCTAGATAACTGAAACAAACAAACATAAATTTAAATGATAGATGTAGGATGGTAGCAGTTTTTTTTTTTTTTTTTTTTACACTCTTTTTTTCTTTTCTCTTTTTCTATTTTTCGATTTTTTTCATACACTTTTACTCTACCATCCTCTGGTAACATCAAAATGATAGGATTTATAGGCACATCCATACACTTGAGTTTTATTACTCTAACACTAATTTGACCCGAATTGAAAAGATCAAAACACTTGGGGTATGTTATTACGCAAATAAGGGAATTTAACGTTCCCTTCCAATCATTTCATAAACTTTAACTTTTTTCCCATGAGTCCCAATCGTCCCAAACGTGTACAAAGGATATGACTCGACTTAGAAACTCATGCAAGCAACTAGATAATTGAACTAAGGGTTTAGGGTGATAACAATAATGCACTAAAAGTGAGTGCATCTGAGGGTGAGGCTAAGGCGATTTGGGTGTACATTTGGGGTGGGGTGTAAACAATGCTCTTCATTGATATTCCGGAAAAACTCAAACATCACGAGAACCGCGAAAAGGATAGGCTCTAAGGGGTTAACTAGAGGTATCGTGTACTAAAGATGAGTACAACGCAAAGGTGTGGGGGAATTACTCAACCGATGTGGAAGAAGTAATTATATATTACGGGTATCAAACAAGGGTTATCCTAATGCCTCTTATCATTTAGTTATTCCTAACTACACAAGTGTAGTCTTACTAGCGATCTCGGAATGCATCACAAAACAAGTTCTAGAATCTATTATACTATCGGTTCACACTCTAAGCATTAAAGATGAATGCTTTAATTCCTACTAATCTAAGAGTGATCCTCACATTTTGGGTGGAATTTGGGTGGTAAAGGGTTTTTGTGCTAGTCATGCAACTTCCTATCAGTGAGGCAGCTTTTGTTAAGACTAATGGCCCACTCCTATATGTCATGAAAAATTTTAAATTTGGTGCCAAAATTACCCTAACCGACATTTTCTCATGGTTTATTACACAAATACAATTGGACAAAGCAAATAATCAAGGATAAGCATAGTTTCTAAGTTCCGTTTTATTTTCCTCCCTACACTTAAACCGAACATTGTCCCCAATGTTCCCCGAAAATATCAAAGTTATGATAATGGAAGGTAATTAAAACGAAAAACTAGTACTCCCACGATTAGCTCGGTAGGATCCGTGTGAAGTGGTGGTTAAATCCTTTCCAAGAAAAATGTATCGTGAAAAGCTCCTTCCAATCTTTTGTTTCTTCTTCTTGATAAATAAAACCCGCATATTTGAAGAAAACAAACGAAACCTTCACAAAATCGGCGGTAATAATATATATAAGACTCTACTAAACTAGGATATAATGCTTGTGGAATGGATGTTTCTGAAATTTACGGAAAATTAAGACACGAAAATTCCAAAATTTATAAGTAGCTCGAAAAGCGAGAAAAAAGTAATCATTGTTTTACTCCTTCCTCGACGCCGTCGAGTTGTGATCTGACGCATGTCGGGTTATCCTGACAAAAAGCGTGCGATTTTCCGGAAAAAATTCGAAAATTTACATCTTTAGAATCGGAAAAATTTACGCAAAACATCCATTATGACTCGATACAAGCATTTGACTCGAACAAACACATATATATCTTTTAATTAATTGCTATTCTCATGTTTACGTTTCTTTGAAAGCGTGTGTAATCCTCCTACACTTATCCTTTATGTAAAATACCTTTATATGCAATTAAGGCGAGGTTAAAAACAAAATAAAGCATTTTACAAATTTAGACATGAGAATAAACTATCAATAAAAGATATATGACACTAACAAGCAAACAATTAAGCATGGGTTGCCTCCATGAAGCGCTTTTCTTTATTTAAGAGTCTTGTAGCTAGACTCGTAGTCGTGCTCCTACGTACCGATATAAGTAAGCCTATCCTTAACAATGTCATAAGGATCAAACTTATCATTTAAGTTCCTAGTAGTACGTTCGGTTCGATATGCCTTTTCAAACTTTTCTCCATCGGGATCATAGATTGTTATCCTAATGTGCCACTCTCCATTACCATCACTAGGCGGTCTATTCCAATCCCACTTATGTTTAGGCTTTTCAATTTTCCACCTATTCATGACAAGGTTGACGGGCAAACTTCCTAGGAACTCGGTCATCTTCCTAAATACTAAGGCGTCCTCGAGCGGGTTCACTTCCATGTCCCTAGCCATTTCTTTTCATGGAAAGTTGCTTTACTAGCAAGGCTTCATCTAAGTAGAAAGGTCGTTGGGGACCTATGAGGTTCTTATCTATCCAAGGTCCATATCTAGAAGGTGCTCTATCCAACCTAATCTCATGGGGTTTCCTCTTCTTTGTAGTACGTATGCTTTTGACATCGTAGATTGACCTAGCACTCCCTCCCCTACCACTATCTTGGACATCTTACAATCGATGATAGCACTAGCGGTAGCTAAGAATCCTCTTCCTACTAGTAATGGGCATGTCGGGTCCTTATTCATGTCTAGCACATGAAAGTCGGCCAAAGAGTCAACTCTCCTACGTGTACTACCATGTCTTTAATTATCCCCACGGATATGCAACACTACCACCGCTAGACCTAAGATGGTTTAGTTGGTTCTATCTTACCTAAGTTAAGGCTTCTATGGAGATAACGGAACAAGATTGATGCATGATCCTAAGTCGGCTAGAGCATCGAGAGGTTTGGAAGTTCCAAGCCTACGGAAGAGTAAATAGCCCGGATCGTCTAACTTAGGTAGATTATTTTGCACAAAAGTGGACCCATGTTTTCCAAGTTTAAGTTCTAACTCATATTTTTCTTTTAAAGCATTATAATAAGGTGCATGAGCTAAGATTTCAAGAACCGGTTTTCTTGATGGGTTCCTTGTACTCCTCCTCTAGATTAAGTTTGGGTTCTTGGTTCACGGGTTTCTCAGAGTAGGTTCTACCAATGGTGTAGGGCCTTGGTACCTCATTTTGGATTGCTTGGAACCTTTGTTGATAGCATTTACCGAGTGAACCGTTGAGTGTGAAGGGCATGGATGTGCACTCTCCCATGGTGAACAAGAACATG
The DNA here is from genome assembly GCA_022545495.1 of Chrysanthemum lavandulifolium. Lineage (NCBI taxonomy): Eukaryota > Viridiplantae > Streptophyta > Magnoliopsida > Asterales > Asteraceae > Chrysanthemum > Chrysanthemum lavandulifolium. The sequence continues at coordinate 155,744,896 of CM040241.1, read as the reverse complement.
AAGTCGATGAAATCGAATTCACTTTAGGGTTCTTTATAGTATCACTTGGGAGTGTTCCAATTTCCCGTTCATTAAAGGCTTTTAAGAGAGCATCAAGCTTGTTTGTCATCTCGCCTTGTCTTCGCTTAAAATCAGCTTCAAGCTTAGTCAATCGAGTATCTTGAGATGACATGAATCTAGATACAATTGCCTCAAGATTAGTGGGGTTCCCGGTGTTAAGAGAATTGAACCTATTAGGTGGACTAGATGAGCTTTAGGGCGTGCTTGAGTTTTGGTTCCACTTAAGGTTAGGGTGATTTCTCCATGAGGGGTTGTAAGAGTTTCCTAAGTTGTTTTGTTCGGGCTTGAAAGTGTACCACTTCTCTCCGTTCCGTCGATGCGCATGGGCGTAATCCGCAAAGCTTGTTCGGGAGTCTTGTGCAATCACAGGTGTCATGGGGACCACTAAATAACTCACAAGGTAGAGTGATTTTATTCACTTGATGTGAAGACTTAGGATTTTCGTAGGAACTCATTAGGAATTTAACTTGATCTTCAAGTTCAATCATCCTACGGTCGGAAGATTGTGAGTCAATGGGAGGCAAGGAGATTGCCTTAACGGTTTTGGGCAACTCACGGGGGTCATTCCAACTTTCGTTGTCATAGAGAGCAAGGTCCTTTATTATACCCCATGATTCTTCCGCGGTGAGATCACTAAGTTTTCCACCGGCCGCTTGGTCAATGGATCGCTTGGTGGGAAAGTTGACATGATCATAAAAGATTTGGACTTGGAGCAAAAGATCAATGCCGTGATGAGGGACTTTATGAAGTAAGTCTTTGAATCGAGTCCATGCTTCGTAGAGAGATTCACCTTGACGTTGTTGGAACATCAAGATGTCATTCCTAAGTTTAGTGGTTCTCCCCGGTGGGAAAAATTGAGCAAGGAAGCGAGAGGTGAGATCATCCCAACTTGAGATGGAGTTGGCGGGAAGTCGCTCGAGCCAATTACTAGCTTGGTCCGTAGAGAGAATTGGAAGAGGCGTGGCGTGTGGTCTCCGAGTAGTAGCATCAAGGTCAATGGAATCGACAATTTTGAGGAAATCCTCGATCTTGATTAGGATCTTGAACGAAGTCCATGGAATGCACATCCGTTTTGCACCAACCGGATGGTGTCGGATCGCAGGTCGTAGTTTGGGCAGTCGGGAAGCTCAATGGTGTTCCTATAGCCTAGGTGGCTTGGTCTTGAGTATTCACCAAGAGTACGGGCTCTTGGTGGGTCATTTGGTGGTAGGTTGATGAATGGTGGTTGGTTATCACCTTCCATGATGAAAAGTGATGGGGTTACTGAACAAAGGTCACGAAGAAGGGGATAGACTATGAGAAAGCTAAAATTGAGAAAAATTTACTTGATAGGAATCAAGCAAAGAAACCTAAGCGAGGAGGACTACTAACTAGCTATTCTATTCCCGGCAATGCGCCAAAACTTGATAACGCTTCATGCGTCGTTCGGGGTCAAAGGAACTTCCTTTCTTGAGCAAGTTTTATAACACCACAGGCGGTGAACCTAATCGTTGTAGTGTAGTATTAGGGTAAGCCACGGTATTGATATCGTTCTCTGGGGAATAGGAATGCTAGTGAGAAGTTACTACGCTAAGGTTGGGGTTGAGGAAGATTGTTTTTTTCTTTTTATGTTTTTAGGAAATGGAAAGGTACGAATCTCGGGGTTTGGATTTGGGGTTGGTATTTCTCTGATTACTCTACTTATCTAATAATCTAATCTAAGGTGTATGTAGTTTATGTCTAATTATTATGTGCTCGTATGATAGTTTAAAGATGTGTTCACTTAGGTTTTATTACTCCTTAATTATCTCTATTGATGGTTGAATTGTCACGTCCTTATTCTTAATCGCGTTGTGTGTGTCTAAAGTCGTAGGGTATCGTTTATCCCTAACTCTTTGAACTTACCAAAGGGTCTAGTCTACAAAACCTCTAGGGATTATAAACTCTAACTCTAAGGCCCTCTTTGGATGATTTAGCCTACAACCGCTAAGTGCTATAGCTAAGGTTCACAAAGATTAATCAAGCATTAATTACACAGCGAATGACCTATCGCATTACTAGATCATTAATCAACTAAGATAAGAGACAACCAATCAATATTTAATAATTAAGTTTCATATTCCCTAGCAAACACACAAGTAAATTAGTCGGACATGGAGAACATGCAAGCATACACACAAATAATCAAAGACATAATTGAATTAATGAAGTAAAACACTTATCTTGATGTAAGATAGGGTTTGGAACCCTAAAATCTTGTACAAGACAACCTTGGTTCGGTTTAGGTTTTACTCAAAAGACTACACTCTAAAAGCGAAAAATTCGGATTCTATATATAATATTACAATCGCGACGGCGTCACCTTATGATTTGTGGCGCCGGGCCGCCATCATTAGGGTTTCGTCTTGGCGCGTTAGTCTTGCGACGGCGTCACCTTGTGCTTGTGGCCGTCCTCTTCGACTTTCGGCGCCGTCTCGATCAAATCTAGGCGTCACGAGTTGCGACGGCCTACTCTTTTAAAGCACCGCACCGTCGGCGAAAATAAGAAATTTGGCTTACGTGTCGTCACAAAATACTCCGACGGTCGTCAGATTAAGCGATGGCGCCACACCTTGTATTTCAAAGACTTGAGTGTCTCGATTCTTGACTTTGGCCATTTTCTTCAGATATCCGCGCCTTTTCGTCCAAATAAGTGCCATTCTGACAATTTGCCTTCAAGAGACCTAAAAGTGAAAAGGAACGATATTAAGTAATAACGGATACAAAAGTGATCAAATAAGGGCTTAAACGACCCCTTAAAAAGGTACATTTTAAAACCTTATCAAACACCACGACCAAACCCGTGACAAAACTACCAATCCAAACACCATGAACAGGATTTTCACCACATGAAAATAGATCCAAAAACGTTTTTAAAATCCTTATTTCAATCACGATTTAATCAAAATTAATATCCACGAAAACCTTAACGATTTATTTATAATCAGATTTTATTGAAAGAAAGACAAGATGAGTTTTTACTATTGTCATACCAAGAAGGCGAGCGGGAGAGCGAGGGTGCGAGGTGTAGGTGGTGTGGGCATGGTGGTTCCCGATCTAAAAGCAGATCCAAGCGAAACCCTACCTTGCGACCTTCGCTTAAACCATATAAGCGAACCCTTGGGCTCTTCTTAGCATTATGATGAGGATGTTGATGGAGCGGCAGAGGTGTACTATAGCGGTGGCGGGCGTGATGGCGTGAAAGTGGTGATGGTGGTGAGATGGCGGTTAATAGTAGTCGGGAGGTTATGGTGATTGTCATGGTGTGATGGGAGTAGTAGTGGTGTTATGATGGCGGCCAGTGGTGAGGGTGGGTGAGGCATCGGTGCCGGAAAAGAAGGAGGAGGGAAGAGAGGCAAAGGTGTGATTAGGGTTTGTGTATAAAAACAAAATGAAACAAATGGGTTTGTGTCGAACTCCTGCGGTCAACGCAAACCACAAGAATGAACGGTGTAATTTACTCTTCTTAAAATTTACTCTTACGTTAACCACATCTTTTCACAAACAAGACCAGGATTTGTGTTTACCGTTAAAATATCGTTAGATACCGCGCGTCTACATCAAAATGAATAAAAAAGATATCCAGTTCCACAACGTGCCTATCATCAATGGCAACGTTATACTGGCTCATAAATTGCAAAACAGGCCCCCTTATTTTTGGCATGATTACACTTTAACCCCTATCAGTCTATCTCAAATCACAATGGATCTGCTTATCATAATTCACAAGCGATATAATTTGGAAACTGCAAAAGGTCCCCCACTATCATGATTTATCACAGTTGTTTTTTACAAGAAGCCCATGATATTATTGATCCACACCAATGGTGATAGTTTTATTTTTATTATTGGGAATTGAAGGAGCCAACAAAGAAGGCAAAAAGGCAACAGATATAATTTAATAAACCTAAAAACTTATAGAGCCATCCATGGCGAATTTCATAGAGAAAAAGCTAATGTATATAATTTAATGAAAGATCGAAACATAAGTTCGTTTGGAACTTTAGAAGGTCGCATGTTGGTCTGGCAGTCTAAAACTGACTTCAATGAATATGATGAAACTTGAAAGGTTTCATAACGGTTAACATTCATAAATGTATGTACTTTGAATATTATTTATTCCAGTTATAACATGACACCATGTGCTATTTTTTCATGAAAGGTTGTTTTAAAGAAGACTAGAAGAAATAACTTTTACTTTTCTTTTCTAAAGAACATTGTATTCTAAACTTTGTTCTTCTGCCCGTTAATGACAAATATTCAACCATTTTGTTTACGCAGTTGTTCATTTATGAAGTGATGTATCTTGCAGAGCTCATGTTTTCGAACCCTTTACAAATCTACCCATTTATGTCGTGTAAAAATATACTTGACATATACCCGACATACAGGTGTCCATTTTTTTATTGAAGGAAGATCAAATCCAAATAAAACCTTAAAGGTATGGCATATTTTTTTACAAAACATACACGATCACCAATTTTCTAGGTAGTGATATGAGAAATTTAGAAGACTTACATAAATTACCTTTTAACTTTTTGATATTTACAACTTTTTTATATAACAAACTTTATTCGTCAAATATTTAGTAAGTATCTATCGAATTCATTAATAAAAAAAATATCGTTGCAAAAACTCTAAATTAAGAACAAAACGAGCCCAATATTGATATGTTTTTTTACGTACGTATGATTTTATAAAAAATGTTGAAATTTGATATAAATATATATATTTTTTTTTAAAAACTTTCAAAGCACACTCTTAAACCACATGGGCCAAAGACGTACAATACTATAAAATAGGAATATCGTTTGTAAATAAAAACGTAAACATTTATAAATTAAAAACGGTATCATTTTATTAATAAAACTAAAAATGCCAACTTTTTTTTATATTAAATTAAAATTTTTATTCATAAATTAACAACATTACATAGAAAAAATATAAAATGTAAACGTACGAAATAAAAAGTTTATGAATGTTTACGTTTTTATTTCATATGTTTCAACCGAGGGCTAGTCGTGTCTAGTTTTATAAAAAGCTTATAAAATTTTTATGAGTATTTAACTTTTTATTTCGTACGTTTACGTTTTATATTTTTCCTATGTAATGTTGTTAATTTATGAATAAAATTTTTAATTTAATATAAAAAAAATTGGCTTTTTTAGTTTTATTAATAAAAGGATACCGTTTTAAATTTTTGAATGTTTACGTTTTTTATTTTCAAACGATATTCCTTATTTATAGTATTGTACGTCTTTGGTCCCGTGGTTTAAAAGTGTTTTTTTTTTTTTTTTTTTTTTTTTTTTTAATTTATTTATATCAAACTTTTCAACATTTTTTATAAAATCGTATGTACGTCAAAAGCATATCAATATTGGGCTCGTTTTGTTCGTAATTTAGAGTTCTTCGTAATGATATTTTTTTCATTACTGGATTCGATAAATACTTACTAAATTGACGAATAAAGTTTGTTATATAAAAAAGTTGTAAATATCAAAAAGTTAAAAGCTAATTTATGTAAGTCTTCTAATTTTCTCATGCCACTACCTAGAAAATTGGTGATCTTGTATGTCTTGTAAAAAATCGCGACACCTTTAAGGTTTTATTTGGATTGATCTTCCTTCAATAAAAATGGGCACGTATGTCGGTATGTCAGTATATTTTTACTGCGACATAGATGGGTAGATTTGTAAAAGGTTCGAAAGCAAGGGCTTTGCAAGATACATCACTTCATAAATGGGCAACTGTGTAATTTTCGCTTTTCTTATTTATACTTTAGTTACAACTGAATTCCTATAATATTCATTTAAAAAAATATAATAAAAAATTCCTATACTACCTTTGTTATAACTCTTAGAGTCGAGAGAAAAATTTTAGAGACTAAATTTTTGTTGTATACTAAAGGATTAATTTTCATCATGCATTTAATTTAATCTAATGGCGAAAATTAATCTAAGATTTAATATGTTCAACTTAAGTCCTTATTCTTTTCTTGTCTTTCTTATTTATTCACATTTTTTTTGTATTTCTGTAAATTAACGCATTTTTTCACGTTTTCTTTTTTCGCTTTCATACGTTTTCGTATGTTTTCATACGTTTTGTTCATTTTCATACGTTTTCGACTGTTTTCAAAAAATGTATATGGTTTCGTCCGTTTTCATACATTTTCGTCCGTTTTCATACGTTTTTTACGTTTTCTTTCGTTTTCATATGTTTTCTTACGTTTTCGTCTATTTTCATACGTGTTTTTACGCTTTCATACGTTTTCGTCAGTTTTCATAAGTATTCATCCGTTTTCTTACGTTTTCATACATTTTCGTCCATTTTTATATGTTTCCGACCGTTTTTAGATGCTTTCATACGTTTTCATCCGTTTTGTTACGTTTTTTATGCTTTCATACGTTTTTGTCGATTTTTATACGTTTTGGGCCGTTTTCAGACGTTTTCGGCCGTTTTCATACGTTTCATGTGATATGATTAATGATATGTAGGTAAGTTTCATGTTACAAAACATTAGTCAACAATCACATGTGATTTTTAGGTAACTTTCAGGTTACGGATGATTGAAAAAAATCACATGTGATATTTAGCTATAATCACTTATGATTTTCAGGTAACTTTTATGTTATAGATTATTAGCTGAAAATTACTTGTGATATTCATAATATCACAAGTGTATAAATGTCGAGCAAATCTTTTAGTGTACAAATCACCTCTATTTGAGATGTTATCACATGTGATATGATTAATGATATCTAGCTAAGTTTCATGTTACATTAGTTAAGAATCACATATGATTTTTGGTAACTTTCGGACTACGGATGATTTGGTCAAAATCATGTGATATATATATATATATATATATATATATATATATATATATATATATATATATATATATATATATATATATATATATATATATATTTTTCTTTAAATCTTGTCTCTTAGATATAATAATTTATGTGATCTAAATTTGTTCATCAATTTTTATTTTTCTTGTCCTCAAAATTACTCACCTCCGTGAGTCAAATCCATTTGCTAGCAAAAGGCTCAAAGCATGATTGTTATGAAAATGCACCCATATATGTTGCCTTAATTTATCGGAGGTTGCGATACTCACAAAATCACAATATAACAAAAATTATCTAACATCATTCATCATTATCTGATACAATTTATTTTTCAAAAAGAATTTACACACAACTCTGATATATCTATCTGCATATAAAAATGTATTTTGTATATTTTTTCTTTAAAACTTAAAAAAATTAAAAAGTAAGAAATGTTTAATCTTTAAAATACTTTTTCAAACTTAAATTCTAACATAAAAATTCAAACAATTCCTTAATGTCGTAATTGCATTAAAATTATGAACCAAAATTTCAAAAAAATGCATGACAACTTCTTTTTAACGTATTTTCCAGAAAAGAAAAAGAAGACTTTTTTATGTAATCCCAACACTAATAATTTCTAAAAATTCATCTACAAATTTTAATATATAAGACACTATATTACAACTTTTTATTTGTTATTCTATTAGTTTATAGTTGATAAAAAAAAATAACCACACAACTATAAAAAGTTGCCATTATAAAATCTTGTTGTTACGGGTATTTGTCTAATACATTCTAATGAGAATTGATTTGCACACTTATAATATTTATAGAAATTCACAAATAGGTAGAAAAACTCAACCATGGTCGCTTAATGTAATCGACTTTCATTGTCTTTTAAAATTTTAATTAAATTCGACCATTCCGACTTCACTCAATCGTTGACATGTGTCACTTCTGGTCTGAGTTAGGTAGAATTATTTTATTATTTTATTAAGAATTACATAATTACCCTTATGCTTTATTAATAATATTTTTTCAATATATTTCCTCACCTACCTCCATCATCTCTTTCATTATTTTACAACCACCATCTCTCCAAGTATTCATCATCTTCACCCAGATTCCAACCACCACCATCTCCAAATTCCGGCCACCACCTCCGGCCAACCATTTTTCTGGTTTTTATTTTTTTCAACAAGTCCTATTTAATCTTACCCATTAAAAACAACTACTTCTAACCATTAAAACAACTACTTGATCACGGCTAAATCAGGTTATTTATATAGCGAAACATTGAGCAACAATGATTTCACAAATTTCGAAGTTAAGGAAAACAACCCGATAAAAAAAAAAAAAAAAAAAGATTTCACAAATTTGTGATGTGCATGTATTTTATACGGATAAAACAAACCAAAAAAATCCCAACAAAGCTCCATGCCATTAATACGCTATATTTCCTCACCATCATTTACACCTAAAATAAAAATCCCAACAAACTTCTTCGCTGTCTCACACACAGACTTCTAGAAACCTTTTAAACAAGATAAGATTGATCTAATTAAAATATGCCTAATCGATCCAAGATCTTTGTTCTTCAAAACCCACTAAACCGACCACATAGATATGACGATTTCTGGCAAGTGGTTGCTTATGCCTTCGGTTTCTTATCGGGTATTCTAATTTCGGATCGTTTCTATCGGGTATTTTAATTTGTATCGATCTTGAATGCAAAAATGTGTTTCAAAACAGATCCGGCCATAAACGACGATAAAAGGCTAGATCCGACAATAAGCCACCATAAACGACCATAAATGGCTAGATCCGGCCATAAAATGGTGGTTGACCAGTGATTATTGAGCAGTGGTGGTGGTTGACCAGTGATGGTTGAGTAGTGGTGGTGGTTGACCAGTGATGGTTGAGTGGTGGTGGTGGTTGTGGCGGTGATGATGGATATCCGGTAATGTTATCTTATTATCACAAGAGACCATTTTTTGTGTCTTTTTAATGATTAAAAAATATAGTTTGGAGGTGATTGTAGTCAGAGTGGTGGTTGAGCGGTGGTGGTTGGCCGGAATCTGCAGAAGAAGGTGGCCGGAATCTGGGTTTGAAAGAGAGAGAATAAGAAGATGAGGGTGGGTATTCATATATGTGATTAAGGGTATATTTGTCATTTAAGCAAAAAACAATAAATTATTCTCACCTAACTTTTGTACTTGCAGTGACACATGCCAAAAAAGTGATAGAGTTGAGCAGTCGAGCATGACCAAAATGGGAAAAAGCACATGAAAGTGACCACATTAAGGACCATGGTTGAGTTTTTTTTTGCCTATTTGGGGAATTTGCTCTAATATTTATTAGCACACCCTATTTTGTGCATCATGTAGTTGTACATTATTTATAACATGTTTTAAATATCTATACAATGCACTAGTGAAATGTGCAAATAAAAAATAAATGTGTGCAAACTATCTCCGCATTCTAATAAAACCAAAGCAATCTCGCTTATATCTTTTACAAAATTTGAACCCATAATCTTTTATCTTAGTTAATAACATAGCCATTATCTCGGTTAATAACATAAGAGTGAAGGGTATGGTCACATTCATGCTCGCCGTTTTTGACATGGCACGCAAAATGGCACCGCCATTTAAACGTTATTGCACCGGCTTATCCCGGCGCCATTGCAAAGTGAGTTAACTCACTTAGCGCCATTTGTGTTGTTTGTGACAATATTTGGTATCTTTTTCTAGCCGTTGAGCATAGTATAACGGTAACAATATTTAAGTTTTTTTAATCCCACCTTTATTTATAAATATTATCTCAATTTAACCATTTTTCACACAACAATTTTAATTATCTCTACTAAAAACAACTTCTCTCTTAAAAAAAGTATGGATTGCTCACTTTCACATACCGTCGATGAAATAAAAGTTGTTGTTCAAAAAACAATTGATGAAGATACTACTTGTCAGCAAGCGATTATTGACTTAGCTGTGCATCTTAAAAGTGCACACAAAGCTAAAGATGAACTGAGGAAAGCATACACGAAATGCAAAAGCATTATGCGGAAGAAAAAAAAAAAGCTTCGACTGAGACTTTTCTAGAAGAAGAATTTTTAAAAGATTACATGATTCATAATGAATTGTTTAGAATGGCTAGCAAAATACAATATCAAATCAGTGTTAAAATGTTTCTTAAAAGAAACAAATACAACGATTGTGATTTTTATTTTCGTGTAATGTTTTTTATTTTCGTATTGTATTATGTATTTTTATTTAAATAAATTAAAATTGAAAAAACAAATTAAATGGTAGGTCCAAAAATTTACAAAACGAAATGTAAACAGTTTGAGACACTGCAAAAAATATATTTTTAATGTGTTAATGTGAAATGTGAAGGCTCAGTCCCTCACCGCAAACGCTCAGTTGACCGGTTAAGGAGGGCCTCTTGGAGAAAATGGTATGAAGTCAATCGACTCACAGCTATTAAATTAATGAGAACAGTGATCGTTTTACGAGGCGAGTCCTTAGGAAAGAGTCCGATTGACATCTAAAGATACATGGGATCGGAGTGTTCCCACCGTTTTACACCTTTTGGAGAATGTGAAATGATGAAATAACACTGATTTAACGAAACAACATGCCAAATAACATCCGACGACAATCTTCCTTCTAACAATAACATGGATACCATTACATAAAAACATATCAATCTGATGAGCGTTCTTTATATTCTCTTATATTTTATTCTTACTCATCCTCCTATCTATACAAAATTATTAGAAACGTTTTCTATTCATTATCTCTTTTTATATGAATCATCAATTTGTCAACATATCAACATCTATAAGTAGGAGGAAATATAGGAAGGAATTTTATAACTTATCTTGCAAAAGTCATGAATTAAGCGTTAAAAGGCATTGGAACCATGAAAAAACACGTGGATTCACAAAAAGTGAATTTACGTGAATTCATGTTTTTTTCGAATCCGATATCCTTTTAGTGTTCAACTTGTGCCCTTAGATCACATATTAGACAAATCCATATAAGAATAGTAACTACAATAAAAATATCTATGTTAAAAATAATAATTAAAAGAAAAATCATTTCCACAATACAATCCCAGAAATAAACTTTAAAAAAATAAAAATAAAATGTTGGCAATCATAGCACATTATGCGCCACCAATCACACAGCTTCCACACACACCACATCTACCGCTGGTGATATTCCCTCAGTAACACGTGTACGACGATCACACTCTACTCATTCATTTTAAATTCCAAAAACAAAACCAACGGTCGAGATCACATCCATATTAGTTGTCACCAAATAATTACACCCAAAACATTAAAAAAATAAATAAAAACACCGACTAAAAAACCCTGTATATATCACATAAACCCCCACACCCAACACCTTCACCTTCACACTCTCTCTCTAAAACAAATTCCTAACAAACTTTATTCATTTTAGAGAGAGAAACAAACTCAAAAGCACGATGGCGTCATCTTCATCTTTGATTGTAGCAGTTCTACTGGCTTTAATCGCCGGATCGGCATTTGCTCAGTCACCAACAGCCGCACCAACAGTCTCCCCAACCGCCGCTCCCATCGCTACACCGCCGTCCCCCGTCGCAACTCCACCGTCAGCCACCCCTACATCTGCCCCAACAGAATCACCAATGGCGTCTCCACCTGCTCCACCATCCGCCGACACACCTGCCGGAGCTCCCGGAACGTCGATTGCTACTCCACCTGGTGTTTCACCTACCGCTCCACCTAATGCTGGTAACATTGTGACCGTTGGATCTGGTTTTGTTGTTGCTGCTTTGGCTGCTGCTTTGGTTATGTAGAGATCTGTTGATGATGATGAGATTTGAGAGTTCTTTTGTCTATTTGGTCATTTAATTATTTATTTGTTTTGTTTAGTTGTTCATGTTAGGTTTATTATTATTGTGAATTTATGGACTTTTGATTGTTGTATTGTTGTTGATGATGTTGATTATGATTATTTATTTACACTTTATTTTTGTTCATTTCATTGTTTTAGATGTGTTTGTTTTAGCTTATTACTTTCAGCTTATTTGATTTTCTTTCTAATTTATAAGCTCCATTGTTATAAATAGAAAATGACCATGAGAAAATGGACTTAAACTCGGAATTGAGCTTAATTGAACACTTTATTTGATGCAAGAATATGTTTGTATGGTACAAGAAATTAGTGCGTGTAGCTTATTAGTTAAGCATGTTGTACAAGTATTTTATGCATATGAATGTTTTTGAAGTAGAAGTGGTTAATATGGGTAAATAGCTTAATGGTTAAGCATGTGAGATATTTTGGTTAAAAATAGGAAGGAGGTGGAGCTTGTCGTTTTATTCGAAATAGAGTGTCGTTATGTTTTGTTAGGTGTGAAGATGAGAGTGATTCCATGTGCAAATGCATCTTTGCATGTGATATGTGTTTGTGTTCTTTCAGTTGAAAGATGGGCCCACCACTGACAGGCTTTCTACTGGCGATTCCTGCTGTGACTAACGTGTTTACAGTATTTATTTGTTTTTGTTTTATTTTTAGATTATTGTTGAGGGTGTTATGGGAATTTTGTCTTTTGGTTACTGTGAATGGCCAGCTAGATCCGATTGGATACTTATGCTGTTGCCAGAATTGTGATTTGAGACCAACTAAATAGCATGTCAGCATTTAAGTCAAGCTTGAAATAGAAGTTGCTCTTGAAAAAAATAAAAAGAAAAGGGGAAACTTAAAGCAGAAGATGAATCTTGTATGGTTGGGTAGGTTGCAGTGTTGTAAACTTGTAATCAAGTGAAAACTTGTCACTTACTACTTAAATAGATTTAGTTCAAAAAAAAAAAAAAAAACTAAAATAGACTAAAGAAAGGGTTCAAAATCGATGTTAAGGTGCTCAAGTAAAATAGCCCCAATGAATGCAAATCGTTGTCGATCGTCCATGTGCTCGTTCGAGTAAGGTGTCGATCGCCTCCTACTGCACGCCAATCGATCGCCTCCTTTTTACCAATTAGATCGTATCACCGATCGACAATTCAAAGCCTATCTTGTTTATGTGTACGTTGCAATCCAAAAAAAAAAACATTTTACCCTATAAATCAACTAAAATCTCATCACAAATCTCACAACATTTCTGCACTAAAACTCAAAAATCTCACAATCTATCTATCAAAAATCTCACAATCGTCTTTATCAAAATGTCTAAGAAACACCACCAACCAAAGTAGAAAATCCGTTTGTCACAAAACGTCCGCGTGTTTTAACACCGGATCCGAATTTTCGGTTAACCTGTGTCTCACCAATAATCAATTTCCAACCCCACGGTTTGAATATCCATCCCAACAAGCTCCACAACAACACCCAACAATCCATTTAGTATGAATCGTCCATTTGTTCCACCGCAACAAAACATCCACTACCAACAACAACAACAAAGCTACTCCCGTCAAGCAACCAATCTATGTATGGGTCACACGAATCGTGTACCGTCCAACAATGGATTCATCAACGTCTTCATATTCAAATTATCAACAATATTCTCCGGTTAACCGTATCAATCTTGAGGGTTTTGATTTTGATGACCAATTGTACAACAATCCTAATTTTATCTTTGGAACCCGATCGGGTTATCCGCTCAAGAGTATCACGGTTCGGTGCGGTTCGGCTCATGGATCGTATCACGATTCGGTCGACCTTGATGACGTAGAAGAAGAAGAATGTTGAGAAGAGGCGTCACCGGTCGAACCAAAGAAACGAGCTACTAAGGCGAAGAAGAAAGTCACGAGAAAGAAGGCAAGAATGATTCGTTGCCTTGGACCAAAGAAGATGAGATCGCCTTGTGCAACGCTTGTGTGATGTATCCGAGAATAGTATAATCTAAACAACCAAAATGCTGTAGGATTTTGGCAGAAAGTCATTCTTACTTTGAGAAGGAGATTGGTGCGAAAGAACCTACAACTCTATCGTTACAAAGTGGAAAAATAGGGTTAGATCCTAGAGTTGGTCAATTTTGTGCCATTTACAACAATCTTTGTCGAAATTACTGAGTGGTGAGAATGACCTCACCGTTTATACACGAGCGTGTGATGAATACCAAGTATTGTGTGGTCATCTGTTTGTTTTGGAGCATTGTTGGAAGATTTTGAGGACCATTCTTGGAAGGATAATGAGATCTTGGGTTTTTAAGCCAAGATGAGGGTCGCAAAAAGCAAGGACTTCAACCGACGAATGTGCACTCGGATGTGCCTTCGTTTGTGCCTAATAGAACAACCGGTCGTGATGCCGCAAAGAAGAATAAAAAGAAATCTTGGTCTTGAAGATAGGATTATGGAAGGTGTTCTTGAAGTGGGGCAAGATCAAGTCCGTGGCATTCAAGCGAAGAAGGAGGTGGCGGACTGCACTATGGTTTGAAGAAGAAGAGCTGAACAACGGCAAATCGAGTTGGAGCTACTGACAACAAAGAGAAGCAAGGAAGACAAAGGTTGGCACTAGAAGAGCGAAAAGTTGAATTAGAGGCTCAAAAGAAATATGATCACGGATCTCATGTTCTATTCTTGCTAATCGACCCATCTTTGCCCGCATGATAGAGCGCCAAACAATCGAGAACTCAAAGAGGCGATCGAGCACGCCACAACCTTTAATAAGTGTTGTAATGTTTTAATAAGTTTCAGAATGGTTTAATTTTATTTGAATTATTACGTAACGCTTTAATTATTAATGAAAATTTATTTTGTGTTAAAAATGTTTTTTAAAAAAAAAAAAAAAAAAAAAAAAAATTGAACTTGGTCGCCTCTTCGCAGGACCTAATCGCTGAAGGTCACGGGAGAGAAACTGGCGTGGCGGGGAAAAAGAGGGGGATTGAATCCCCTCATTGGGGCTAGCCTAATGTTTTTATTGTAGCTCGAGTACAAGTCTAGACACATGAACATTTTGGAGCTTGATATTGTACATTTTTACTAGTATTGAGTTGTTATACATTAATGCACACGCCAGATCAGTAATGAAAATGACGTTTGAGTTAGAGCCAAATTCAAATTATTATGGCGCTCGGTTTTGTAAATGAAGGCTTGGTTGATGAATGAAGACTTAAGGCCTTGTTTGTTTTTGAAAAGAACTTTTTTCTTTTTTTGTTTGTGCGACATTATCTTTGAAGACCGTTTTTTTTTTTTTTTTTTTTTTTTTTTTCCGGGCGTAAAGGATATAATTCTTCTTTCCTCTTCACCAACGCAGACGTAATTTAAGTTTTTTCCACTTTTCCTCTGCACCAACGCGGGCGTAAGAGGAAAATGAAAAAATCTTGATAAGACAAAAAAGCAAACGGTGCTTCTTGCGGATGAAGAGCTTAAATGTACTCTTCTTCCTGCGGACGTGGTTTGCGATAAAGAGTAAAAGTTTCAAAAAGCAAACGACTTAGTTGAACTCAAGTCGAATTTCAAGCATCAATGAATCTCCTAATAGGATGTCCAACGCTAGGGACTACGTCGAGTTTAGCATTGAATCTCCTAATCATGATAGCTCTTTGGCAACTTCCTGAAGTAGCACTCCGTTTTATTATGATTTGTGGTTGATTAACGCAAATATGCTCTATTTTAGAGTATTATCGAGGACTAATTGTCTAAAAATGTATCTTACATGCCATATTATGTAATTATATGTACTGTTGTCTCAACTTCGACTATTTCGTGCATATCTTTTACATTTTGTGTATTTTATGTACAAAATTACCAGTAAACCAAGAACCGGTTAAGGAGATTTTTTTTAATCCAACTTAGTTTACAGCTAACTTAAATATGGCAACAAGCATTTTGTACTATCCAACACTTATAACCACCACGCTGACCCGATCTATCACTCTCACACACAAAATACTGTACATCCAAACCCCACCCAAAACCCTAGTTCTTATATGGATTAAAGCGGTTCCCATCAAGGTTAATGTTCACGCGTGGAAAGTTAAGCTCGATTGTCTTCCTACTAGATTTAATATCTCCCGTAGAGGTATGAATATTCATTCTATTTTATGTCCTTTGTGTGACAATGCGGTGGAGTCATCTAGGCATCTTTTCTTCACATGTCGTCTTACTAGAGAGTTTATGCTTAAGATTTCTCGTTAGTGGGATATTGATTATATGGAGATAACGTACTATGAAGAGTGGTTGGACTGGATTTTGAATCTCCGGATGTCGTTAAAACATAAGCAGATCTTTGAAGGTATTTGCTACGTTTTGTGGTGGTTGATGAGTGTGTAAATACTCATCATTTTTGGATCAATCTGAACTGCAAAACGGTTAAAAATGCTCAGAAATGCATCAAAATACTGAAAATATCTTAAAATTGCATTTTATATGTTTCAGATGCAAAATGTTTAAAATCAGATGAAAAATGAGCAAAGTTTGCATAATTGGCAGTTTCAGTCCCCCAAGTTTCTAAAATTGTCAAAAACAGTCCCTAAGCACTTAATTTCAAAAGTAAAATCACCAAAGGTCCTTTTTAAATCATAAGTTGTCAAATTTAGTCCTTTGGTGAAAAATATAAAAAGTTTGAGAAAATTACAAATTGGTCCTTCAAGTTTGAAATTTGGCAAAAATGGTCCCTGGAAAATTGGAAAATGGCAAGTTTGGTCCTTGCACTTTTTGAGATTGTCACTTTCAGCCCTTGGAACAAATTTGAGAATTTGACAGGATTGGTCCTTGTAATTTTCAGAAATTGCATAATTAGTCCTTGTTCATTAAACCTTTAATACTACTTTGAACCAAGTCAAAACCCAAGTGACCCCCTGCCACAACCCTTTTGGACCCCTGCCATTTGGACCCCCTTCCAATATTATAAGACCAGTCAAACCACCCCTTTTGACTTCTCCACCCCGCCCATTTTAAAACAATAAAAACCAGTCACGGGCATCACCTTCTCCATCATTTCCCCCCCCCCCCTGCAACCTCTGCAAACACTCCATCATCATCACCCTTATCCCTCCTCCAAACACTCAATGCCAAGATACATTTAATGCCCACTAAACCTAACACTCAATCCCACAAACTGTTGAAAACAGCTTTGGCCAAAAGCCATCCATGGCGAAAATCAATCCAAGCAATCCAAGGGTCGCTTTGTTCTTTGATTTGAAGAGAGGTGAGAGAAGGAGTTTGGGTGTATAAAGACCAAGAAGTAGCAACATGAGGAGAGTACTTAGTTTAGTCTTTAAAATGTATTTTCGTTTTTAAATTTCTTAAGTCTCAAATGAATTATTAGTTGTAATTTCAAGTCTCAGTGTATTAAGTAACTTGTTTCAGTGTATCAAAGTTCTTATCAAATATCAAATTTAGTTCATGTTCAATTTCCATATTGTATGTCCACTGTTGAAATTTCCATTCTCAAAATCCTATGTCAAATCTCTTAGTCACTTGTTTTTA
Organism: Chrysanthemum lavandulifolium; assembly: GCA_022545495.1. Classification (NCBI taxonomy): domain Eukaryota; kingdom Viridiplantae; phylum Streptophyta; class Magnoliopsida; order Asterales; family Asteraceae; genus Chrysanthemum; species Chrysanthemum lavandulifolium. The sequence goes on along the minus strand of CM040241.1, from coordinate 155,727,547 downwards.
AGCTCAAACCTGCTCAATCAAGCTTGTTAAAGCTTTCTCTAAGCTCACATTTCAGTTTTAAACAATATTGGAATCTGGTCAATGAAAGTCAACATGGAGCAAAATTGATGCAGGAATGTATTGGGTGATGCAGACATGGATTTGGGTTGATCTTTAGTCATATGGGTTGGTTTAGATTAGGTAGTGTTCTTGGGTTCACAGGATTCAAGCCATAATGGCTTTGGACCATTTGTAAGTCATTTTAAAATTCATATGCATAATCTGTCTTTGTAGTATTCATAAGCTCAAACCTGTTTAAATAGATGTAATTAGGTCCAGTTAACTTAGTTTGATCATTAATATTAGATAAATAAGAAGTTAGGTCGCTTTTTAGTTTGCAAATCGCTTAAAAGGTGTGTTTGGATTTATCGTGATAAGCGTCCCGAGGTGCATTCAATGATAGCTTATTGTTGGTTCAAGTTTATTTAGCATAAGTAAACTCATTCATCTCATTTGTGCCCGCAAAAGCTCCAAGTCAACATTTCATTAATCCATCTCAATTTCCTCCTTGTTGAGATTTTTGATAACCAATCTCTTGATTTGTGTTTGGGATTATTAAACATTGCTTGCGATAGTTTCGGTTTAACATATTTCATCATAACTTTGTCCATAAATTGGATTCAAAGTTCATTTTGGTCAAAGTTCATAATGTTGTCAAAAGTCAAAATTTAGAAAACTGTTTTGGGGCCAATCAGAAGGATTTTTCATGAGCTCATTTTGAGCCACATGAAGTGAAACTTAGCATTTTGAAAACTTCATTTGGTGTCCTTTCTTATCACCATTTTTGTAAAATTTTGCAATTTTTAAAAGCTCCAAACAAGCTTCTCTTTAAGCTCTAGTTGCCTCGCTCCACAAACTCGACAAAACCGAGTTTTTCTCAGTTGTGCAAGCTTGCAGGGGCTCATAAGAGCTTCCCAAGGTCTGATTTTTGGTTTGTTAGGTCTCACCTAGGTCTAGTTTAAGTTTCTATATTTGGTTTTGTTGTCTAGCTTATTTGAGTGCTTATCTTTAAATTTGAGTTGCCAACTAAAACTGCTTTTAGCCAAAAGCTCAAACATCAAATCTGTGCTAGCTTGCAATTCGAGGTTATAGCTTGTTGAGATTAGTTGCATTTCAGTACTTATAGCATATTAGAGCCTCTGTGAGCAGTTGGTGGCTTATTGTGGTGTTTGGCTTATTCTATCTATAAGCACTTATCATAGCATTGCATAATTCTCCACATAAGCACTTGTTTTTCCATTTTTACTAGATTCAGTACATTATTTTAAGCTTATCTTGAATTTTTCAGATTTTTCTAAGTTTGTTTGCTATTTTTCTGCATTTAAATATATTTTTAGCACTTTTTAATTAGCTTTTAATACAAAAAATTAAGAAAAGGTTCAAAAAAATAATTTTTCAATTTTCTTAAGTTTAGATAAATATAAAAAGCCAAAAATATTTTTCTAGATTTTCTTAGTTAAATTTGTATTTTTAAGCCATTTAATTAGTTTTAATAGTTTTTAATTCCTAGAAAATAGAAAATAATCGGAAAAATACAAAAATAGTTTTGAAAATTCTATTTTGTTATTTTAGATTTTTCTAAGTCTTAATTTTATTTTTCTAGCTTTATTTCATATTTTCTTGTATTTTAGGCTAATATTAAATAGTTAAAATTAGTTTTAATTAATAGTAAATAATTAAATAGTCATAAAAATAATTTTCTTTTCTATAAATTTTCTTTTATCATTAGGTTTGTAAAATATCATTTTCATATTTTTAGGATTAATATTGTGTAAGTTTCACTTTTTCATTTGTGCGTCACGTAGTTTTAATTTCGCTTTATAAAAACTTAAAAACAAAAACACCATTTGCAAATAGTGATAGCGTTTATTTAATATTTTTTATCTTTTTAAATTTATTTAAATTTGCATTTAAGCCCCTTTAGTTTATGAGCTTTATGCATAGTTATAATAATCAAATACTCTTTTCCGCTCAAATTCCTCGATCACTATATCGCTTGATTATTCTCGCACACTGTTGGGACATAACGACACGGGAAACACTATACTCTCCGATCTTCATTGCATTTGTGCTTAAACTGCTTTTAAGTTTGTTAAGGTCGACCATTCACAAGTGGCGTGCTTGTGTGATAAAACTTGACGGCTTTGCACCAATCAAATTTTTGCGCCACCGCCGGAGTCAGGCCGATAATCTTACGCTTAGCAGATTAGTAGTTTGAATACTCACTCTTTGTTCATATCATCCATCTCTATCTATCTATATATATCCATATTTGTATAAAAATCCAAAAACCCAAAACATCCAAAACGTATAAAACACAAAATATTTTTCCTTTTGTTTCTATATATGTATCAAAAATAAAAATACAAAAGATTTGTCGCTTTCTTTAATAATAACAACTTAAAAGATTACCACATGAAACCAAGGCGGTCACACTACCTAACTGGGGTGCGACCATAATAAGTTCCCGAACTAAAGATTTAAAACTTGCCTTTGTGTCCTTGTGATTGGTGTACCTTTTTCAAAGAAGCCATTCATCTTGTGATTATTGGTTAAGTTCACTATTGTTTTGCCTCGATTTTGTGTTAATTGATTTTGTTGTGACATCTACTTGTCGAACCGAAAAACCCATAAAGATTCTTCTCACCCCATTTTTATAAAACGTCTTCATAATTCCCACTTCTCCTTAACTCGAGTTTCCTTAGAGTTAACTCTAGTGTATGCGCACTCGCTCTTCTAGATCCGTGAGCCCATTTCGTGAGCTTGTCAAGATTCCAAGAAGGCGTGTCCAGACTTTCTGCTCCATCGGTCGGATCCGAGATCCGACCGCTCACACTACTTCCGTTATCATGGCGGAAGAACGCCTATGTGAGCTTCTCCGTGCACCCATCGGCGGGTATGGAGATGCTATTGTTGTACCGACCATTGTGGTCGAAAACTTTGAACTCAAAACCGGTTATCGAATCTTGTAACCTCAAATCGCCTCTACGGTTTTGAGAGGATGATCCTCATGCTCATATTCGATGGTTTAACAAGATTGCATCTACCATCAAGTATAAGAATGTCCCTACCGATGTCGCAGCTTCTTCATTCCCATTTTCTCTTGAGGGCAAGCCCGGTTTGGCTTGAAAAACAACCCCTCGCCTATTGAGACATGGGAAGATCCGGTGAAGAAATTTGTGAATGAATTTTATCCACCTTCCAAAACCACGAGTCTTAAAAATGAAATCATCAAGTTCACTCGAAGTTTGATGAACCCTTCATGGCATCGTGGGATCGTTTTAAGGAATTGCTTCAAAATGTCCTCACCACGGTTTTTCCGAGTTGATGCAACTCGATACTTTCTACAATGGAGTGAGTCAATCGATCAAGATTCTCTCAATTCCTCCGCTGGAGGAAATTTCCTAAGCAAAAGCTGTCAAAAAGCTTTAGCGATAATCGAAAACAAGTCTAAAGTCCGCCCGCACGCAAGCAAGCGTTGTTTCCCAAGTCGTTGTTGGTCCTTCTTCTTCTTCATCGCCGTGAGTCGGGCCTAGCACCGATGCTAAGATTGATAAACTCACGGAAGCTATTCAAGCTTTGGTTCTCTCCAACCAAAAGAAAGTCTCTTTCCACAAACTTCACCTCTGCTTGAAGTTAAGAAAGTGGAAGTCTGTGTTACCTGTGGTGGCCCCATGCTTATTATAACTGTATGGCCACCGATGGTAACCCTTTGAAGCTAATGTTGTGGCGGATTTCTAATCAAGGAGCCAATCAATATCGTGCTCTATAGACCGAACCACCGCCCTAACCACTACCTCGGACCTCCTGCTTCAATCAAACCGTAATCAAAATCAAAATAGACCAAACCAAGGTTTCCAAAACCAAGGTAATTTTAGTCCAAATAACGGTTTTCAAAATCGAATCAAAATTTCCAACATCAAGGAAATTTCAATAGAAACCAGTGTCGTGGAAATTTCAACCTGTGGTATTTTCATGGTAACAATCAAGGAAACTTTCGTAATCAAGGCCCTAATCCTAATAATAGAGGCCGAATTTTCCTGTAAAACTCAAGCCATTGTTTCAACTGGACCATCATCGATGAGTTGTTGAAACAATTCATGAAATCCCAAGAGGAAATGAATCGGTTGTTGGTCACCGGATTTCGACATCAAGAAGTCTTTAAATGATCGACCCTGCTCGTGTGCTTTACCTAGCAACACGATCGCTAATCCGAGGGGCGATGCAAAGGCGATCACAACCGAAGTGGTGCTTCTTATCTTGGACCCGCTATTCTACTACCTCTTCTTCTTCTCCCGAAGGTAGTGGAAAGTGAACTGAGGTGACAAAGGACAAGGAACTTCCCACTAATAACGAAAGTACCCGATAATGTCCATCCTCGTGTTGTCCCAATACCAAACACAGAGTTGTTTTGAACCTCCGGTTGGTAACCCTAAATCCAAAACTTCTATTCCTTACCCTCACGTTTACATGAGCAAAAGCTCATGAGAAAGCTAGTCATTAAATGGAAAAATTCTTTCAAATTTTCCAAGAGCTACACTTTGACATAAGCTTTGCGGATGCTATCATGTTGATGCCCAAGTTTGCATCTACTCTCAAACACATGTTGAGCAACAAGGAAAAGTCGTTTGAAATGGCTAAGACTCCTTTGAATGAGAATTGCTCAAGTCTTGTTAAAGAAGCTTCCCAGAAGTCGGGAGATCCCGGAAAATTTCTTCTTCCTTGTGTTTTCCCGGATGATTGAGTGCTTTGCCCTTGCCGATCTTGGTGCAAGCATCAATCGATGCCTTATTCAATGTGGAAGAAACTTTCTTCCGGAACTTATTCCTACCGCATGACTCTTGAGCTTGCGGATCGTTCTATCTCGCGTCCTCTTGGCATTGCCGAGGATGTATTCGTGAAAGTAGGAAAGTTCCATTTTCCACCGACTTTGTGGTCGTTGATTTCGATGCGATCCTCGGGTTCCTCTCATTGTTGGGCGAGGATTCACGAGAACGGACCGTGCTCTCATAGATGTATTTGAGCAAGAAATCACTTTACGTGTGGGTAATGAAGTCAGTACCTTTAACCTCGATCGACTTCAAGGTACTCCTCAAATTATGATCTTGAATCAATTAATCGAGTCGATTTAATTGATATTGCTTGAGGAGTACTCTCAAGAGTTTCTTGGTTATCTTCATAATTACGTGAGTGGGGATGCCACCACATCTTCTCAACCTATCATTGCCGACTCTTCCCCTCTCACTTCGCTTGAGGGAGGTGACTTCCTTTGGAAGAGATCGATGAATTTCTTGTTCTTGATGAATCAATTCCGCCGAATTGATGGTGTGTATGATTCGGAGGGGATATTCTTTATCTTGAGCAATTGCTTAATGAAGATCCATTACCTTCACTCCTCCGAAAGAAATCACGATTGAGGAAATCAAATCGGTCTAAACATCTACTGATGAATTTCCCGAGGTTGAACTTAAGGACCTACCTCCTCATCTCGAATATGCATTCTTGGAGGGTGATGATAAATTACCGTCATAATTGCTAAAGACTTAATCGAGGAGGAGAAATCGCTCTCATAAAGGTCTTGAAGTCACACAAGCAAGCAATTGCTTGGAAACTCTCCGACATTAAGGTATCAACCCCGAGTTTTGTACTCACAAAATCTTAATGGAGGATGACTTCAAACCAAAGAATTCAACATCGGAGAAGGGTGAATCCTAAGATTCATGAGGTTATCAAACAAGAGGTTCTCAAACTTCTTGATGCGGTTTGATTTACCCGATCTCGATAGTCCTTGGGTTAGCCCAATTCATTGCGTTCCAAAAAGGGTGGCATTCTTGTTGTCACAATGAAGAAAACGAGTTAATTCCAACTCGATTGGTTACGGGATGGCGTGTGTGTATTGACTATCGTAAGTTAAACGAAGCCACCAGAAAGACCATTTTCCTCTACCCTTCATGGACCGGATGCTTGAGAGATTAGCGAGGAACGAATACTATTGTTTCCTTGATGGTTTCTCGGGTTACTTTCAGATCCCCATTGATCCGCTGGATCAAGAAAAGACCACATTCACCGCCCATACGGGACGCTTTGCCTCTGCACGTATGCCTTTTGGCTTATGTAATGCTCATGGCACGCTCCAAAGATGTATGATGGCAATTTTCCACGACATGATCGGGAAACTATGGAGGTGTTTATGGATGACTTCTCGGTCATTGGGGACTCGTTTCATACATGTCTCTCCCACTTAGAAAGAATGCTTCAACGGTGTGAAGACACCAATCTTTGCCTAAATTGGGAGAATAGTCACTTTATGGTCAAAGAAGGCATTGTCCTTGGCCATAAGATTTCCAAGAATGGGATTGAGGTAGATAGAGCAAAATTTGATGTTATTGCTAAATTACCTCATCCTACTACCGTCAAAGGTATTAGGAGTTTTCTAGGTCATGCCGGGTTTTATCGTAGGTTCATTCAAGATTTTCTAAAATCGCTCGCCTATGACCCATCTTCTCGAAAAGATGCTCCTTTTATCTTTTCTCCCGAGTGCATCGAAGCTTTTGAAACACTAAAGAAAAAGCTTACGGAAGCACCCATTCTAGTTGCCCCGACCGGGATTTACCTTTGAGCTCATGTGCGATGCAAGTGATTTTGCTATCGGTGCAATCCGGGCAACGAAAACCAAACATTTTCGGCCAATCCACTACGCAAGCAAAACTATGATCAAGCTCAAACCCATTACACCACTACGTAAAAGAATTATTAGTTGTGGTGTATGTTTGAAAAGTTTCGCCATACCTTATCTTGACCAAATGCGTGGTGTACACGGATCACTCGACCTCAAATATCTCTTTGCAAAACAAGATGCAAAGCCGAGATTGCTCCGTTGGGTTCTCCTCCTACAAGAATTTGATATCATTATCCGTGATAAAAAGGAGCCGAGAACACATTCACGATCATCATCCCGATTAGAGAACCCTCACCAAGATGTTTTGGAGAAAAAGGAAATAAATGAAACATTTCCTCTCGAAACACTCAATGTGGTTTCTTTTCGTGGAGACTCTTCTACCCCATGGTTTGTCGACTTTGCAAATTACCATGGGGTAACTTTGTGGTGAAAGGGATGTCGTCCCAATGTAAAAATAAATTCTTTAAAGATGTGAAACATTATTTCGGGACGACCCTACTTGTTTAAAATTTGCGCGATCAAGTCATCCGGCGATGTGTATGGTCGAAGCCATTGACATTCTCAAGGCTTGCCATTCTGGACCTCTTGGGGACATCATAGCCCCAACTACACCGCCAAGAAGGTGTTTGATTCCGGATTCTATTGGCCCACATCTACAAGGATGCCCATGAATTTGTCAAAACTCGCGACGCTTGTCAGCGTCAGGGAATATCTCATAAAGAAATGAAATGCCGCAAAACGCCATTCAAGTGTGTGAGATTTTGACATCCGGGGCATTGACTTTATGGGGCCATTTCCTTCTTCCGTGGTAACAAATACATACTCGTGGCCGTTGACTACTTGTCAAAATGGGTTGAAGCTAAAGCTTTACCCACCAACGATGCCCGAGTTCTTTGTGAAATTCTTGAAATCTCTTTTGCTAGGTTTGGAACTCACGAGCCATAATCGGTGATCGTGGTGCGCATTTCTGCAATGACCGGTTGAAAGAGTCATGCAAAAGTATGGTGTAACTCACCGCCTATCTCTCGTACCACCCACAAACAAGTGGGCAAGTGGAAGTTTCTAACCGGGATAAAGAATTCTTGAGAGGACGGTTGGTGAAAACCGTGCCTCTTGGTCGGATAAGTTAGATGACGCACTCGGGCCTTCCGTGATACACAAAACACCCATCGGTGCACTCCATACAAGCTTGTATACGGAAGGCATGTCATCTGCGGTTGAGCTCGAGCACAAGGCATCTTGGGCCTTGAAGCATGCCAACTTTGATATTCAGACGGTTGGTGATCATCGGAAAGTTCAAATGAATGAATTAAATGAACTCCGTGATCAAGCCTCACGAAACTCTTTGATCTATAAACAAAAGACAAAGAAGATTCATGACTCAAAATCAAAACCGCGTTTTCAACGTCGGTGATCGAGTCCTTCTTTTCAACTCCAGTTGAAGATTTTCTGGGAAAATTAAAATCCACCGGTGCGGACCATTTACCATTGCTAAGGTTTATCCTTATGGTACCATTGAGTTATCTCAACCCGATGGTCCTAATTTTAAAGTGAATGGTCATCGGTGAAGCATTACTTTGGAGAGGACATTCCCCGTGGTTGTCCCAGTTTACAAACTTTCCCCATGAACCAATGAATGCGGGGATCGAGTCAAGCTAGCGACTCGGTAATCAAAAATAGCATGCCATATGGGTTGTTACCCATATTTACGAAATGTCACGAAGTTTGTTCTGGTTAGCCATTCACAAGTGGCTAGCTTGTGTGACAAAACTTGATGTTTAGCTTCTTCTTTTCTACTTTCTACCACCCTAGTGTGTGGGGGGGTTGCCCACATGTTGTGTATATAAGAGTTTCAAAAAAAAAAAAAAAAAAAAAAATCATCTTTCAAAATAATGGCCGTAGTATTTCCCTTTACGTTCTTTGTTTCGGCATAACCACGATACTTTGAATATTGAGGCAATATTCATTTCTAAGTGTGGGGAATTCTCACGAATTTTATCATTTAATTATACCGCCTAATTCCCGTTTTGGCCAATTTTTTTTTTTTTTGGAGTAAGTGTTTACACTTTCTCATTTGGTTATCAATCCGCTTGTCTAAAAACAAAAGGATTGGCTAATCCAGAGCAAACGGCTCTTGGTAAAGATATCTCAAATCCGTTGACGGCTTGCAATTTGCCCAAAATTGTATGGTATTCATTCACCATATCCTTAAAAGTGAAGAGTTGGCTAGCCCATAAGTTTATGGCTTGTGGTAAAGGCGATGGAAAAACCATAATTGGTAATCAGCTCACCAAAGATAATATTGATAATTTATCTAAGAGTTGGCTAGTCCGAACAAACGGCTTCGGTAAAGACAAATCAAATCCGTTGGGCGGTGGTTTGCTCAAAATCACATGGTTATCGATTGTACCATGGTTCTTACTTGAACTGAAACATTTGGCTACTCGAAGTAATGGATTTTGGTAAAGAGTTTCAAATCCATTATGTTTTTCTCAAAAGATTGCTAGGGACTAGCAATAGTTTAGTGTGGGGATTGATGAGTGTGTAAATACTCATCATTTTGGATCAATCTGACTCGCAAAACGGTTAAAATGCTCGAATGCATCAAAATATCGAAAATATCTTAAAATTGCATTTTATATGTTTCAGATGCAAAATGTTTAAAATCGATGAAAAATGAGCAAAGTTTGCATAATTGGCGCTTCAGTCCCCAAGTTTCTAAAATTGTCAAAAGCAGTCCTCGAGCACTTAATTTCAAAGTAAAATCACCAAAGGTCCTTTTTAAATCATAAGTTGTCAAATTTAGTCCTTTGGTGAAAAATATAAAAAGTTTGAGAAAATTACAAATTGGTCCTTCAAGTTTGAAATTTGGCAAAAATGGTCCCTGGAAAATTGGAAAATGGCAAGTTTGGTCCTTGCACTTTTTGAGATTGTCACTTTCAGCCCTTGGAACAACTTTGAGAATTTGACAGGATTGGTCCTTGTAATTTTCAGAAATTGCATAATTAGTCCTTGTTCATTAAACCTTTAATACTACTTGAACCAAGTCAAAACCAGTGACCCCACAACCACAACCCTTTGGACCCCTGCCATTTGGACCCCTTCCAATATTATAAGACCACCAAACCACCCTTTGAATTCTCCACCCGCCCATTTAAAACAATAAAACCAATCACGGCATCACCTTCTCCATCATTTCCCCCCACGCAACCTCTGCAAACACTCCATCATCATCACCCTTATCCTCCTCCAAACACTCAATGCCAAGATACATTTAATGCCCACTAAACCTAACACTCAATCCCACAAACTGTTGAAAACAGTTTTGGCGCCAAAAGCCATCCAATGGCCAAAATCAATCCAAGCAATCCAAGGGTCAGTTTTGTTGCTGGGATTTGAAGAGAGAGGTGAGAGAAGGAGTTTGGGTGTATAAAAGACCAAGAAGTAGCAACAAGAGGAGAGTACTTAGTTTAGTCTTTAAAATGTATTTTCGTTTTTAAATTTCTTAAGTCTCAAATGAATTATTAGTTGTAATTTCAAGTCTCAGTGTATTAAGTAACTTGTTTCAGTGTATCAAAGTTCTTATCAAATATCAAATTTAGTTCATGTTCAATTTCCATATTGTATGTCCACTGTTGAAATTTCCATATTCAAAATCCTATGTCAAATCTCTTAGTCACTTGTTTTTAAGCTCAAACCTGCTCAATCAAGCTTGTTAAAGCTTTCTCTAAGCTCACATTTCAGTTTTAAACAATATTGGAATCTGGTCAATGAAAGTCAACATGGAGCAAAATTGATGCAGGAATGTATTGGGTGATGCAGACATGGATTTGGGTTGATCTTTAGTCATATGGGTTGGTTTAGATTAGGTAGTGTTCTTGGGTTCACAGGATTCAAGCCATAGTGGCTTTGGACCATTTGTAAGTCATTTTAAAATTCATATGCATAATCTGTCTTTGTAGTATTCATAAGCTCAAACCTGTTTAAATAGATGTAATTAGGTCTGGTTAACTTAGTTTGATCATTAATATTAGATAAATAAGAAGTTAGGTCAGTTTTAGTTTGCAAATCAGTTAAAAAGGTGTGTTTGGATTTACTGTGATAACTGTCCCAGAGGTGCATTCAATGATAGCTTATTGTTGGTTCAAGTTTATTTAGCATAAGTAAACTCATTCTGTCTCATTTTGTGCCTGCAAAAAGCTCCAAGTCAACATTTCACACAATCCATCTCAACAGCCTCACTGTTGAGATTTTTGATAACCAATCTCTTGATTTGTGTTTGGGATTATTAAACATTGCTTGCAGTAGTTTCAGTTTAACATATTTCATCATAACCTGTCCATAAATTGGATTCAAAGTTCATTTTGGTCAAAGTTCATAACTGTTGTCAAAAGTCAAAATTTAGAAAACCTGTTTTGGGGCCAACTGCAAGGATTTTCATGAGCTCATTTTTGAGCCACATGAAGTGAAACTTGGCATTTGAAAACTTCACCGGTGTCCTTTCTTATCACCATTTTGTAAAATTTTGCAATTTTTAAAAGCTCCAAACAAGCTTCTCTTTTAAGCTCTGGTTGTTCTGCTCCACAAACTCGACAAACTCGAGTTTTTCTCAGATTGTGCAAGCTTGCATGGGGGCTCATAAGAGCTTCCCAAGGTCTGATTTTTGGTTTGTTAGGTCTCACCTAGGTCTAGTTTAAGTTTCTATATTTGGTTTTTGTTGTCTAGCTTATTTGAGTGCTTATCTTTAAGCTGCAAGTTGCCCACTGAAAACTGTTTTTAGCCAAAAGCTCAAACATCAAATCTGTGCTAGCTTGCAATTCTGAGGTTATAGCTTGTTGAGATTAGTTGCATTTCAGTACTTATAGCATATTAGAGCCTCTGTGAACAGTTGGTGGCTTATTGTGGTGTTTGGCTTATTCCTATCTATAAGCACTTATCATAGCAGTTGCATAATTCTCCACATAAGCACTTGTTTTTCCATTTTTACTAGATTCAGTACATTATTTTAAGCTTATCTTGAATTTTTCAGATTTTTCTAAGTTTGTTTGCTATTTTTCTGCATTTAAATATATTTTTAGCACTTTTTAATTAGCTTTTAATACAAAAAATTAAGAAAAGGTTCAAAAAAATAATTTTTCAATTTTCTTAAGTTTAGATAAATATAAAAAGCCAAAAAAATATTTTTCTAGATTTTTCTTAGTTAAATTTGTATTTTTAAGCCATTTAATTAGTTTTTAATAGTTTTTAATTCCTAGAAAATAGAAAAATAATCAGAAAAATACAAAAATAGTTTTGAAAATTCTATTTTGTTATTTTAGATTTTTCTAAGTCTTAATTTTATTTTTCTAGCTTTATTTCATATTTTCTTGTATTTTAGGCTAATATTAAATAGTTAAAATTAGTTTTTAATTAATAGTAATTAATTAAATAGTCATAAAAATAATTTTCTTTTTCTATAAATTTTCTTTTATCATTAGGTTTGTAAAAATATCATTTTCATATTTTTAGGATTAATATTGTGTAAGTTTCACTTTTTCATTTGTGCGTCACGTAGTTTTTAATTTCAGTTTTATAAAAACTTAAAAACAAAAACACCATTTTGCAAATAGTGATAGCGTTTATTTAATATTTTTTTATCTTTTTAAATTTCTTTTAATTTGCATTTAAGCCCCTTTAGTTTATGAGCTTTGTCTGTAGTTATAATAATCAAATACTCTTTTCCGTTCAAATTCCTCGATCACTATACGTTTGATTATTCTCGCACAGCTCGTTGGGACATAACGACCTGGGGAAACACTATACTCTCTTGATCTTCATTGCATTTGTGCTTAAACTGTTTTAAGTTTGTTACGGTCGGCCATTCACAAGTGGCAGGCTTGTGTGATAAAACTTGACGGTTTTGCACCAATCAGTGGTATATATGGAGTTTTCGCAACAAAAGGATTTTAGGTCGTGAGCTTCCCTCAAAGGAGAATATTTTTGGTGAAGTGGTGTCTAGTTCTTTTTATTGGTGTCGTTTTAGATGTAAAGCTTTGTTTAGTTGGATTGAGTGGCTCAAAAACCCTCATCTTATTTCGTTGTAATGTTCTAGCTTCTTGCTAGCTTTTTCTTACAAATTTCGCCGTTCAAAAAAAAATTCTAATAGACTGTCGTAATCAATTATTTATTCCTAATTGAATGGTGCAAAAGGTACTTTAGTTATTATTATATATGATTTTGGTCCCTTTTGTGTCTTCCTGGTATGCATGAATATCGATTAGAGTTTTTAGGGTTTCAAAAAATTATGAAAATCTAATATTTTTCGTTAATTTTTTTAGGATGGCAACTCTAGGACCCGACGCTTTGTCGTTTTAGGTCCACACATATAACGCATTCTTTTGTCGACCCTTAAGGTATGAGAATGGAGTTACTGTCCATTTGAGGCTACCTAGGGCTAAAAGAATAGATTATGTTACATTTTGTCAGTTGTGTTGTGTATGTACATACCTGATCTCCAGGAAGGCCTGAAAATTATCGAAAATGATAATTATGTTTGCATAATGTATGATATAGCTGAAGTATCTGGAAAATTGGATTTGTTTATGGCTCACATGCCTCAACATTTGGCAGCGTACTATTTTGATAATCTTTTTCTGGAAGGGTTTGGAGAGGAGGTTACTTCAAAAAGGAGGGTTCATGAAAATAAGAATAAAGATGTTGGAAATATGTCATTTGAAGAGCTTGTATCATGGGCAGAAGAAGAAGCCCAATCAATATACCTTCAGTCACCACCTTTACCTAAATCTGTAAGTCGTTCACTTAAACGTAGAGTGTCATATGATGAGGTAATAGATCTAGATGAGGAGAATGTAAGACAATTGAGCAGCAAGGGTAAGGTTAACTTCAAGGCTAAAAGGTTTTTTCAAGAAAGTATAGTTAGTAAAAAAAAGACTAAAATACACTGTTGGTCCCTAAACTTGTCTCGAAACATCACGCTGGGACAAAACTTGCCTTTTTCATCGTCGGGAGTCCAAAACAAGCTTTTTATAGGCTAAACTCGTCCCTTGACCATTAACGCCCATGTCAACGTCTGATTTCTGTTAGTTAGTCGAGGGTATTATAGTCCATACACATTTACACTACACCTTAGTTAATTCTAACACAGGACAATTCCACCAACACAGAAAGGGGTGATTGTTTGAGCTAATTATACCATTACACCTGACATGTTAAGTATGACTTTATAAAGGTCAACTGATAAACAATGTATGATCTCACAGAATTTAACCCATAAGACAAACAAACGAATATTATACATAACTAACTATTTAGCAAGTTGACTTATAACAGTGAACTATATGTTCAATGTTGGATACAACTGGAAAATAACTGAAACTACTAAGTCATTGTCTGATACATGGTTCTACCGACATTTCACAAAATATAAAAGATGATGCAGTTTCCACTGCAAAACGTTCAACTACCGAACCTTTAAATGATCTACACACTAGTCGTGGATATCCATAAACTGATGAACACACAAAACATGAACCTTAAAGTGATGATGATCTCGCACATTGTCTCGCAAAACAAGTATGCAAACAACAAACATATAAGTTAGGTACTGTACTATTACAGATTAAAAGAATTAAACACATGACATGGTATTCATCATTGAAACATCACCTAGGATGGCCTTTGGGCGAAAAGTGCAAGGACGCAGTTTGTAATCCTTTCCCTGCTTCTAAAGGGTGTCTTAACACCGCTAGACACATCAGCAGCACCACCACCAACCCTTTTAGCCTTCCCCTTCCAATCAAAACCAGCCAAGTTTTCAACATCAAAACCTCCAAACTCAACCATTTTAGCCTTCCCTTCCCATCAAAACCTCGCTTAAAATGTTGAACAACTTCTTTCCCCTTTTTTTTGTGTGCAAAACATCCTCTTCCTCAAGCAGCTTTCCGTTTCCTTTAATTTTCTCCCATTTTTTTATCTACAACCCTTCTTCCTCTTTGATTACAACACCACCTTTTATTGTTGGTGTCTTGGTTCCACTCCCGCATTTATTTTCCTATCTATCCCCTGCCATTTACTTCTAGTCCTAAAAGGTGTTGGACTAACCATTCGAAAGTCAACATCTTGCTTTACCCAACCCACAACTTCAAAACTTATGTTTTTTAAGTAAAATTGTGCTAACTTTTGGGGCTTGTATGCAACAAAGATATCAACTGACTCATGTATTTCAGCCAGCTCAAACAAAGTATGAACATCATCATCAATATGAATCAAATGCAAACCATTTTCTAGGGATTCTTCAGGATCACAGAAAAACAACGCCCATTTTTGTTCATTAATATCTGATAATACATTATCAAGGCTTGAACTAAATATATCCCTATCACTTGTAAAGGCACACAGATTAATTAATGAACCTCCTTCATAACTAAGTGGGCTATAATAAAAAAACCCATTATAGTGGAAAAGGCTTTATGAGTCCAAGCAGATCTTTAGCTTTCTCCGTTTTATGCGGAAAAGGCTTTATTGCCATCTTCCCAGACACACAAGGTTCACACTTATCAAAAGAATCAAGGTTAGTTGATTTAAGAAGCCCATCATGTTGCGGCTTCTTAATGCATTTCTTGTTAATGTGCCCAAGTCGGCAATGCCACAAGAATGTAGAGTCCAAGTTACGCTTGGATCTTTTACTATTAACAAAATACATAGAACAATAATTTGAAAGAATCATGCATATCAATTTCAAAATACCATTCCTAGAAATAGCATTAAAATAAAACAAATTATCTTTCGAACCTAAATACCAACATCTGTAAAACAATGAGTCAAACCCTTGTCTTTCAAAATGAAACTGAAACAATACCCCCAGTAATACTAGGAGCATAATGACAATTGTCCAATACAATTATTAAACCACTAGGAAATGATAAATCAAACTTCCGATAGCTTCAACGGCTACAGGGTCTCCATTCCTCACGTACATGCTTAAAGCTCCTGGATTCAGTCTCTTACTTTCCTTAAGACCTTGAGTAGTAGTACAGATGTGAGTACCACAACTAGTGTTATATACCCAAGATTTATAAGGAAAGGTATAAATTTCTATGAAGAAGATACCTGATGTGTTAGCATTCCTACCCACATTGCACTTCTTCTGCATCAACTCGGCTAAATAGGTAGGACAGTTCTTTCTCCAGTGTCCAATCTGATGAAAATGATGACATTCAATGTCCTTAGCAGGATGCTCCTTTTTAGGTGGGGGAATCTTGGCCTTGGTGGCATAAGCAAGCTTAGCCTTGCCATTACCACGATTCTTACCCTGAGCACCATTATGCAACTTCTTATTCTTATTGTTCTTCTGGATCCTTCCTGCTCTTATAGCAAGTAAATCAGGAGAAACATCTCTTTTAGGAAGCCCTTGTTCGTGCAGCTTAAGCATTGCATGCATGATACGCTTACGCAGCGCGTTCGGGTCAAAGGAACTTCCTTTTCTTCGAGCAAGTTTTATAACACCCAGGCAATGAACCTAATCGTTGTAGTGTAGTATTAGGGTAAGCCACGGTATTGATATCGCTTCTCAGGGAATAGTATCGTTAAGTGAAGTGTATGTCGATTTAAGTCTAAAGGTGAGGATGATTATTTTGTATTTTTATATTTTATGAATCTCGGTTTTGGAGGGAGGGTGGAATTAGTTGCTAGTCAACTATCCCAAAAGATACTAACTAAATTATGGGTCTACCAGAACGTGAAGCGTATCTACTTATGATGTATTACTCCTTGCTAGCTATCCAATTCTACCTCTTGAATTGTCACGTCCTATTGATGGTTGAATTGTCACGTCCTTATTCTTAACGCGTTGTGTTTTCTAAGGTTGTGGGTATCGTTTCTCCCTAACTCTTTGAAATTACCTAAGGTTAATGACTATGAAATCTCTAGGATTCATAAACTTAACACTAAGGTGATGTTTGGATATTTAGCCTACAATTCCACTAGTAACTACAAGCTAAGGTTCAACAAAGATTAATCAAGCATTAATAACACAACGGATGACCTATCGCAATACTAGGTCAATCACAATTAAGATAAGAGACAACCAATCAAACAAGAGACAGTAGGATGCAAGAATTATAAACTAAACCAATTAGACTCATTGAAATTGTCACACCCTAATGATGAAGATAGACACAAGCATCACTAAGAAATCAATAAGATCTAATTAATTATATACAAGTTTCATACAATCATAAGCAAACACTAGGTGAATTAGCAGCATAATTAATGAAGAGCAAGCAACAATTATGATAATTGAAGACATACCATAGGATTGGATTAACAAACAAACCATTACACGATATTTATAGAGTGTTTGAAACCCTTGTTTCTTGGAAAACACCTACCTAAACCCTAGAATCGGACTTAGGGTTTAGGGCTTACAAAAGTGAAGTTATAATGTTATATTTATAGGCGATTTTCGTCAAAAGAGTGACGATCACACCTATAGAATGACGGCGCCATGACCATTTTTTCACCAAATGTAGATTTTCTCGTTCGATCGCGTGGGCTTTTGAATCACTTAAACCGATTTCTTATGCAAAAGTTATGGCCAAAACAATATCGCCTTGGCAAGCATGTTGTTTTTGCGACGGCGTCACCTTATGGTTGTGACGCCGGCTTCATCTTCCGACGCCGTCTCGATCAAATCTAGGGCGTCGAGTCATGACGCCTACTCTTTTAAAACACGATGCCGTCACTTGTTAATAAGCAATTTGGCTAATTGAGTCGTCACAAGAACTCTCTCGCAGCGTCACACTTAGAACTCGGCGTCGTCGCCTTGTTCGTGACCTAAGTGTCTCGATTCTTGACTTTGGCCATTTTCTTCAGTATATTCGCGCCTTTTCCTCCGAATAAGTGTCATTCCAGCATTTTTCCTTCAAGATACCTAAAAAGTGAAAATGAACGATATTAAGTAATAACGGATACAAAAGTGATCAAATAAGGGCTTAAACGACCCCTAAAAAATGTACATTTTAAAACATTATCAAATATCCCTACACTTGGTATTTGCTTGTCCTCAAGCAAATGTGCTTTTAGCCAATCAATTTATAAGTTAGAGGTCATGAAGCATTAGTTTAGAACAATTCACAACACATATAAGCCCCGAAAAATTCATAACAAGCACGAAAATTACATACTGGCACCTCACATGGGGTGTTTGGATACTCACATCTCTCGGGTGTATATGAAATATAACAAGTTGAAAATGGAAGATAAACACTCATTAACCGGTCCTAGTACATAGATTACCATAGGCTTGAGACTAGATCAAACCTCCATCGCTTTGGCGTAAGCACCTAGGAAAGACTATCCAAGAGGACTTTTAAAGGGTTGTAATGTTAGCTTACTGGTAGGAAACAAAGGGTTTGGTGGGATAGGCGATTTAGTGGTGGCAAGTCAAAAATCCATATGTTACAAGCATGAGAAGAATGGCGTTGCTAAGCCAAGACTCGACACTCTAAACTCTAGATAACTCGAAATAAACATACATAAATTTATAGAAAGATGTAGGATGGTAGCCTTTTTTTTTTTTTTTTTTTTTTTTTTTTTATCACACTCTATTTCTTTTTTCTATTTTGCTTTTTGATTTTTTTCTTACACTTTTACTCTACCATCCTCTATGATAACATCAAAATGATAGGGATTTATAGGCACATCCCTACACTTGAGTTTTATTATTCTAACACTAATTTGACCCAATTGAAAAGATCAAAACACTTGGGTACATTATTATGCAAATAAAGGAATTTGAATTTAACGCCCTTCCGTCATCTCATAAAATTTAACTTTTCCATGAGTCCCAATTGTCCCAAAGCTGTACAAAGGATATGACTCGACTTAGCAACTTATGCAAGCAACAAGATAATTGAACTAAGGGTTAAGTGTGATAACAATAATGCACTAAAAGTGAGTGCATACAAGGTAGGCTAAGGCGATTTGGGTGTACATTTGGGGTGGATTGTAAACAATGCTCTTCATTGATATTCGGAAAATGTAAACATCACGAGAACCGCGAAAGGATAGGCTCGAGGGGTTAACTAGGGTATCGTGTACTAAAGATGAGTACAACGCAAGGTGTGGGGAATTACTCAACCGATGTGGAAGAAGTAATTATATTACGGTATCAAACAAGGGTTATCCTAATGTCTCTTATCATTTAGTTATTCCTAACTACACAAGTGTAGTCTTACTAGCGATCTCGGGATGCATCACAAAACAAGTTCTAGAATCTATTATACTACGGCTCACACTCTAAGCATTAAAGATGAATGCTTTAATTCCTACAAATCTAAGGCGATCCTCACATTTGGGTGGAATTTAAGTGGTAAAGGGTTTTGTGCTAGTCATATAATTTCCTATCCATGAGACGCTTTATTAAGACTAATGGCCCACTCCTATATGTCATGAAAATTTTTAAATTTGGTGCCAAAATTACCCTAACCGACATTTTCTCATGGTTTATTACGCAAATGCAATTGGACAAAGCAAATAGTCAAGGATAAGCATAGTTTCAAAGTTCCCATTTTATTTTCCCTCCCTACACTTAAACTGAACATTGTCCCCAATGTTCCCCGAAAGTATCAAAGTTATGATAATGGAAGGTAATTAAAAACGAAAGAAACTAGTATTCCCCTGATTAGCTCGGTAGGATCAGTGTGAAGTAGTGGTTACATCTTTCTTCAAGAAGAATGTTTGCGTGAAGAGCTCCTTTCGATCTTATGTATCTTCTTCTTGATAAATTAAACCTGCACACTTGAAGAAAACAAAAAACCCAACGCATCAAACCGAACAAATAAAAATCACAACAAGATGTAATTCCAGACTTAAATAAGATATAATGCTTGTGGAATGGATGTTTGCAGATTTTCTAGAAAATTAAGACCGAAAATTCCAAAACTTATAAGTAGCATGAAAACGAGAAAAGTAGTAGCGCTTTCTACTCCCTGACGCCGTCAGTTATGCGACCTGACGTCAGTTATCATGATGAAACCGGTATGCGATTTTGGAAAATTTTTATCTTTAAAACTGGAAAACATTTCTGCAATAACATCCATTATGACTCGATACAAGCATTTGACTCGAACAAACACACATGTATATCTTTTAAATAATTGTAATTCTCATGTTCACGTTTCTTTTGAAAACGTGTGTAATCCTCCTACACTTATCCCTTATGTAAAATACCTTTATATGTAATTAAGACGAGGTTAAAGACAAAATAAAGCATTTTTACAAATTCAAACATGAGAATAAGCAATTAATAAAGATATACGACACACAAATGAAAATGAAAACAAATACACATGGGTTGCCTCCCAAAAGCGCTTGTTTTTGTTCGAGTCACGAGCCCGACTCTACCCTTATTTAACGGATAAAGGGAGGTTTTCCTACACTTAAGTTTAAGTGTGGGTGATAGTAGCACACACACCCTTAGGGTGGCGATTTTCCACGCGAGGTGAAGGGGTGTGTGAATGGCTTCCTTCATCCAAAACTACCCGAACTAAATTAGTTGATGGGTGGGTCGGTTCCTCTTTTGTCTCCTAGATTAAAAGATTGAGGTTCCGGTTCATCAACACTAGGAAATCCCCCAAAACTATTAGTAAAACTAAGACTACAAGTATTCAAACCTATATTCTCTAGTTGCGTTTGGTTCAAATGTTCTACCTCCATCGGGATTCCTAAAGTCTCTGTAGAAAACTAGAAGGGGGGTTGAATAGTTTACCGATTAAAAACTTTATTTTGAAACTTATTGAAAGATCAATTGATATTGATCTTAAGTATGTTAATGAAATATACAAGCAATATGTAATAAGTAAATAAGGAAAGAAATGATCAAACCACAACAAGTTGTTTATAGTGGTTCGCCTACAAGGACTCTTTTTCCTTGCCCTACTCCACTCCCCGAGTCTCACACTCGAGAGTTTAACTTCACTAGTCAACAAGCTCCTTTCACCGCGGAGAAAACCTTTACACTTCGCTTACACTATTTCCGACACTAAGCTAGATGTCGAGTTCTTTCCAAGGGTACAACAACTCCCACACACAAATGTATTTTGAGGACTAAAATACTAACCACTCACACTCACAAGATTATGATGGTTTGATACAACAATGAAGTATGAATCAACACTAGATCATACAACACTAAACAAACAAGACTTCCAACTTCTCGTTGAAGCTTGAATATGACTTGATCTTCTTTGCTACAAAAGAGATCACTAATATGATATGCAACTGAGTTAGAAAGGTTAGAGAGAAGATATGTATGAGAGTATGTTAGAAAGGGATGAGAAACTACTTGGCTTGGCATTGCTATTTATAGCCAAAATGGACGGAGCGTCCCACGGACGGCGGACCCTTAAAGGGTTCCGCCTGTACCATTTTGGTACCGCCGGTCCGACAACAAGATATCAAATCTTGCTTAAAGTCAACTCAATCTAAGAGAGATTGTGCAAGATATGGAGAGTATAAATCTTATAAAATATCTAATGGAATCTACAATGATTCCCATGATGTAATACATGATGTCAAATGTTGTATTACTATTAATAGAAATATGCAATGCTTAAGTAGTGTTTGGTTTTAGGAACCTAACACATTCTACAAACTACTATCATACATAATGATTAGAGTCATATCAAGATGTTACTAATCATAAATGTAAATGCTTGAATGATGAATATATTTGTTTAAGAAAGCTTGTTTTAATATCAAATAAACTTGACAAGCTTTAAGCTTTTATAAATTAAATTTACTTTTGTCGTTAACAAAACTTAGGCAAAGATCAAAATATAAATAACGTTTAATGACGATATTTGTATTAACAATCTCCCTTTTGTTGAGGACAAAATATAAATTTTATTTTATAAAAGAAACAAAGTTTGTACAAGAGTTATAAAATATTAGTTTTAGAACTTGAAAAGGAAATGATAATGTAGTGTATGAAATTTGACTTTTATGAAAGTCAAAGAATTCACTAGTTGATGCATGATGTTGACTTTTTCGTAAAGTCAAAGTGTGCAGTTGACTTTTTTTTTTAAGAAAAGTCAAATAGAAATAATTTCAAAGTTCTATATTTTTCTCCCCTTTTGTCTCAACAAAAGAAGAGGTTATGGAATGTAATGAGCTGAGCTTATTATCTCCCCTTGTTCAAAGCTCCCCAAATTGGGTGCTTAAATGGGAAGATACATGGATTGTGAAAATAAAGCTACAAAAAAATTGTTAGTAATAATGATCATTCACAAGCATTTCCAAACACTATGTAATGACACCAACAATGTAATAAACAACATTCATTAGTTAAAATTTTTCATGAATCAAGATCATGAAAAGAGAACACAATGATGTGTTTTTAGTACAAGAAAAAAAATAAAAATTATCCTAAGAAAGCAAATAAAAGAAGGACTATTCTAAAACCATCCTAAAGGGATGGTGGATGGGAAAGAGCGTTTAGACGCTCAAGAATGTGGTTGAGGATGAACCTCATTTCGTCGTGGAAGTCATGGACCATAATCCGGGTCCGTTCCACGGTTTGACCCGTTTGCTCACAAGTTGAGCAACCGTGCCTTGGAGGGTAGAAAGTTTGCGGAGGTTGTGGTGGTGGAATGGTTGATGTGTTGGTGGTGTTGGGGATGTTTGGAGTGGTCATGATGGATGCAAGCAAAGCACTTTGCATTTGCATGGTCTCACTTAAGTGAGAATCCACCATGCCTTTGAATTGGTGGAGGTTGTGGAGTTCGGCTTGAATCTCCTCTCTAGTGGGATTGTCATCCCACATGCTCTCCGGAATGTCCTCAATGTGAGGGGACATTGATGATGGAAGCGGATGATCCCCGTATAAAGGACCATGAATGTCCTTGTGAATGGGGTGGAAAAGGAGAGGTCTTGGCCCTAATGAGGCGTTTGGGTCAATGGATGACCGAGGTGATTCATGAGCGATTCGCTCAATGGTGCCAAAGGATGGCAATGGTGGTGGATGACTTGGCCTTGGTGGCAAGTCTTCCAAGTCCTCGAGGAAAGGATTTGGTGATGTTGGTGGAGTAGAAAATAACTCCATGGGAGTGAGAGTGGGAGACCTTGGTGAAGGTGGTGAGGGTGTTTTGGATGTTTGGATGGGTGCCGGTGGAGGTGAAGTAGGTGCTTTTGATGGTGGTGGAGTGGTGATCACAATGTGTGATGAGGTGGGTGTTGCTAAGGTAAGGTGTGTATCATCTCTAATGGGAGATGAGATTGTGAGTGGTGAGGAGTCGGATGATGAGCTAAGATGAGTAAGACAACAAGGCCTTACGCTAATTCTAGCGGTTTTCTTGCAAGGTTTTGGTGATGGTTTAGTCATTTTTAACTTGGGTTTTGATTTGCTAGATAGTAATGAGAATGAGAAAGTGTGAGGATGATCATGGTAAAGCCTTTCAATTTATAGAGGTTTAAAATGTTGAGAGATGTGTTTGATTTGATGTTGAACCATTGAAGAGATGAGGTTCCTCATGATTTGGAAGTGGGTTGAATGCTAGTCATGTCACCCAAGTCAATCCATTCAAAGAAGATGGAGTGAAGAAGAAAAGATATGCAATAAATGTGTTCTAGTGAGTGGAATTTCCTAATAATCGATTACCCACGGATTTGAAGGTACCAAAATTTGGTTCCTTCCTTTATGCCAAAGGGCTCCTTGGGTGGATTTTTCAAATTTTTGAATTTTGGTGGAAATGGATTTCTTACATTCCTTAGTGAATAATACTAGTTCTAATGATGATAAACTAGTTAAGATTGATTTATAAGTGAGGAAGATAATTTGGAATCACGAAAGAGTCGAAATTGAAAATTACCGGAGGATCCACGGCACCAAAATCATACACGGACGGAACCCAAAAGGGTGCCGTCTGGTCCGCTCGAACAGATATGGCGGTACCAAATTACATAAAGGACGGTACCAAAATAATGGTGCCGTCGATCCGTGGAGTCTTGAAATTTGGATGAATGTTTCTCAAAATTTGAAATTTCCGAAACCTGAAATTTTTTCTCAAAACCTGTTATACTAAACATTTCTAGTTAGGAAAACTAAATAACACATATGTAAACATAGTGGAGCATAGATTAAGAGCAAGGTTTATTGATTTTCACAATATAGTGAAAATGGGTAAAATTTGATAGCATACTTGTGCTATCCCCCTGCATGAGATTGTTAGCATACACCATTGTTTCAAGTTATATTATCATCCTACATAATAAAAACAACTAAATAGTATCAAACATTAACGATAATGCATTGTTCCAAACACTCCTTAAAGTACCCTTATTTGTCCAACTTCTTGTAAATCTTGTTCATCATCCTACCAAGGCACTTGAACATTCCCTTAGTTTGCTTGAATTCTGATTCATTCTCAATCTCGGGAAGAGATGTGTAATACTCTTGAGGTGGAAGACGAGAGCTTGGAAGACCATCCTCGGAGCTATTTGATGATGATGATGAAGGAGTTGGAGGTTTAGTTCTTTTGCCTTTAGTCTTAGCAACTCGAGCATCACTCAAAGGCACAAAGATGTGAGGATGAGATCATAGTTAAGGTGCATCCCTTTGGGGTAGGTGGAATTGGAGCGAAGTTTCTATAGAGACGGGTGAGAAGCATCCCGTATGGAAGAGCAACGGATCCTTGAGTTGGAATATCAATCATTCTCCTAGCTATGTAGTAGGCTAAGTTGAATGGTTGTCGGGTGGACAAGTTGTAAAGCATGTGGCAAAGACAAGCGCTTATGTGATCCCTATTCCCTATGGTGCTAATGACGCTTTGCTCTAAGTAACTCCTCCCATTTCTTAAATTGCTTAAGTTCATTGAGCTCCATTCCATATGGATCTCGGTCTACCTCTTTTCCCTTCGGGTAACTCGGGTTGTATCACCTTTTGGGTTAAAAGGTGTTCACGGATGATATCCTTATCGGCTAAACGGGTTATGTAGGAAGAGAGCGGTCATTGATTGCATCAAGGGCGGTGAGTGACCACTTATCCGTAGACACAAGTTCCACGGTTTGGAATTCCTAGTACTCTAGCAAAGTCACTTAAAGTGATGGTGTAGTCATTTTGGTTGATTCTAAAGCTAAGACAAAACTCATCATCTTCATCACTAAAACCGGTCACACTAGCATAGAATTCTAATACGAACCTAGGATGATTGGTTCATCAATGTCAAGAAGACAATCGAATTGAATGGCGGCTAGTTCTTCACGAAGATTGGTATGCTCAAGGAAGGATGAGTGAATGGTTCTACCTCGTGGAAATACCTTGATTCTAGACCCTAAATATTTCTACTTGTTCCTTGGTGAGTCCTTTGGTTTTGTGGTGTTTGGGAATGTAGTTAAGAGTGTCTTTGTGATCATAGAATCTTGCGGCTACCATGGTTATTCCTAAGGACAAGAATTAACATGTTAAAAAAAATGAAAATGAATTTTAACATTTTTGATTCTAGTGTGTGCCTATATGAAAACAATTTGGAGTTGCGGTTATCTCGACTCATTTTATGCACAAAATGGTTTTAGTGGAGTGTTTGGCAAATACCATGAGATAACCCAAATGCTCCTAATTCAATGTGGCTACATTTGAATATACCCGGGAGTGCATATTAGTTATGCAATACCTTTAGTATTCAAGAGCATGCAAGTGATGAAAAAATTCTAACGTTTCTATTTGTATTAGCAATGAAAATTGTTTTCCTATAAGTGAGAAGCTTTTCAAAACTTTTGACATGGGGTGTTTGGTTGTTTGAATAAGGCCTTATATTTATTATCTATCAATTAGTGGGAAACATGATTTGTTTATGCAATATGATAATGTAGTACCTAATTTGAATGACTAGTTATGCAATTTGCCAATTGAATTTATATTTGGTATAAAAGCATACATAAAACCCCATGTAATGATTTGTGATAGTTTTGTGCATAAATAAGAATCCTAGACTCGTAATTAAGAGATGAAATGTAGTTAGGATACTTACAATGATGTTATCTTGATGATTAGTGAGTGGGAAGATGACAATAATGAGCTTGGTTTAAGTTTTACACGTTTTGGTAAAGTGGGTTGTGAGGAAGAAGATGTTATGTATAAAATCGTTTTGTACAGAGACACCACGGACGGACGGCACCAAATTTTTGGTTCCGTCCGTGTGTCGTTTGTGCCGTGGCTACTGATGAGCGTATACAAGGCTAAATTGTTTTGGTTTGACTATTCTAATGTTTTAGGCTATGTTTATCCTACATGTTTGGTTCCATTAACCCTAAACCAAGTCTAAGGAGATTAAAGGTTCTCGCTTAAGAGGTTTAGTAAGGATGTCGGCAATGTTGTCTTGGAGGATACTTTCTCGATTGAAATGTTTCCTTTTGAACATTGTCGCGAAGAAAGTGATGACGGATTTCAATGTGCTTTGTACGAGCATGTTGAACGGGATTCTTGTTGAGATCGATGGCTCCTTTGTTGTCGCAGTATCACAATGTCGTTGAGATGAATTCCGTAGTCTCGAGAGCTTGCTTCATCCAAAGAGCTTGTTGACATGCTTTTCCTACCGAGACGATTCTCGCTTCATGGTAGAGATGGCTAAAGCCGCTTGCTTCTTTGCAAACCATGAGGTGAGACAATGTCCAACAAAAGTGCAAATACCACTTGTACTTTTCTATCGACATAATCACCGGCATGATCCGAGTCGGCATACACTATGGTTTCTATACCCGTTCCTTTGGGATACCATAATCCTAAACATGTTGTTCCCTTAATATATCTAAAATCCTTTTAATGCTTCTAAGTGTGATGCCTTTGGGTTTTCTTGAAAGCGAGCACATAGACAAACACTAAACATAATGTCGGGTCTACTAGCCGTAAGATAGAGTAGGCTACCAATCATTCCTCTATATTTAGTGTTATCTACGGATTCACCTTCTTCGTCCTTGGTGAGTTTAGTGTCCAAGACATGGGTGTTTTAGTTGGTTTGGAATCTTCAAGACCAAATTTCTTAAGCATGTCTTTTATATATTTAGATTGGTTAAAGAAAATACCATCTTCTAGTTGTTTAATTTGAAGTCCTAGAAAGAAGTTTAACTCACCCATCATACTCATTTCAAACTCGTCATGCATGATTTTAGAGAAATCATTGCATAGTTCTTGACAAGTTGATCCGAATATAATGTCATCAACATATATTTGAACAATAATAATTTGCGATTCTTTTTTTTTTTAGTAAAAAGAGTATTATCTACTAATCCCATAGTATATTTGTTATCAATAAAAAAAGTCTTAAGACGGTCGTACCAAGCTTTAGGTGCTTGTTTAAGGTCGATAATGCTTTCTTGAGTTTGAAGACATGATGTGGTTTCTCAAAGTCGGTAAACCGGAGGTTGAGCAACATACACTTCTTCGTTAATAAACCCATTAAGAAAAGCACTTTTAACATCCATTTGAAATAATTTGAAATCATAAGCACATGCATAAGCAAGTAATATTCTAATAGATTCAAGTCTAGCTACCGGTGCATAAGTTTCATCATAGTCAATTCCTTCTTGTTGATTATAACCTTGTGCAACAAGCCTAGCTTTGTTTCTAGATACTATACCATTTTCGTCCATTTTGTTTCGAAAGACCCATTTTGTTCCAATTATAGTTTGATCTTTAGGTTTTGGAACTAGTTTCCAAACATCATTTCTAACGAATTGGTTTAATTCTTCTTGCATGGCCATTACCCATGATTCATCTTTTATTGCTTCATTTATGGTTTTTGGTTCAATGGTGGATACAAAACAAAATGATTACTTTGATTTTGAGCTTGTGATCTTAAGGTTCTTTGATTAAGTTTTCCTATGACCTTTTATAATGGATGACTTTTAGATTCTTTTATGTTGACAATTTCCTTATTTAATGGTTCATCTTCCTTGTTATTATTAATTTGACTTTCAATTATTTGACTTTCAACTAAGTCATCATCTGCCAAAGGTGATGTCTTAGAGGGAGGTGGACTTTCGTCTAATGTTATGTTCAACGATTCCTCGACTATCATTGTTTCTTTATTTAGGACAATGTAAGCTTTACTAGTTTGAGAGTAACCAAGAAAAACACCTTCATAAGACTTTGGGTCAAACTTGGTGAGATAATCCTTAGTATTAAGAATAAAGCATTTGCAACCAAAGACTTTAAAATATCCTAATGTTGGCTTTTTACCTTTATAAAGTTCATATGGTGTTTTGTTTAGGAAAGGACGATTAGGACTCTATTTAAAATATATGTAGAAGTATCAACGGCATTACACCAAAACTTTTGAGGAATGTTTTGTTCATTAAGCATTGTTCTACTCATTTCTTGAATTGTTCTATTTTTACGTTCTACTACTCCATTTGATTGAGGTGTTTGTGGAGCGGAAAAGTTATGTGTTATACCGTTTGTATCACAAAAGTTTCCAAATTGAGTTTCGTTGTCAAATTCACGACCATGATCCGTTCCGATCGACACAATTTTGACACCTAGAAGATTTTGAATTTTCTTGCTAAGTATTTCAAATTTATCAAAAGCTTCATTTTGGTTTTCAAAATAACGTCCAAGTAAACCTTGAGTAATCATCTACTATGACCAAAGTGTATAAGTTGCCTCCATAGCTTCTTATAGCGGATGGTCCAAACAAATCCATATGTAATAATTCTAGACACTTAGATGTAGATATCATATTTTTAGATTTGTGACTACTATGTGTTTGTTTACCAATTTTGCAAGCGTCGCAAAAGTGTTGGTCATATTTTAGTTTTGGCAAATTCCTAACTAACTCTTTTGAAGATAGGTTTTGTATAAGTCTCATATTAGCATGACCTAAGCGTCTATGCCAAAGAGACGAGCTATCGTCTAATGTTGTTAGGCAAAGTTTGTCATTATATGTTTTATCTATTTTCATGACGTATATGTTATTTTTCCTAACTCCTTTAGCTATGGTGATACCATCTTTTAGTATTTTACTACCATTTTCATCAAATAGTACTTTATACTTTTTATCACATAGTTGACTAATACTAAGTAGATTAAATCCTAACCTATCTACATGAGCAACATTTTCAATGGTTAGAGATTTATGAGCAATCGTACCTTTGCCAATGATTTTGCTTTTGAGATTGCTACCGAAGTGACATTACCTCCGCTATACTCTTGGTATGATGAGAAGAGACTTTGTTGCCGTCATGTGTCGTGAGCATCCACTATCTTTTATCCATTCATCGTTCCAATCCAACTTTCAAACATACCTAAGAAGCAAATAACTCAAACATTTGGTCCCCAATATCTCATGGGTCCGTTTGGGTTAAACATACCATTTATTTGATTCATGTATGGAAATGATGGGTAAGGGTTCCATGGCATGTAATCTGGAGTTTGATATGGTCTAGGAAAGTTTTGATTCCAACCATTGTGTTGGTAGTTCGATTGAACGTTGTGGTTGCTCTTAGGAAAGGGTGTTTGGCAAAAGAAGTTTTATATCGTTGTTGAGTAGTTTTTGATCTAAATTCATTTTAACAAGTCCTACTCCCGATATAATAGCCGGTTTTAGTTTAACATTATCATTGGTTTTCTTTGTTATTTTAACAAATTCAAGACGGTCCGTATTATGAACATTCTGCTCGTCAAGTTCCCACGGTACCCTTTTTAGACAAACGGACGGAACCCTTATTTTGGTTCCGTCTCGTCCGTCTTTATCTCGCATAATTTTGATGAATGTTCGTCTTTTTCGGCCGCTTTGTTTTGACTCTTAGAGATTAATACTTCATTAAAACCTAGCCCATTCCTGCCTCCCCGGTGTTTTATGGATTTTAACTATTTCATCGGCAAGAGCGATGTTCTTGTTAAACCTTTTAAATTTAGAATTATTTTCTATTAAAACTTCTTGTGTGAGCTTTAGTTTTCTATTTCAAGATTAAGCTCTTGACATGATTTGCAATCATCGTCATTTGC
This sequence comes from Chrysanthemum lavandulifolium, assembly GCA_022545495.1. Lineage (NCBI taxonomy): Eukaryota > Viridiplantae > Streptophyta > Magnoliopsida > Asterales > Asteraceae > Chrysanthemum > Chrysanthemum lavandulifolium. The sequence continues at coordinate 155,697,830 of CM040241.1, read as the reverse complement.
TTTTCCTTTTTCAAGACGTTTTGCTTTTTCTTTTAACTCATATATCTCATTTTCCAAAAACTCCTTTTTGGTTTTAGAAATTTATTTTAGTTATGATTTTAGACTTAGCTCACATAATTGATTATATTGTTTTTGCAAGGTGTCATCATCTATAGAAGAATAAGAAGAGTCGGAAAGTACCTCATTTGATTCATGTGCCATTAGAGCGATCTCTTCCTTGCTTGATTCTTCATCGTCTTCACTATCGCTCCAAGCACCACTTACAAAGGCTCGTTGAGTTTTGCTTTTAGGTGGCTTGGGGCATTCTCCTATGAGATGACTTGCATCACCACATCTTAAACACTTTCTTTCACCTTTAATCTTTTTATCATCCCGATCTTTTCGAATGGCTTTTCTTCTCGAGGTTGTCTTACAAACTTTCCTCTTCTTCTAAAGAACTTCTTGAAATCTCTAACGCCATGGCATACTCCTCATCTTCACTATCGAACAAGATTCACCATCATCACTTGATTCCGCCTTTGCTTTAAGAGCAACGGATTTGATCTTCTCCTTTCTTCCTTTGATGATCTCCGAATCTTTCTCCATTACCATTTCATGAACTTTGAGGTTGCTAATTAGCTCGTCTAGTGACATTATTGAGAGATCTTTGATTCTTCAATAGCGGTCACTTTAGCTCTCCATTTGGGATGGAGTGCTCTAAGAAATTTCCTGACAAAGTTCTTACTACGAAAAGATTCATCAAGTGCTTTAAGTGATGTAATGATAGTGTTAAAACGAGCAAATCCACAATCAATGGTTTCATCTTCAGGGATAACAAATTGTTCATATTGTTGAACAAGAAGATCAATTTTGTTATCCTTGACTTGTGAATTACCTTGATGTGTAACAATTAAAGATTCCCAAATATCTTTGGCGGTTTCACACATAAAAATTCTTTCATATTCTTTTCTAGGTAAAGCATTATAAAGCATCATTTTAGCTTCATTATTTTTAGCAACTAATTTCTTTTGTTCATCAACGGAAATATCTTTTGTTGTAGAACTAAAATCTCCTTTAACAATAATAAACCAAAGATCTATATCTTTTGATTTTACATATGTTTCAAACGGTTTTTCCAATAGATAAATCCATTGGTTTCAAAGAGTGGTGGTCTTTGCATAGATTGCCCTTCTTTAAAGTTTTCGAATCCATGGATCGCTTCAAGTTTTATAAAATACAAGTTATTTTAGAAATTCTTGAGCAACGAGGCTCGTACCAATTGTAGAAAACTAGAAGGGGTTGAATAGTTTACCGATTAAAACTTTGTTTTGAAACTTATTGAAAGATCAATTGATATTGATCTTAAGTATGTTAATGAAATATACAAGCAATATGTAATAAGTAAATAAGGAAAGAAATGATCAAACCACAACAAGTTGTTTATAGTGGTTCGCCTACAAGGACTCTTTTTCCTTGCCCTACTCCACTCCCGAGTCTCACACTCGAGAGTTTAACTTCACTAGTCAACAAGCTCCTTTCACCGGCGGAGAAAACCTTTACACTTCGCTTACACTATTTCCGACACTAAGCTAGATGTCGAGTTCTTTCCAAGGGTACAACAACTCCCACACACAAATGTATTTTGAGGACTAAAATACTAACCACTCACACTCACAAGATTATGATGGTTTGATACAACAATGAAGTATGAATCAACACTAGATCATACAACACTAAACAAACAAGACTTCCAACTTCTCGTTGAAGCTTGAATATGACTTGATCTTCTTTGCTACAAAGAGATCACTAATATGATATGCAACCGAGTTAGAAAGGTTAGAGAGAAGATATGTATGAGAGTATGTTAGAAAGGGATGAGAAACTACTTGGCTTGGCATTGCTATTTATAGCCAAAATGGATGAGAGCGCCCACGGACGGTGGACCCTTAAAGGGTTCCGCCTGTACCATTTTGGTACCGCCGGTCCGACAGTCAAGATATCAAATCTTGCTTAAAGTCAACTCAATCTAAGAGAGATTGTGCAAGATATGGAGAGTATAAATCTTCACAAAATATCTAATGGAATCTACAATGATTCCCATGATGTAATACATGATGTCAAATGTTGTATTACTATTAATAGAAATATGCAATGCTTAAGTAGTGTTTGGTTTTAGGAACCTAACACATTCTACAAACTACTATCATACATAATGATTAGAGTCATATCAAGATGTTACTAATCATAAATGTAAATGCTTGAATGATGAATATATTTGTTTAAGAAAGCTTGTTTTAATATCTAATAAACTTGACAAGCTTTAAGCTTTTATAAATTAAATTTACTTTTGTCGTTAACAAAACTTAGGCAAAGATCAAAATATAAATAACGCTTAATGACGATTAATGCTCTTCTACTACTTAGGAGTAAGTCACGTGCGGTGTGTATGCCTTAAATGATGGTGGGACTTGGGGATACCTTGTGGGTCTAGACTTTTCACCTTATCCTCAATCACATCTACATCATCTATATGCTCATCGTGCTATTTCCTTAGGTCGTGATGAAACCAAACTTAGTAATTGATCCAACTTATGGTTTAATGCTTGGTTGCTTACCATAATATTTTCATGATTTGGTTAGTTCTCCTAAGGGCCTCACTAAAATAGTTTCTAAACATGGAGGTTGTTCACTAAAGTCTATCCTAGGTGAAGGCTCATACGAAGCATAGGTTTCACTAGATGAGGTGTTTTGTGGGCTTGATGGAATGGTGAAACCCTCAAAAGGTTTATGGACTTGGTTACTTTCTTCCCACCATCTTGAATAATCCGCTTTAGTAATATCATAATTCTTTATGAAAAACCTAATCGCAGATATAGTGGATTCGCGTTCTCCATAATGGTGAACGGAAGAGTCAATGGACAAGTTTTACGAACAAAGGCACAAAGAAGGGGGATAGACTACAAGGAAGCTAATAAAAGAAAAATCTCACTTGATAGGAATCTTGTGAGTAGATGTAACACCCCAAAATGACTCAATAAGCATATCTGGTATTGGGTGCTACTAAATTGGTATCACAACATAAGCATAGAACAATTGGTTTTTCATAAATAAACTTTTATTCATTATTAAAACAATGTTTACATTATTAAGTAGTCAGGAAAATGGCCCATTATAAACGAGTGGTCCTAATACATAAATCGTATGTAATGACTACGCCACGCTTTGCCTTTGCGCTTCCAAAGATAAGCTATCACCTCAAAACCCAAGATACATGCTAAAGGGGTCACCACTTTGGTGAGTTCATAGGTTTATTTAAAAGGGATTTCAAGACACTTGCTTCAAATTTGGTTTCGATGATCATTACGCCTTGCATAATGTCATAAAGTTCATGATTTCGGTTCATAAAAGGATTTCATAAAGAGATTTCATTAGTGGACCATAAGTAGGGTATATGTACATTACAACGAATATAATGTCATATGTTGAATCTATTACGCTAGCACTAAGTTCATGCAACCGAAACTACGACGCTTCTTGTATGCACAAAGAAGTCATACAAATAAGGAGCCCATGGCGAGTGTTTATCCCAATACACTCGGTCCCGACATGTTATATGTTTCACTTGACCCAAGGGTCAACCGAATGCAGGAGTCACACTCAATAGATCTATTTATAACATTCGCTTTCCAGTGAGGAATTGACGGTTCATGAAGAGGCAATTTGGGATCTAAGGACTTAGGCTAAGTCACGTAATATTCTGGGTGAAACATTTTGGTATGCTCTATAAAACATCTATGTATGATGAAAACTTTAAACATGTAAAAGCATAGTATGCATGGAATGCACAAGTGAAATGATTTAAGTAAAATGAGCATGTATCTTCCCCAAAACAAGTATAAAACAGTTAAAAGTGAAGCATGAAACTCACCTTAGCAATGTGCAATATGAAGTCTAGAGGAATTAAATCAAGGAGTGATAGTGCACGGCATCCGACACGCAACCTAATTAATACGGCAATTTAGTCTTTATGTTTAAGACTCGATAATGTTTAACTAACTTTATAAATTTTAAGTGTTGTTGTTGTTGTTGTTGTTTGTGTGGCATCATTTAAGTTTAAAATGATTTTTATAAATAATTGTAAATATTGACTCTTGGAATGGGTATGGAAATATATATAATATATTCACATAACAGTTGGTTCAGATATTGGCTCAAGTATGATTAGAGTGGGAATAAATACCAATCGTATTGTATTTATTATATTCGTTTGGTCCTTGGAGATGAGAAAAAAATATATACCATATATATTTATTTGAGTTGTGGGTAAATAATATATTTGGATAAATATATTACCTATAGTTTACGTGGATGTGGTCGTCCAGTAAATTATGTGTCAAATATATTTATTAACGAAATGTGGTAAGGTATTTAGATTTATAAAACTTATAAAAATTCTTTTAAGAAAGTGTCAAGTAAGTTAAAGTGAGGGGTTGATAGTTTAAAGGATTGATATAATTTTTAAAAGCTTATTAAAAGGTTTTAAGGAAAGTGGCAAGTGTTTTGAAGATGAAGGGTTAAATCTGTCAAATTGTGAACTTGTAAAAATAACAAAAATGTGGCAAATTTGCCACTGCTCAACCTCGAACTCGGGTTTGGTTAGTAGTAAATAAGCGACTAAGCCAATGAGCCAAAGGCTCTTTTGTGTTATAATTTGTAACTTAATTATTTATATTGTCAAATAGTTGTGTTATATATTGTGAAAATATGCATTCATCATTCATGCTTTCTGTATTTGGTTTGTAAAACGTTAACTGAGCAAATGTTTGGTTTGAAGAAAATTATTATTATGTACATTTAGTCTTTAGAAATAATATGGTACGTGTAGTTTTGTAAAATAATAAGGTTGTGTTTGGTTCAAAAGGCAACGTTTGGTTTATAAAAATGAGACGATATGTTTGGTTTAAATTGTGAACGGGTACATGAGTCAAGGATAACGAGGCCATTGAAAATGTCGACAAAACGAGTCTTCTTAACCACACAAGTTTAACGATCAGATGAAAATTGACCTATATATATTTGTATGTGTGAACGCATGCATATGCATATATATATATGTTGACAGTGGATATACTCATGGTTTTAGTTTTTAAGACTTGAGCAATTTACAAAATGGCATGTATTAGTTAAAGTAGTTATATGTGTACATTAAGGAAAACAAAGAAATATGAGTCTAGAAAGCTTGACTCTTACCGTGGGTGTAAGAGTGTTGTCGACCGAAACGAGAGGACCAAAGATCATCATGTTGGGGTTGTGCTGCTTAAGCAACTCATGACACCAATTGCTCTAGGTTAACCGACAGTGAAAACGACTTGGCTTAACTAAGCCTAGACAAACTCGTTTTCATTCCTACTAATCATTACGTGTTTTACTTGTTTGAATGTAAAATGGTAAGAGTATGTGTACATATTTGTATTCGAACTGTGGGTTAAACACAACTCAAGATTTTTATCTCAACCCACCCGCGACACTGTTTAACTTACAACAATTATTATAGCTAGATGTAAAGAAAGACATCTTTGAAAGCAAGTCCTGACTAGTCCATTCGTGTCTCTCGACCCATCAGTAACAGAAGTAAAAATCAAATTTTCATTTAGCATCCCAACCTTAAGGTAAGTCTACTTCAACAAAAAGGATAAAACAACCTACTGTGCCGGAATGCAGTACGTGTAGACCCGAAACCAAAACCACAACGACAAGATTTAAAACACATAATTATGGTATTGAGCCAAAAATCAAATTAGTTCTTCCAACTTGTTTTTAGTTTTATGATTTTATTAGCTTTGCCACATATTATAACAACAATATCATTATCACTTATAACAATTACTGTTTGTGTCAATAAATAAGGAAATTTATATCAATATAACTTGAAAATTCATTCATCAAAAGAATACAAAATCTTACAATTTATGTGTTGACGTCGAGTGGGAAAAGGAACCGAAACCAAAAATTCTTCAATCGGACATGAATTTGTGGTAATTGAACGAATTAAAGCTTTGGTTAGGTTCTCCATATCCTAATCATCAAAACCCCTCGATCAATTTCCAAAAGCCCTTTGTTTTGAGAAACCCTAAATCTTGGAACCCTAATTTCGGATTTTATTTTGAGGAATGGATGGAGACTTCGACTGAAGAACCACCCTTTTTATAGATGTACAAAGGGATGGTCTTGAATCCACTTTCTCTTCTTGATTGAAACGTGGCACTCTACTTGGCTCCCATCTCCATTCCTAGCCGCGCTTGTGTCTCCTCGTGATATTATAGGGTAGATTAGGTGGCTGAAATGTGTGGTGATGGATCATAGTGACTGAAGAGGAAGGGGAGCAACTTTGTTTTTGGATTCCTCGTTTTGGAAGAAGCGAAAAAAAGAAATGAAGGAGAAGGAAATAAAAGGAGTGGGATGTGTAGATGTGTTTTGTTTTATTATAATTACTGTATTGACTGTACACCGTGTTTTGTCGATTCTTCGAAGAACGCATCTTCCTGTGATCCGAAAAATATAAAATTATATTTTGAAAAGATTTTATAAACGTAATAATATGACATTCTTATTACGTTGAAATTTGATTATAATTTTTTTGCCGTTATTTAATTGGTGTCGGAACGCGTGCTGCGGTAGTGACTTTCTAAATTCTCGAGATAACTTCGTCGTTTCTTTCGTAAATTATTAGTGATTGATAAAAAGTATTTTTTCTCTTATCTCGTATTTATTTCTAGTTCTTGTATCTTTCACTGCAAGATGCTTGAATAACTAATGGATTAAGCATATGTACGCTTAAATTTTAACTTGGACAATAATAAATTTCACGATACTTTGTGGGCAAGTATTGTATGCGGTGTCTTATTTCTAAAAGAACGAAATGACCTCTCATTTTAAATTTTAGATATTGGCATTTTGTCAGAAAATAATTGATTTGAATTTTTCTGACGTGATAAATATTATTATAATAATCCGAAATTTACGGGTTGTTATAGTAGACCTAAACGAGATATAAATCAAGCCTAAACAATAACTATTCCCCGCAATGCGCCAAAAACTTGATACGCTTACGCAGCTGTCGGGTCAAAGGAACTTCCTTTCGTCGAAAGCAGTTTATAACACCCTGCGCAGTGAACCTAATAATTGTAGTGTAGTATTAGGGTGTTTACGTATTGATATTGTTCTCTGGGAATAATGTCGTTAGTTTGAAGTGTATGTCAATTTAAGTCTAAAGGTGAGGATGATTATTTTTGTATTTTATATTTTATGAATCTCGGTTTTGGAGGAGGGTGGAATTAGTTGCTAGTCAACTATCCCAAAAGATACTAACTAAATTATGGGTCTACCAGAACGTGAAGCGTATCTATTTATGATGTATTACTCCTTGCTAGCTATCCAATTCTACCTATCGAATTGTCACGCCCCATCGATGGTTGAATTGTCACGTCCTTATTCTTAACGTTGTGTTTTCTAAGGTTGTAGGGTATGCGTTTCTCCCTAACTCTTTGAAATTACCTAAGGTTAATGACTATGAAATCTCTAGGATTCATAAACTTAACACTAAGGTGATCTTTGGATATTTAGCCTACAATTCCACTAGTAACTACAAGCTAAGGTTCAACAAAGATTAATCAAGCATTAATAACACAACGGATGACCTATCGCAATACTAGGTCAATCACAATTAAGATAAGAGACAACCAATCAAAAAGAGACGAGAGGATGCAAGAATTATAAACTAAACCAATTAGACTCATTGAAATTGTCACACCCAATGATGAAGATAGACACAAGCATCACTAAGAAATCAATAAGATCTAATTAATTATATACAAGTTTCATACAATCATAAGCAAACACTAGGTGAATTAGCCAAGCATAATTAATGAAGAGCAAGCAACAATTATGATAATTGAAGACATACCATAGGATTGGATTAACAAACAAACCATTACACGATGTTTATAGAGTGTTTGAAACCCTTGTTGTTTGGAAAACACCTACCTAAACCCTAGAATCGGACTTAGGGTTTAGGGCTTACAAAAGTGAAGTTATAATGTTATATTTATAGCGATTTTCGTCGGAAAACACCTACCTAAACCCTAGAATGACGGCATCATGACCATTTTTCACCAAATGTAGATTTTCTCGTTCGATCGCGTGGGCTTTTGAATCACTTAAACCGAAGTTCTTATGCAAAAGTTATGGCCAAACAATGATCGTTTACTTGGCAAGACATGTTGCGACTTGTGGCGTCACCTTATGGTTGTGACGCCGTCGGCTTCATCTTCTCGACGCCGTCGGATCAAATCTAGGGCGTCGATTTATGACGCCTACTCTTTAAAACCCGATGCCGTCACTTGTTAATAAGCAATTTGCTCTCGAGTCGTCACAAGAACTCTCTGACGGCGTCACACTTAGAACCCGACGCCGCCTTCAAGTTCAGCATCGAGTGTCTCGATTCTTGACTTTGGCCATTTTCTTCGTATATTCGCCTTTTCGTCCGAATAAATGTCATTCCAAAGATTTTGCCTTCAAGATACCTAAAAGTGAAAAGGAACGATATTAAGTAATAACGGATACAAAGTGATCAAATAAGGGCTTAAACGACCCCTCAAAAAGGTACATTTTAAAATCTTATCAATGCACTTCATTCACTGTCTTCCTCATGCATTACATATTATAATTCTGTCTGAATCCAACAAAGTCCATGTTCAAAGAGGTAAGAATCATGCTTACTACAAGTCCAGATGACATGGGTTGACCAAGGCATTCCAGTCTATCTAGATAGCCCTTCATTTTCAAAACATAGATGCTAACAAATTGACCCTCCTCATGCTTACATGCATGAAAGGCCTGCACAGTATTTAGGAGTTCCTGTTTTCTTGCTGAGCAAACATGGTCTTCAATTCCTTAAGCATGTTATATGCATCAAAGTGCTCCATATTCTTTTGGAGTTCTGGAGTCATGCTTATGAGCATAAGACAACCTATGTCCTTGGATGCTTTGACTCATTGGGCGTGAGCAGCAAGGACATCAACAAGAACCTGCTGATCAGGAGTTGGAGGAATAGGAGTGGTAGGTATAGGATGCTCCAAACAGGTTAACTTATCCTCGGCTGTGAGGACGTTCCTCAAATTCCGATACCAGTCGAGGAAGTTAGATACAGTAAGTTTTTCCTTTTCGAGGAAAGACATGAAGATCGAATTGTTGACGGATTGATTTGCTGACATCTACAATAAAACAATTTTCAAAATTTTAGTATCTTCGATAACTAATTCAAATTAACTACCTATGTTTTAATAAATAAAACAATTAATTTACTAAAAGACTAAGACCCTCTTGAACTCCCACTCATTACTGTAGTGCTTACTACTCTGGTAAGTCTTGTGGGTACAAGAGGTAGGCGGCGTGCGACAATTGCATTACAAGTACAACTCTTATATTTATGAGACTTATGGCACTAGAGTACAAGCTACTAGTGTCATGCATGTTTTGTCTCATCCCATGCCTTAGAGAACAAGTATAAATAACTCTAGGTCTCACGCCAGAGAATAAACACCTTGGGTTGCAATTCACTCACGTCTCACGAAGATCAAAAGGCAAGTGCAAGTGTTCTCAAACTTGGATGGCATAGACTTAAATTTCAAATAGGGTATCAAATAATTTTTGACAAAAAAATATGTATAAAAAATTGTATACAAAGAAGCATGCAAACATATTTGTAACACAAGTTTGCAAAAAACAAATTTTCAACTTATTAGGTGTGCTATTATTACGGGCAAAGAATGGTTAAGAACCCTATATTGTACTCTGCATGAGTGAAAAGACCCAAGTTCTTTCAATAATTCCCTCATATGCCGAAGCATGTAGTGGGGCGAAAAAAGACCACACAAAACCCTAGATCTTGGTATTAACCAACAGATCATTAATACGAGCACAAAACTTTAGGTATCTTATAGTTAAAGTTTATTAAATCACACGATATCCAACAAGCTATATCCTGGTAGCTTCGAATAATGATCCACACCCTCAATAGCTTGATGGAACCCGCGATTTAATTAAATCAGATTTCAATAGTTTATAGTCCGTTTAAGTGTAAAAAAAACAAATTTTTACACATAACACATAATTGGTCACAAGGAATTAAGTGTGTATATTAAGAGACAACAATTAAATCTCACAATATCCAACAAGCTATATCTTGGTAGCTTCGAGTAATGATCCACACTCTCAATAGCTTGATGGAACCCACGATTTAATTAAAAAACAAGTTTCAATATAAGTAATTAGTGCATTTTCTTCCAAAATCAATAGCATATATGTAAAATAAGTCAGAAGGAATAAAACATATAAGCAATTAAAAGAGATATAAGAAGGGGTAGATGTGAAGACAGACTCTAATGGAATGCAGTAAAACAAGTAATGCTCCAAAACTCAAGAATGAGTCTTCCCCAACTGGAGAATCTAAGGCTCTCACAAGGTTTTCGAGCTAGGTACCAATTGACTACAGACGTCATAGATCATGACCGCGTAAGCCTCAAGATCAGAAAAAGAAAAAGAATAATCCATATTACAACATCATTTTAATTTTCCTAACCTATTTTATTAACCATTAATATTAAAACAAGATCAAGATTTTAATTATTCATTACAAGTATGCATGTAATTGTCATGTAATTAAAATATGTTTGTATCTAGCGTTTTAATGTGTAACCCATAACACCAAACGAGATGACTCTGATACCACTGTTGGGAATTCATATTGATTAAACCATCAACACCACGAGTACGCAGCGGATGGATCTATATTTAATGTTATGAATTAAAACACATAATTAAAACACATAATAAATACTAACCTCAAATCTATTAAAAAATAGATAATCACCAAGTTTTGATCTTGATCACGAACTGTTAGGAATTAGAAATTCCATAGTGAAAGAGTCGGTCACCCCAAATATAATCTAGCATAAGTTAGCTCGTAGACATATCGTTATTTACTGTTTTATTAGTTAGTTATTTAGCTTAGAGCAAAACCGTGGAGGAAGGATGGTCTTTACCCATCTGATGCACGATCCACATCCAAGGAGGACGTTTAGTTTGTAACTATATATACCTCTACCTCCCAAGGTGAGGGTTGGACCTTTCATTCATCTTAATCTAACATTCTAAGTTTTCTTTCACCTTCTCTCTAGAAAGGATCCCACTTTCTCTCTAAACTTTACATAATTCGAACCATATATTGTTATGTGATGTGTTTGTGAAATCCAATTTGTTTCAATTGGTATCAAGAGCCATGGTTAGATCATCTTTTACATATCTTTGGATTTCTAGTGGTTTTTAGGTGGTTTTTGAGTTTGAGAAAGTTTAGTAGTTTTTGCATCATTTGGTGGATTTCTAGTGTTAAAGTTTGGATTTTGATTGTACTTTTGTGTTTAGGATCATCACAAGTGTTTAGGTTTTGATTTGGAAGGCTTGAATCATCGTGGTTGGGTTGTTTTTGGATTGAAAAGTGTGTTTTTAAAGTATTTTCTAGCTAGCGACTTGAGCTACGGACTTCTTTTCTTGGTAGCGACTTGGTTTGTAAAACGGTAGCGAGTTGTAGTGTGTTTTGGTAGCGACTTGGTGCTTAGCGACTTGTCTATTGAGACAAGCGACAAATAGTACAAGTTAGTGGATTCTCCACTACTACTAGCGACTTAGTGAGGTTAGCGACTTGCTTGAAAGTGTTAGCGAGTTGTAGTTCAAATTGTTAGCGACTTGTTACTAGCGACTTGGACCTTAGCGAGTTGCTCTTTAGCGACTTGACCGTAGCGACTTGGTGCTTTAGCGACTTGTGTCCAATGACTTGGGTCTTAGCGACTTGGTTCTTAGCGACTTGATTCACAATGACTTGACGTTTAGCGAGTTGCTACTTAGCGACTTGGTGACTTAGCGACTTGGTTCAAGGGTTATAGCGACTTGGTTGATTTTCTGAAGAAGAGGTTTGACCAAAGTTGACTTTTCGTCAAAACTTCAAACGGCCATAACTTTTGATCCAGAATCTCCGTTTTGTTGAAATACTGTCAAAACGACCGGAACAGTGAATATTGTGAGGTTTCTAACGAAGTTGTGAAATGAATTTTCGAGGCCTAAATCCTCCGAAAGGAAGTTATTGAGGTTTTAAGTTTTTAGACCTAAAATTCTCCGTAAAACGTGCATCAACCAATCCAAATCTCAACCAATCAACATTTCACTTTTCCTACGAACAATCTAAAGTCCTATCACACAATCGTCTTTCATTGTATCGATCCATCAGTCATCTTAACACATTCCATTGGTCATTGCTTAACGGTTGGGTCTTGATTTTAGTAAAATCCGTGAAAGATTTTATTTCTCGGTTTAAATCATAGACTTGTAAAATCCGTGCATTCTACCACATCATGTCTTACTCTACGACCCGGTGATTTCGAAGTACTCAAACTGTATGATGTCAGAGACAACCATGAGAATATTAGCTATCTTGATCGAATACGGATGATGGATTCAATCAATGATGATTTGAGTTCTTCATGCTCGAGTCCAATGAAAAGAATTGCACCGCTTGACTACGTAATGCCATGCAAAAGGAAAGTAGCATTGAATCTTATCAACAACTTCACTCACACCTTATGTTACTCACACCGATTGAATGGAGCGAACATGCATTGCCCTTTTCCGTCAAGACTTATCCACATTAACGGAACAAGACTATTGAACTTAGAACAATTGGAACAACAACTTGATAAAGAGAAGGTTCAAAGGTTAGTTCCAAAGGTCGCACTTCAAGTGATCCACAACCAATTTCGACCATTCATCGGTGGAATTTACATCGATTATGATCAAGACATGACCGAAATGTCTTTCAAGAGACACACTGGAATGGAAATTAGCGTGTTCATTGAGACATTCATACAACTCATGGATAATGTGGAAAAGTACATTGAGGAAGTTACACATAAAGATGAAAAAGTGAATGAGTGTCGTGCGGTTGAGAGATAGTTGTGATAAGTTGGGTAATGTATCCATTGAAGAATCGGTGTTCTTGAATGCGAATGTCGAGTCAACATATAATGATGAGTCGGGTAAAGCACGAGATGATGGATCGGTTGGCACCGAATACTGAGGCTCGATATTGATAAGCTTGACACATTCAATGGTCCGGTGACTCTTGTTACACATGATGTGGATGCGTATATCGGACTGTAAATTGAGCGGTGTCATGTAATGAGGTACCCTTTATCGTTCAACATAGTGCATCGCTAAAGTACTTAATCAAACCGATCATGATGTTGAACATGAATTTCATAAATGTTACATTCGAGGTGAGTCCGAGATTAAGTGTCTCAAAACAAAAGATATGGTTGATAAGAAGGCTTTTGATGAACTTTCAAACAAATTCTCAAATCTTGAAAACATTGCATTTCACTTGAAATCGCGATACGAGTAAAGAAGAAAGTTTTCAACTTAACAAACCATGTAAAACCGGAACTTCCACGAATTCCGTGAACTTTTGAAATTAACACTTTGAAAGCTCGACTTCAAGACAAAGAGTCAACCATTTACAATCAAGAAACATATTTCGTCTTGAATGAGAAAAGTAATTTAGTCATGAATACACAAGACATTGATGCTATTATAACAAGAAATAATGAACTGTCAATTTATGTGGCTAAATTACTAAAGGAAAATGAGTCTTTGAGAAAGCATCACATAGAACTAAGTGACTCATAAAGAAGCTAGAACTAAGTCAATGGAACAAACAAACTCTTTGATAGAAAAAATTGATGAACTCAAAGCTCAACTTGTGATAAGAGTTTCGCTATTGTAGCCTTAAAGAATGAGCTTAGGAAAAGCTGTAGGGAAAAGTGTGAACACTAAGTTTACAAAACCATCAACCTTGGGAAACCGGTTTCTCATCCCATTAGAAACCGGTGCATTGTTAGCGACCTCTGCGCGTTTATATCCGAAAGACCAAAATTTTCAAAACACGGTTTGCCTCCCAAGTTGATGAGAAACAAGTTTTGTCTAAACCACCACTTCACTGTGTTACCTAAGAGTCATGCTTAGTTCCTCTAAACCTCAACATGCGACTACTTTTACTCCCAACCTCTAGGATTAGTTCAAAAACAGTGTCAAAACCAAGCATTAAAACCCAGAATTCATATGATATGAATGACTTGTGGAAGAACTATTATCTAGAAAAAGCTAGGAAAAAGGCACATATTCGAAAAGACAGAATTTTAGGTGCAAGACCTAGGGTGAGGAATTCTACGAGATTTCAAGGCACTACTAGTAGTTGTAAACCACTACCTAGGAACACTCAAAAGACTAGGGATTGGCGTGCATCTAATAGTAGTTATGTGCATAAGAATGCTAAGCATGTAGAAAAAAAACTAGAAATTCTAAGTCTTTTCCGAATAAGAAACATTTTCCTTATTCACATGCTAAGGTACAATCCACTAAGACTACTAACGTGACTAAGGTTCAACATGTTGTGAAGCAAAACAAGCCAAAAACTTCACCTAGATGGATACCAACTGCTAAATCTTTAGAAACTAGGAACATGGATAAGTCCTCCACTATGCATAAGAAGCCATACAATCCTAGACCTTTCCATAAGTGGATACCATCGGGTAGAATGTTTAAGGATGCTGGACTTAGGTGGATTCCTACCGGAAAGCTGTTTTCTTATGACAAAATCAAGGTTGACCGTGAAACCCCAAAGGGTTTGGATACTAATGTCACTAACCAATATATATGCAATCAAGCTTGTAATGTTAGTGCAGGTAGTCCTTCCTCAGTTGTAGATACTTCGATCCTTCACTACATGGACTGGCTTAAAGTATGGATTACAAATGGATTGATATCTCATAACTCACGGGTTCAAGTAACTCAATCTTGATATTCTTTCGGCTATGACGTCTGCTCGATTCGATTCGGCCTCGTACTTCATCATTATGGCGTGCAGATAACACTTGAGCCCGTTCCTCAAAGAAAAGAAAGGTGTACGCTTGATGGCGCTTTATCTTCTTAAGAGAAATCTTCATGTTTATGACCATTCTCATCGACATTCTTCATCAACATGCTTCATGCTTTTTCCATGCGCTTGGTCATCAAGTGAACCGGACTACCGATAATTACTCTTATTCCTCTTGCTCAATATAATGAAGATGGCGACATCATGTGCTAATTTTATGGGGAGAAGTGTGAATCGAATACATTTGGATGATAATCACTTGGTTAATCAAGAATGGCATCTCAGTATGCAATTCTTGAGGGGAGAAAAGTGTGAATTTTTGCATGGTTGATGATATTTGAGAATATATGGTCAAACGGCTCCTAACCCATGTAAGAACCGAGATTCCTCTTATCGGATCATCTTCACATGTAGTTTCTTCTAAGAGCCGTTGGTTGACATCTTCACACGGTGATATGATTAAATGACAAAGTGCTTCTAGTTCTTGGGTGATTTCTTTGATGAACATCTTTCGTTCTTGTTTGATTGGGAGGATTTTAATTAAGGGATTTGCTATTTACAAGTTAATGGGAATGCCTTTGGTGTGAAGAAGATGTTAACTGTCTATTTCCCATTCGGATAATCTTGAAGAAGGTCGAGTCTCGATCCTAATCTACATTTGAAAGCTACATGATTAGAGGACTAAAACGAATTGCATTTGATGATCTAAAGACTTCTTCTTAATCCGGCCGAGAAGAACACTTGAAAATCTTCGTCGCTTTAGGGAGAGCACTAATTGGGGAGATTGAAAAGCCAAAATTTAATCCCCAATTAGACTTGCTCGATTCTTTAGCAATGATTCATTGCTTGATTTTGATGACACTCCTCCAACGCCTAATGCTTCAATTACTAAGGATAATTGGGATTCATTGTTTGGGATTCATTGTTTTCAAAGATATGTTTGATGAGTACTTCCAACCTCTACCGAATGTTGATCATCCACTTCAAGCTCATGCTCCGGTTTCTACCGACTCAACTAGTTCACCATCTAAGTACTTCTCAGAACTATCAAGAAACCTTATCTCCAGTTACTTCAAAAGGCGTTGATAATGACTATCATGATATTGTAGTTGCACTACTGAATAATGATCCGCTTTTTGGTATTCCCTTGCCAAATCTTCACGGATTATTGTTCATGAATAATGATCCGCTCTTTGGTATTCCTTTGCCAAATCTTCACGGATTATTGTTCCTCTCATTGTGCACGCTATAAATCAACCACATAAACATTAAGGAAAAATGACTTCCTCATCCGCTAGAAGACATTTTTAGTAAATCTTCCAGATCAGCTTCTACATGTATACCTTGAGGAAGAATGCATTGATGTTGAGGAATCATTTGCTTCGGTTCATTCATTAGGTCAATGTTCATCCGATTGAATGTTTATTCAAGTGTTGGACATTTGACACAAGTTGATTACTTCGAAGTTACTCTCTTATCACTTATTTGAGGTTGAAGTTGACATTCACAAAGGTATATTCTTATTTGATAACTTGCTCGGGCTTAAGAATTTGAGTTGAAGTCTTGGGTTATCTAGTTACCAGCAGTCGAGGTGGATGGTTGAAGACACAGTTAACTATCACTATTAGGAGTTACTTTGTTTTGCTCGATGTCACACGATATGTCGGTGTGGATAATTGCAAGAGGTGTTAATGTCTCATACTTTGCTTGAGTAGTGAGTACTTAGAAATTTGCTTGAAGCATAAATTCTCGACACCGTTCTTCCATCATTAAGTGCAAGCTTAAGATACAAATGTGGGAATTTGACTTCGCCAAGTTTGGTATATCGGTATTCTTCATCGGTGGTCACTTCAAATTGTCTACATATGGGTTGATAAAGATAGTCGAGAGAGTTTCCGTTGCAGTTGATTCTCACAGATTCATTTGGGCTATTTGAGTTCTTCTCACAAGATTTCGAGTTTTGGGTATATTATGTTTTGTTGAATTTGAGGTATCAAAACCAAAGGCGGGGAAGGAGACATATATCTAAAAGCACAACGAGTACACATGATGAACTTAACACTTCTACCGATTGAAGTTATCCGGAAAGACAATGGTCATAACCGTAGAGAAACTCAGTGTTTAACTCGTAGCCTTTGGTGTATTACTCCAACTAATTGGTTCGTGAGATGATATTGCATATCGACATCTTCTATATGATTTTTGATATAGTGCTTCCGGTTAGTGCTTCATGTACACAATGTAATGATGATTCTGATGAGATCTCAACGATCAGAGGAGATATATGTGTACATCAGGGTCGGACAACATATTCACATGATCAAGCTTAATCAATCATTCTAGAGTTGACATCCGCATAGGAGATCAGTGATTCAACCGATTAGTGTAATGTTGTTGTCTCTACTCGGTTGGGTACTTGTGTACATTATGGGTGATTGGTTATATGGAAGATAACCGGAATGCATTTGGTAAAATGAAGATGTTGATGTATTGTTCCCTGCATAAGACAATGGTCAATCTAAAAGAGTAATGTGTACATCGGGACGCACAACAGTTCATGTGATCGGTCTTCATCGGTTATTCGGATTTGATAACCGCTAAGACGATCAATGTCTTAACTTGTTACCTCGGTGTTCTCATGTTCTTGGGTCTTGAGCTTCATTAAATGAGACTATTTCTCTTCTCATTCTTCTTCTTGGGAAAATGGTCTTTATTCAAGATTGACGGTATGAGGGAAGCTACCAAAGTCTCACTTCTCGCAGCTCAATTTACGGCGTCCATTCAAGAGTCTCAAAAGCTTTGGTGGTGGAAGTTTAAGAGATGACGAATTCTATCTTCTTGACGTCGTTGCTCGATATCCTTATCTCGGTACTCGTATCATCATCTTCTTAAATTATATCATCTACTCTATCTTTGTATATATTTTTCAGAAAAACAAAATACAAAAATATAAAACCAAGAAAAAGTAAATAGAAAAATATAAAACCAACAAAAACTCATAAAAATCAGAAAATTTAAAAATACCAAAAATATGTTTTTCTCAAGACATGTCTTCTGGTATCAATAACATCTACGGTTTTAGAAATGTCATTCAATAATGGCACGGGACTTTAGATGAAGTTCGAGCAGGAGGTGTAAATATTTCTTTCTGAACATGTCTCAAAATATGGCTTACGATTATTTGATCAGAACCCGGCTTCAAATAATGGCTTATAGTTACTTCGATCGTGACCAGCGCTTAAACTATGGTTTGCTATTATTTCGAGATAGCAACCCACTCTTCAAAAGAAAGGAAAGTGTTGCGCTAAACCAAATTTTCAAATATTTCGTGCACTTATCCTAAAACAAATGAGGAAAGTATGTCAAGGATCATGTTCCTACTCAAATATTTTTCCGTCTATAAATTCTTCAGAAAAATATTTGTTGTTTTCTAAAATGGTGGTAAATGAGTTGCTTGTAAATCTAACAGATTCGTAGTTTTGTGAAAATTGAAAACTCAATCAATGACTTCAGCTTTTAATTTTTTCTAAAATAAGTCATTGATTGAGGGGAGAATGTTTTCAAATTTATATCATCTAACGGACTTTCTTAATTATCCCACGTGCTTATC
The DNA here is from genome assembly GCA_022545495.1 of Chrysanthemum lavandulifolium. Taxonomy (NCBI): domain Eukaryota; kingdom Viridiplantae; phylum Streptophyta; class Magnoliopsida; order Asterales; family Asteraceae; genus Chrysanthemum; species Chrysanthemum lavandulifolium. Next base: position 155,679,201 of record CM040241.1, on the reverse strand, counting down.
CGAAAAATATAATTGCCTATGTTGAAGGACTAGGTTTCTAGGATATGATTGTTAGGTTTAGATGATTAGAGTTTGAGAAACACATTATTCCCATACCTTACATGATCCGATTGATATGTTGGATTGACTTTTATTAGTCGATTCTTTGTTTGGGTGTTGTCGACCACCATATATTTGTATGTGTGTTCACTAACATATGCGGTATATTGGTATATAAGAATGTTCCCGATCCGGATCCCACAAATGAACATGATTGGATGCCGCAGGAAAGGGTAACGATATCTTGGGTTGACAAATGAAGAAACGGAGCTTAATTGGACTTCAATGGAGAGTTGGCATAAATGCAACGTAAGAGGTCTCACCGCATCAACGGATGGTTTTCTTAAGTGATTGAAGAAACGGAGCTTAATTTGACCTCGGTTGGCATTCAAAATGCAACGAAGAAGAAGTCTCACCGCATCGCCAGATGGTTTTACTTCCAAACCCTACAAAGAAGAATATCAATGTATGCGACTCAACCACCCAACGTGTCTTTGTGCAGGATAATTGTGATTATACCATTTTCTTTAAATAATTTTTTAACTAATATTGTTTTGAAAAATGGAAAAATATCTGTTTTGAAAATAAATTGGACTTAATTTTGAAAATCACCGGACTTCATTTTATCAAAACTTGAGTCACTCAATTATCGACTACGGTCATGGATTGAGGGGGAGAGTGATTTAAAATAAAATATTTTCAAACGATATTTCTTCACAAAAGTTCCGCTTTGTACAATATAAGTGGTGATCTAAAGATTTAATGTTATGTCATGGTATGATTTTTCTTTAGAATCAAGGTCTTTCAAAATGAAATTTTTTCGCTCTTGTTTGATTGTGAAATTGTTTTATTTTACTAAAAGATCTCTTAAAACTATCATACCGACACTAACAATCTTTAATGTCTTAAATGGTCCTTATCTCGTCATCTTTCAAAATTGAATCTTGCCATGTCTTTCCCAAATTTTTATAAATGATTTAATCGGTTGGGATCACAAATCTCAAATGGTTTGATATTTCGATCGGGTAGAGATCGTGATTTAAATCTCAAATCTGTTTTAAATGGAATTGGTTTTAGTCCTTTAAAGCACTCCGCCTCCATGTGCCAAACGATTTCAATATACATAATGCACATGTTGAGGAGGAGGATTTATCCAAAAAAAAAAAAAAACAGATGATTATTTAAACAAGGCCACATTTTCTCTCATGTTTTCTAAACCTAATTAAATCACTTGGGATCCAAAATCTCAAAGGGTTTGATATTTTGATCGGGGAGAATTTGTGATTTAATAATGAAATTTGATAAAGGTGATCGTTTTGATTTAATTGTGCACGCTCTCATATGTGCTAAACGCTTCGAATCTTGAAGCACATATTGAGGGGAGCATAACTATCGAGGTACAAAAGTTTTAAAGAGATTTTAAAGTACCTTGATTGAGTTTTCAAATGGTTTCTTAATGGCTCTTGTGATTGTGGATGTGCTTCAAATTAACTCTTGCCTCTATGTGATAAAAATGTTTTCAAATATCCTATGCACATATTGAGGGAGAATTTTACCATGAAAATCAAATGGCTTTTTCAGATAAAATTGTGATCAAAGAAAATATTTCAAAGTCCTCTTGCCTCCTTGTGCTAAACAATTTCTAAATCATACACACATGTTGAGGGGGAGGTTTTCTAAATGATCAAAACTATTAGGGTACAAAATGCTTTGATCTCGTATCCAGAGTTTTAAAAATCACGCCTAAGGCGCGCCTAGGCGCTAAGTCGCACGAGGCTCTAGCCTTTGGGATTTTTTTAGATCGAGGCTCACCACATGCATGGATCCCACAAAAATCGCGCGCCTTGGGGATTTTTGCGCTTTGCGCCTTGGGGATTTTTAGCCTCGAGATGTAAAGGGTTTCGGCCTTTTTCTAAATATTAAGATAAGATAAATGGGCCTTATAAGTTATATACATTGGCCTTTTAAGTCATAGGGTGAGTATTTGTATGATTTGTAAATTTGAATTGATTTTATGTTTATTTTATTGATTGAAATTTTCTTTAAGAAGTTACTTTGTTTCATTAAGTATTTTCTTTATGACATATTATCATGAAAATGTGGCATTGTACCTTGAATATTAATACGTTGCTTACTTGATATTTTGGGTTAAATTATGAGCTTTATGAGATGTAAGTCTACAAGTGTAGGACACAAGCATATGTAGTCTGATACGGATTTTAATCTTTATATAGGCTCATCGAGCCAAAGAGCTGATCCATTTTAATCTTATAATGGCAATATGTGCCATGTATTAAGTATTTTAATGTTATTTTGTGTTATTTAAGCTACAAAAATGGTCACATATGTTATAAAAACTTAATGTATTTAGTGCGCCTTGCATTCATGAATCCCGCGCCTTGGAATGCGCCTCGACTCAAGGCTCTTTGCCCCCCTTTGCGCCTTAGTGCGCCTTGAGCCTTTCAAAACATTGCTCGTATCACAGGTACCTTAATTGTTTTTCCAAATGATTTTTTAATTGGTTTCAAGGAAGAATGAATTGTACCAAAAGACCGACCATTTTACTTTATGCATGGAGTTATAAGGATGGTGAGGTTAGGTATTTGTTCCCACGATCCGCCAGAACCGGAGGGATCTTCCCAGGGACAATCCACTAGATAGTGTAGAGTCCTTAGGAATATTGAAAAAGAAAAAAATGAGAATATGGGAAGAGTGCGGATGAGGCAGCTAGTACTAGAACAAACCCAACAAGGTTCTAGTTATGAAGTCTCGGTAAGCAATGAAGGGGTTGAAGAATGAAAAGAAATGAATGTGAAAAGGGTGAAAAGAAATAGCCTCCATCAATTCAACCTTAGGGCGTAAACCGGGTTCAATACATATGCTACTCGTTGTTACTAAGGTAACACCGGTATTGAAGACAAGACGTCATGGACCCGGACGATCGCACTAAACTTCCCAAGCCACTCAAGTTCCTCTTAAAAGGGCTTGTTTCATTCTCACGGGAACCGACATTATCTATCGACTTTCTCTTGAGATTGTTGATATTGAAGAAGGAGACCCTCTCCCAGTCTCCGACACAAGAACCAAATGTGCACTATTGAGTCTAGAGCCAAGAGATCATCCACAATATCTCATTAGGACACAAAATTAATGAAAACTTGTGCTTCACACAATGTGGAAAGTAAGAATATATTGAGAGTCCCACGCATTATCCTTGTGGTTTTGCCGAACATCCGAGTGGTATGTAAAAGTATTCACGATGAAGATGGAAATCCTTCTAGAGCCAACATCAAACAAGCTCTTGGTGGGTGACATGTGAGATCTTCTCGTCGATCAAGCTTGTGACAACCGGATAGAAACGATGGGGAGATTCAAACTGAATCAACCTTGGTCCAGAATGGAATTGACGAATACTTTTGGAAAAACCGCTCGATGTGCAAACCTTCTTTTCTATAGCACGTCGAATGTGTACTTATGTTTTCAAATTCAAAAGTATCTCGATTGAAAATACTTTTAGAAAAACCGCTCGATGTGCGAATCTCTTCTTTTCACTAGCACGTCGAATGTGTACTCATTCTCTAATACAAAAGTATTTTTTGAAAATTTATCTTTCTCATAAAACCTTCGTCGATTGCAAAAATCTTTCTTCAAGCAATACCCGAGTGTTTTCAAATCATTTTCATCAATCGGTGAATCTCAATTTGTCGGTTCACTCACTCGTGTTGTCTTCTTTGAGACGCCCGGTTTGAAACGGCTAGAGCAACATGCGAAACCTGTCGAGGAGATTCTTACGAATCCTACCGATCACAGGCGATTTGTATTGATCAACGGGAACCGTGGGTCGTGTACCTCAATTCAACGAAAGTGATCAAAGACACTTTCGTGTGTTTTATTGCTAACTGTTGTTTGCGGTACATTTGACGGTTGCGGTGATCGAAATTGAGCGGTCAATCCAAAGCCGCATGCTCACAAGATCCACACTTAATTGAAGAAATCATGACCGAATGTGTGAGCATGTCGGTCCGAAAGTCACAACTTCACATGATGGCAACACAATAAAGGGTGATCCGAGATTTACTATGGTGATGATCTCAATTAAAGCTCGAAGATCATCAAAGATGTGGATCAAGATAAAGGCCTCCACTTAAAGTACTGAGTTATCGGACTTTAAAGAATCACCAAAAGCACAAAGATGCAGATGTTGAAGAATTAATGTCTACGAGCTCAAGACCAAGATTAAATAGAATGTTAGGATTCAAATGTAAAATATGGGGTGACCTCCTTGTGGGAGATTGTTAGGAATTAGAAATTCCATAGTGAAAGAGTCGGTCACCCCAAATATAATCTAGCATAAGTTAGCTCGTAGACATATTGTTATTTATTTTTTTATTAGTTAGTTATTTAGTTTAGAGCAAAACCGTGGAGGAAGGACTGGTCTTTACCCATCAGATGCTCGATCAACAATCAGAAGGAGGACGTTTAGTTTGTAACTATATATACCTCTACCTCCCAAGATAGAGGTTGGACCTTTCATTCATCTTAATCTAACCTTCAAGTTTTCTTTCACCTTCTCTCTAGAAAGGATCCCACTTTCTCTCTCTAAACTTTACATAATTCGAACCATATATTGTTATGTGATGTGTTTGTGAAATCCAATTTGTTTCACGAACACACAATGGATCTCATATCACCACGAAACCCTAATCAACTATAGTGAGTTTATCTCTAACGGAAACTCACACTATACGTCCAACGAGAGCGTCAGGATGCTAGTGTTTAACCCACGAGCTTACGAACTAAACATGAATGCTAGTCGTAGATGAGAAACGAAATCAACTCCCTTCTTGGGGTGTTGGTCGATCGTGGAGAGCAAGAGAGAAGATCAAAGAATGCTTTAATTTTAGGTGCGTATAAATGAAGACATAAAGGTCTCCTTTTATACTAATAGGGTAGCTTAGGGAAAAGCTATCTATCCCTTGCCCTAATCCAATATGACCGGTCACTATTGGTTTCCATGGCCCCCCATTTTGATTTTGGTCCTTGTCAAATTAACATTGTACAATACAAGCTAATTTTGAACTTAACGACCAACCTTTACACTAATAGACTAATGACCGTTATGTATATTTCGTGGATTATATTAATTATAATTAATAGTATATTTTAAACATATTAATTATATTTAATAAATGTTTCTAAGTGTATTTGTGTGTGCTCGATAAGCTCACGTAATTCCCAACCGATAACTATTGATTTACGAGCGATAACCAACAAGTAGTACACAAATACTAGAAAGAAAGTCTGAAATATGTCAGCTCAAACTCAATTCATTCCATTAATATATACATCAGATAATAACAAGTTCAGTTTAGTAAATGATGAAAATTGGTTCATTTTCATAAATGTAGTACGATATATTAGTTCACTTACGTAATTGACTTTTCATATTATACTTGATGGTTTCTTTTCTCGTCTTAAGTTACGAGACGAAATTGTAATTTTTTACGGAATTCGTGTGATATGACCATGGTTGAAGAGGTAATTAACAGGACGCACAATTTGAATGCCATTTCAAGAATTACAGTGGTTGTTTGACCATCCAAAATTTTAATGTAATTATGATTTATGAATGTGATTTGGGGCATCTTGACGAAGTTGCGTAATTTAACAATTGGGTCCCAGATAATGTTTGAGGAATCAATTATTTGGGTTAATGTTGCATACAGAAGAACACTTGGCAACTTCAGTTATGGTTCATGAACATTGGCTACTATATAATTCCATTGAAAATGAGACTTGGCAACTTCAAAATCTTACCTAAAAAATGTACATATACCGTTTGAGCTACATAATGCCTAATGTGTTATAAAACTCAATGTTTCCATGAATATGCATGACAAATTCACAATTATAGGGAGACAAGTCCAGAATACATAGAACATATACTATAGGAGCACAAGAATGAACAAACATATACACGCTACAAAAAAAATTTTGATACAAACCTAAGATCCCATGATCAACATTCAAAGACCATCATATTAGTATCAAACATTTTAAAAAACTTCTGCCTAGGGACGAACTAGGGGTCCCATAGTCTGTGAGACTTGGTAGAATTTTGTTTCGTAGTGATAATTTTCGTAAAAAAAAATGAATTATATAAATGCATCCGGTTCCAATGCAATGCATTTCTAGTTATTGTTTAGTTAGTCCATCAATATGTGAAAAGTGAACCCAAATCATTTTAATTGAAAATCATATTTTTGTTATTTTTTTCCTTATACTACAGTTAGAAAAAATAAAAAATTGTGCACCTGGTTAAACAATTGGGTCCCAGATAATGTTTGAGGAATCAATTATTTGGGTTAATGTTGCATACAGAAGAACACTTGGCAACTTCAGTTATGGTTCATGAACATTGGCTACTATATAATTCCATTGAAAATGAGACTTGGCAACTTCAAAATCTTACCTAAAAAATGTACATATACCGTTTGAGCTACATAATGCCTAATGTGTTATAAAACTCAATGTTTCCATGAATATGCATGACAAATTCACAATTATAGGGAGACAAGTCCAGAATACATAGAACATATACTATAGGAGCACAAGAATGAACAAACATATACACGCTACAAAAAAAAGAATTTTGATACAAACCTAAGATCCCATGATCAACATTCAAAGACCATCATATTAGTATCAAACATTTTTAAAAACTTCTGCCTAGGGACGAACTAGGGGGGTCCCATGGTACCACGGGACGCTGGTAGAATTTTGTTTCGTAGTGATAATTTTCGTAAAAAAAAATGAATTATATAAATGCATCCGGTTCCAATGCAATGCATTTCTAGTTATTGTTTAGTTAGTCCATCAATATGTGAAAAGTGAACCCAAATCATTTTAATTGAAAATCATATTTTTGTTATTTTTTTCCTTATACTACAGTTAGAAAAAATAAAAAATTGTGCACCTGGTTAATTTTGATGTAACACAAAGAATTTTAAACACACCGGGAATCTAAAGATCAGGATTTTATTACATTTCATACTTTTGTCAAGCATTTACAAAGTTATCTGTCATCATAAACTAAAATCTTACACAGGTAAAGAAAGCCGAGTTTCAATACAAACTCGTGATCTCAATAGCAAAATAACGTGACATACTATTGTCATTCATCAAAGAAAACTATGAAACTCTGTTTCTAAAATCCCGTGTTATTTCTTAAAGATCATTTGATCTGGGATTTCAAAAGAAGTTTGCGTGAGGCATAATTTGTCTAGAAATATCTAACCTGAGCAAGATTTTTATAAGCATGCGACAGTTACGTGTTATGTGGCAATGTAGACAATACTTCTCTTGGTGAGCTAGCAGCGACATCAAAGTCAAGTTTCTTTTCAATGGGGCTGTTCTCTTTAGGACAAGGGTAAGAGTTCCGTTTATGCATCTTCACCATAAAAGAAACATTGTAAGAAAGTTATACTATCTTTTCAGGATATCAATTATTTTGATATTGTGGGTTTCTTACCTTGATCGATCCGCTGCTACTCTTTCTCCTGAATTAAGATTGTGTCGCTCTTCTTGAAGTAGCTTTGTCAACTTCAGGTTTTCCTCGTCTAGCATGCTGTTTTCATCAGACAGAACTGCAACCTAGCCACATTTAGTTAAATAAGGTAATTTAGCATATGATGTGAGAAGAAATAAAGATCAGCTGTGGGACAGAATTTCTTTATCATAAAGAAATGTGTGGGCACAAAATGCTACAAATAAGTGACTATCACATTTTTATCGAAAGGGCACCTTTAAATTAGTTTATTTCACTCAAACTGAAACCAAATTTTTCGAAAACATGGCTATAATAAAGTGTTGCATTTAAAGTATACATGAAAATTAGTTTGTTGCTTGTAAAGGTATAGGAAAATAGTGTAGTACTTTATTTGTATCTTAAATTCAACCAGTGCGAGTAATTCAATACAAGGCCTAAACAAGTAACTGACAAAGGAAATTACTTCTTGCTGAAATCACCCAAAATAACGAGTGATAGAATTTTGGATTGTTAAGATAGTTTTGAAAGTGAAAACTGCAGATTGGACACATGGGACTGTGGGAGTTGGCTTCTTTGTATGTTTTAATAGTGGGAAACACAAAAATATGGGCAAAAATTTAGTACTTTCAGATAAGACGTATTAGGAAAGCGATAAGTTATATGGGCATCAGTTAACTCACCTCCTCTTCAGCTCTTACAAGATTGATGATTATATATTCTTTATCTTTCTGCAGCTTCTGGACCTCAGAAGCCAGACTCAAGACTTCCGCGTCGATGGCTTCAATCTACATGAATATACATTTCAATGTTTCATGTTAATATTCATACAATCAAAAAAATAGACTAAAACTAGTATCCACATGATAAAGTAAATAAGAGAATACAAACCTATCCCACATTTGTAGTAACTTTTGGCACACATCGACGCCACTATTCTCCTCCAAAACGAGTGTGCTATTGATGCAACTTCATCCTTGTTGGTCAAAGTCGAGAGCAATGTATCAACAAGAACGTCTTCTGTATATTCGTTGTCTGTAAGCTTACCAACCTTTAATCAAGTAACATTATATATGATTACTATCAGGACAGATAGTAAACAAAAGCAGGATTAAAAATGAAGGACAGTACAAAGTACAAACTGTATATATAAAGAAAACTACAAAGTCATACCACCAAATTATTCTCAGTAGTATTTATATCATCACTAGGGTGTGTTTAAAGTTAAAATACTTGAAGTTCTTTTTTCAAATGATTACTTAATATATTACTTTTTGTTCTCATGAGTATTGTAACTTTTGACGCGACACAAAATGCTCGATTAAATATCCATTAATTATGTAAAAGAACAAGAAATCTAGTGGACCCTAATCAATGTCATTAACTCCTTTAATGATGAAAATGACAGATAAATGGTTTTAGAAAATAATTTTGTCACTTGAGGAGATATAGCAATTTCCAACAACCCGTAAAGGGTAACTTTCATACGATAAAGAGAATACACAATAATGTTAAAGCTCATGTTACAGCTTTACTCTACCATATATCGTCCAAATCTATATAATAACCATGAGGAAAGGCAATACAAATGCTGTTTTATTTTGCTCATTCATACGAGAAACATAAATAATAGTTTTCGCTAAAATGCACTTGCTATAGTCTTCATCTAAATGGAAGTTAATGTAGCTATACTCTTCACTATTGAAATTACAGAAAGGTCTAGCTGTTAGTCACATATATGACACCCCTGAATAATGGGAATAGAGAATTGTGTGAACAGAAATCAGTGATATCAATATGTTCTAATGGAATAGAACATTATGTTGGCTTTAAAACTTTTGCCAAGAAGGAAAATGTTTCAATTTATTGGAGAAATCCTGATGTGAGTTTGCTGAATCTATTATGGGATGAAGGGAGTACTTGCAAATTTTACTGTAATTGACACCAGAAGATAGCCATTATGCTACTAAAATAATAATATAAATATGGGAACATGGGTATCTTATAACTAGGGATGGGTAGTCAACAGTTCAAAACAAGTTCATCCCAAAACGGTTAACTTTTAGTTTGGGTCAGATTAGATAGATAAACACGTTAGATATGACTACAAAAACGATATAGCAACTGGGTCAGATTAAATAGATGAACACCTTAAATATGACTACAAAAACGATATAGCAACAAGTATATACAACTTTTGAATAAAGCAATTTAGGAAGTATGCATAGAAATATGCCTTTAGAGAAATTTAGAATCTGTTTAACCCGTTGAAACCCAACTAACCCATTACTTTAATGGTTAGTCTTTTTAGTTTCAACCCATTTGACCCGTTTGAGGTTAAACATAACACCAAATCGACCCATCCATATGCAAATAGGTCAAACCTGCCACCTTTACCATATAAAGTCAAGTTCAGCAAGCAAAATAAGTGACTTGGCATCCATGCAAAATTGAGTAACATCATAGACCACTATCTATGTTTATGGTATCATTTAGTTCTAAATGCAATTTGTATTTTTTTACTTTACTTATCTCACCTTCCATAATATCATTTTTCGCAACTAAAAAATTACTTTTCTGGTGAACCTTAAATTCCCTAATCGTAGCATCTTACGGTCAATAAATATTAACAGTACCTCTTGTTGCTTGAAAGACTGCACTTCCTCTGTCAATTTGCTCAGTTCCTCCTCCAAAATATGAGCACGGGACTCTGCCACCATGGCCCTAGCATCAGCCTCATTTCCGAAGTCCATCAAAGCTTCTAAATCACGATCATACAATGAACACTCGTTCTCGAACTTTTCACATCTAGTCAACAACTCAGCACACTCCTCTGCCAACTTTTGATTCTCTTCTACAAACTTCTTTATAGCTTGTGCATTCATACTAGCTTCAGCCTAATGTATCACAACAATAAAATCATCATCAATTATAGTTACTAAACTTTGTTCATAACATACTGAATCATAGATGCAATTAAAAAGGTCCAATAAAGCATTTAGGGGCGTTTGGTCGCACTCACAAAGTTATTCTTGCAATCAGATATAATCAAATAAACAGCTAACAAAAGATACCATAGTTGGGTAACTTTACATTTGTCTCAATAATCGTACAAAAACATACACCGTTTTACCAAATAATCTAAATCGGTTGTTTCGTAACCCATCCAAGCACCCCTAAACTTAATACTTAGCATCTCCCAACAAAAAAATCATACAGTAATCACTAACACCAAACACCTAAAAATCTTAAACATAACCCATTAACCCGTTTACCCAAATATTCGAAACTGATTACTATTACAACTTCAAATCACAGTTATCAACTATAACCCGCATCCAAACACCCCCTAAACCCAAATAGTTCCATATGTAAATAGGCATAGCACAGTAATCACAGTTTATAACCCATTTACCCAAACACTCAGAAATCACGAAAAATAAACTAGAACCCATATCCAAACACCCATTAAACCACAACATTTCGAAACAAAAAGTAATAAAGAAAAAACTAACCCTAATACCCTCAATAGTTTTATCTTTTTCCAACAATTTAGCCTTCAAATAAAAACACTGATCAAGAATATGTCTTCGTGCTTCTTCACAAGATTGAAGCTTTAACTCCATTGTACGGTTAGACACGGGTAAACCGAGCGAATACTCTATCGATTCGCGTAAATAATCGTCGATTTCTTCGGGTATATTCATTCTTTAAATGTTTGTGAAAATGGGTTTTTGTGATTGAATGAATTTAAAGAATTGGTTGTGAATTCAAGACTGAATCTTGGTAAATTTTTATGGATTACAGATGAGGGTTTTGGGGGGTTTCTTGTTTTATTTGAATTTGAGGATAGCCGTTATGAAACAGAGTTTTAATTTGGTGCTTTGATGTTTGGAGTAAATTTTTATGAGTCGAGTTTCAGCCTAACAAGCTAGTCTCGTTTAACAACTATTTAACTCGAACATGAATAAACTTTTATTGCTTGAGCTCAAACTCGAATATTATTTTGTTGTTCGAGTTTGAGTTTGAATCTTGTTTAAAAATTTTAAATTTTTTAAGGTAAATTGCAAACTTCGTCTCTAATATTTGCTAAAAATGCAAATTACACACCGAGAGAAACAAATTGCAAGTTAAACACTGAGAGCTAAAGTTGCGTGCAAAATAGCTACCAAGAGCTAACGAGCGTTAGTACCCCCGTTAAGTGGACTCAGTCGATGAGTATAATCGTAATTTCACTGTTTCTGATAATTAATTCACCTGACTAAATTGCGTTCCCAATACACGACTTTATTTCAATGGCTAAATTTGCAATTGACGACTTAACTTCTAAAAAACACCTTCTATTTAGTCAAACTCATTTATCATTACACACACCCCCAAACACACACTCTTAAGATATGATCAAATTCCTCATTTTCTTAACCATGAACATGTCTTGTTGTTTTGAACTCGCGTTTCAGTAACTCCTTTGTGATACCGAAATGATGCTTTACCATTACCGATGAGAGATTCGCAAGACATGCAACAACACAAGATTTGATGAATATGTCTCAAAAGCTTCGATGTATGATTTCGATCGATTTTAATATTTATAATCTCGCTCTACCTAAGGTCTACCTAATGTACTACCTGGACAAGGTACCCCGTCGTGTGTAGTATAGTAATCGGTAAAACCGATGTCGTCCCCAAGAGCTATAAGTGCGGATCCTAATTTAAGTCTAATGTCACTGATTTTAAAGAAGGTTTTGAGTTTGATTAATGATAAACTAAATAAATGAAATGAAAGCAATTAAAAGATGTGAACAATCAATAGGAGAAATGTGCTAACCTAATTACTAATATTGTTACGCCATAATTAAGTTTTCCTATGTTTTCTATCGCTCCATGTGGGGGTAAATGTCACTAGACTCCTCGGGTAAATTCGTCTAGCCTATGTTCCATAGGTTCCTATTCCATAACCATATGATTACTAGAGTTTGTGGGTTAACCTATGTAGAGTCATTAAGTACCAGCTACAATATAAGACTTACTCTATGGAGACTCGACCCTCGGAACTTAGGTCTCCCTTTAACTTCTTAAGTATCTTTGTTTGAAAGGTGACCCTTTGGTCAATTCGCACCCAAGATAGTGATAGTCCTATAGTCAATTCCAATCCCTACTCGCAACCTATTCGTCATACGATTTTTATGAGCCAAAGACATAACCTCGATTCTCAGGCGGCTGATTTAGCTCGTACCAGAAAGTGTTTGGGAGTATGTTACTACTTTTCAAACTTTTTGTCAATTCTTCTTTAGGAGAACCCCCGAGCATAATCACGAGTTTTTGATGGTTTTGTTATTGAAAAACCGATCAAAATGTTTTAAGTGAAGCCGCAAGTTTTTGGTTCAAAATGGCGTGTATATACCTTTTGACAAAAACACATTTATGTTTTACTTCAAGACTCAAACTTTTGGTGTATGTAAGTTTTAACATTCTTATATATGTTTCGAACGCTTTATAAAACTAAGTTTGAAACTTTTGATCGTGTTCTTTAGGTAAAAGTATATCGTGGTTTTCAACTATATTTAAAGTTTTAAAGATCGTTTGATCCGCTCTTGTTGTATTTTGGTGATAGAAACTTGTTTAGAATCATGCTACACTAAAGTTTTTGATGAATGGATGTTCAAAACTTTCATAAACAAGTTGTAATGGTTGTTTTGGTGCATTTTTCCTCTCGTCAAACCCTAACTCCATATTCAAAGATGAAGAGTTCGTGTAATCTTCAAAATGGCGAGTTGCATTTTGGTCAACTTGGTCAAAACCTTCTTTTAGGAGAGTTGATAGTACACGTTCATATGGCGAGTTGGTTGGTGAACTATACTGGTAAGTTGGTAGTCAAGGTTATATGGCAAGTTGGTGTCAAGGCTATATGGCGAGTTGAGTGTCAAAGCCATATGGCGAGTTAGTTCCACAATTATATAGCGACACTACAAAATACTAGTTGAATTCTTCACATTTTAAAAGTGAATGGTAGCAGTTAAGAATGTGTAAAATTATAGAATCCATATTTTCTCATGTGTGGTAATAATGGGTGTGACAAAATTTTATATATATATAAGCGTGGAGATATTATTCAAATGTGTAAAATTATAGAATCCATATTTTACCGTGTGTGGTAATAATGGGTGTGAAAAAATTTTATATATATAAGCGTGGAGATATTATTCAAATATATATGGTTAAAAGTGTGAAAATATTTTTGAATATTCACACTTAAAAAGTGGCAAAATTGCAAAAAACGTTTATAATAAAAAGTGTGAAAAGATTTTGACACATATAAGTGTAAACTTTATCAGAATGAATGGGGATCTATTAAAAGTGAAGAAAATTATAGTGTGTGCGTGTCCCACTCTAAATTATATATAAAATCCGCCTGGGGTAATATGGTCATTTGACCCATTTTTCTTTTCCACCTCAAATTTCAAACGCACATATCTTAAACCACAAACTTTTAGAAAAACCGATTTCACCATAATTTTAAAATTGATTCTCTTTAATTTGGTATAAATCTTTTTAATTATTTCAAACTTTTTTTGACATATTCATCGGGTCACGATTTTCTTGACGTTTTTACTATTTTCGATCTTATTTTTACCTTAAAATTGCCGAATCATAAAATACTTAAAACACAAAAGTTTTAGATTTTGATTCACTCTTTACCCAAGAATTTGAATCACTCAAACCGATATGATATGAGTGAGATATCGACGTTAAAGATGACGTTTTAGTCATATTTGTTCATGTATGAGTGTTTGATTAAATGTCAAATTTAGATTTTTAGTGTTAAAATTGAGCCAAATGAACTAATTTTGTCCCCAAACACATTATTAATCGTTTTATTAATCTAAAACTCAAAAGTGATGTTTTTAATAGTTAAAGTTTTAACTATTAAACCGATGAACCAAATGATGAATCGATGAACGAAGCCAAATCGATGAACCAAATCAAACATAGTTCATCGCTTATTTTGGTTCATCAATCATAATTTCACTTAACATGTTGGTGTTTGTTTTGTTTTGTTCATCGCTTTATTTTGGTTCATCAATCATAGTTTCGATTCTGGTTTGGTTCATCGCTTTTGGTTTGGTTCATCGCTTTTGGTTTGGTTCATCGCTTGGTTTGGCTCATCAATCATAGTTTCGCTTTTGGTTTGGTTCATCGCTTTTGGTTTGGTTCATCGCTTTTGGTTTGGTTCATCAGTTTGGTTTGGTTCATCAATCATAGTTTCGATTTTGGTTTGGTTTGGTTCATCGCTTTGGTTTTATGCTTTTTTAAACAGTTTGGTTTTGGTTCATCATTCATCGCTTTTAATAGTTAAAACATTAACTATTAAAAACATCACTTTTGAATCTTACATTAATAAAATAATTAATGATGCACCGTGGGACAAAAATTAGTGCATTTAGCTCAACTTTAACACTAAAAATCTAAATTGACATTTTATCCAACACCAGATGCAACAAATATGAGTAAAACAACATCTATAACGTGTGATATCTTACCCATATGACATCGAATTTGAGTGATTTAAATTTACGGGTAAAGAGTGAACAAAATATATAACTTTCATGTTTTAAGTTTTTCACGATTCGACATTTATGAAGGTAAAAATAGGCCGAAAATGCCAACAAAATCAAAAAATCGAAACTATTCGATATGTAAAAAAGTTCGAAATATTTATCAAGATTTATACCAAATTAAAGAGAATCAATTTTAAAATTATGGTGAAATCGGTTTTTCGTAAAAGTTTGTCGTTTGAAAGTTATTTGCGTTTGAAATTTGGGGTGGAGTATAAAAAAGGGGTTAAAATGACAAAAATACCCCCTAACCGAAATAAGAAAAAAAAATATGAGTGAATGGGGGACACTTGTCACGTTGTGAGTGCCTTTCTAGCATTTTTAAATTTTCTTACTTTGTAAAGGATCGCATCTCTTATTGTAATTGTACACATTAATATATGTGGATTATTTTTTTTAAATATTTGTAACACCTATAAATGTTGCAAAATTATCCATATAAAAAAAAGTTCATAGTTGACCATACCATGGCAAAATAAGTGTGGAGAATAAAACTAATTTTTTAGTGCGATTTGGGATTAGGATATGGCGAGCTAGTTCAATGATTATATGGCGAGTTGGGTATGGCAAGTTAGATCAATATATGGCGAGTTTGTTACCTTTCATAGCGAGATGGCTCCTCGTTTAGCAAGTTCCATGTCGAATTGCGAGTTTGGTCTTGCGGGATGACAGCTTGAGGTTATCATGTTGGTATGGGCCGTGTGGAGCATAGTAAAAGCACGTATCGAGTTGAGGTTATCATGTTGATTCCTCGTTTATGCATATTTTGGAGAAGTGGTTTAATTTCTATTGCATGTTTAACTAAGTTTTTGCATAAATTGTTACATCTCTTATTTATATATGCATGATATTTGCATGCTTATAATTTGGCACGCATGATGTGATAATTGCACGTACGCAAAAGCTCAATCTGATCTTAAATTTACTATAGATCTAATAAATCAATCATACTATTCATTTTTCAAATCAAAACAAAAAATAAACTTTCATCTTAAAAATATATATATATATATATATATATATATATATATATATATATATATATATATATATCTCGCAAATCGTTAATCGTCACGAAAAAAATCATACCATCGCGTCGAAATTAAATCATCTTTTATAAATATGCACTTATATATTTTTAACAATTTTATTTTTAAATTTTGGCCCAAAAAATCATATGTGATTTGTGAAAATCACATGTGATTCGATTTTTATAAATCACATATGTTTTTTGCAAATCATATGGGATTTGTAAAAATCATATATGATTTGAAAAAATCATATGTGATTTGTAAAAATTGAATCACATGTGATTTTTTAAAATCATATATGATTTTACAAATCATATGTGATTTTTCTGAGCGGATTTTGAAAAAAAAAAAGTTTGACCGAGGAAAAGATTCTTCAAGTGGAAGGTGGCGGTCGAGACACGCTTTGGAACAACTTAGTACCTAAGAAAGTCAACATTTTTGTTTGGAGAGCACGCAAAGGTAGACTTCCGGTACGAGTGGAATTTGATCGAAGAGGAATTGATTTGGATTCGGTACTTTGTGCATCGTGTAACAATAGTGTGGAAACATGTGCTCATTGCTTGGTCACTTGTGATTTAGCGATGAATGTATGGACCAAGCTATTTAACCGGTGGAAGGTGGGGATGGTTACGCTTTTACTATTGAGAATTTTTTCTCATAATGGAAACGTTAATGTCCTCTACTCTATCGG
This sequence comes from Chrysanthemum lavandulifolium, assembly GCA_022545495.1. Lineage (NCBI taxonomy): Eukaryota > Viridiplantae > Streptophyta > Magnoliopsida > Asterales > Asteraceae > Chrysanthemum > Chrysanthemum lavandulifolium. The sequence goes on along the minus strand of CM040241.1, from coordinate 155,662,278 downwards.
TATTTGGCAAGCGGTAATTTGGACATCCGGATATTTCATCTGGAAGGAAAGAAACGCTCGTGTGTTTGGAAATAAAGTATCAAGTGTTAACAAAATTTTACAAGACATTCAACTCAAAAGTTTCGAATGGATAGTGAGAAGATCAAAGAGATATAAAGCGATAGATTGGCAACAATTGCTAAGAGACCCTCGGAATAAGCATATATAGTAACACTAGTTTATTTGAGCAGTTGCAGCAATCGAGTAAGTGGTATGTGGCATTTGTTTTGGCTCTATTTTGGCAGTTGCATATGTATTTTCAGTGAGTGCTTCAGTGGTACAGTGGGAATTTTGGCACAATTTTAAGTTACATGAGTGGTACAATGGGAATTTTTGCAACAGTTAAGGTTACATTGGCACAGTGGGTTGGTCTTGGTCTGCAGTCGGTCATGAGTCATTCACATGTGTGGATGTTTTGTGGGGTTGTCTTATATGAACCCTTCTTATGCACAAATCATAGGAATATTCTCTTCTTCCATTTTTTCAAGACAACATGTTTTTGTCGGTTTATGTTTCGTATTTATGGCGGTTTTAAGCGTTTGATTTATTAAACTTTATATTTATCGTTAAGTATTTTCGGGTTTATAGGCTTTTGATATAAACAAAATTATAAATAAAAATAAAAATAGAAATTCAATCTAAAAAAGTAGTCACCGTCCATATAACCCTACCCTTTTTGTGGTTTTGCTGTACCCTTGGCTGACTTATGTGTAAGTGGGACTTACAGTGCTTCAAGTATGCAGTGGATTACTACCTAGTGTTATTGTCTTTTTCACATTTCATTATACCAAGGAAAGATGGCACATCAGCTGACGTACATTTTTGCCAGAGAATTGAGATTGGAATATTGCTTTCAAGCATTCATCGGCGGGCTTCAATATCAAAAGTTTTATTATGAGTCATTGTAGTGTATTTTATCTTAAGTCAGTCATGTAGTTTTCTTAATTTAGTCAAGTGAGTCGATTGTATCGCAATGATAGGTTTCTTGTTTTTGTTTCGTTCGTTTGTCTATTTTTTTTGGGCCTCATTCTCATTTAATTATCTTGATTATTGAGTTGAGGCGGTGCCTTATTTTGTACTTTAATCATTTTAAAGATTCTCAATAATATGTTGCTTTTCTAAAAAAAAATATATGTTAAACATGTAAATAAGATGCCTATCTCACCACAACATAATCATTTATTTCAATTTTTTATATCATGTTTTTCGAGTATTTAGCTAATAAACCCATGACCGTTGCTCACTTTTCAACCAAAATATATAAACAACACACACATCTTTCATTTGTAAGCACTAAAACCAAGAGTGCTAGGCATTGTCAAGTTGGACTACAAGTTTAGTACCTATATAATGAACTCTTAGGGCTCGTTTGGTTCATGAGAATGTTTTGAAGAATTGGAATCTGTTTAAGGAATTGGAATGTGAAGGAATGGAATGTTAGAAATTGAAATCAGGATTTAAAATCGACGGAATTGAAATCTGCAAATCTTAGCGCGTGTTTGGTTGAAAGAATGAAATGAGAAAAAACAAATATATTAAAATATTTAAAATTTAATTTTAGTTTAAGATTAATAAACTAAATATTATTTAATAAATAAATTACTTATCAAATTATAATAATAATTTTTTAAATAATATTATATAAACTAATATATTAAATAAATAATTTTATTTATATAAAATACAATTGTATTTTTTAAAGTATAAATTAAAAAAGTAAGCTATAAATAAATTATATTTAATTTTAAAAAAATAATAATTTTTAAATATAATAATAATAATAAAATTTAAATAAATAATAATTTATATTCAATTTTAAATAAATAATAATTTTAAAACTTAATAACATGGTTGTTTATAAAAATAATAATAATAAAAATAATAATTAAATGATCGTTTATAATAAAAATAATAATAATTAAAAAATAAAATAAATAAATAAATAAATAAAACAAAACAAAAAATAATAATAAATAATAATAATAAATAAATAAATAAATAAATAAATAAATAAATAAAATAAAATAATAATAATAATAACAATAATAATAATAATAATAATAATAATAATTCCATGGAATTGTAAACAATCCTTCTCATATTGCCATGGAATGTTGAATTCCATATATATGGGATTTTGAAGGAATTTCATTCCATTCCGTTTCACAACCAAACACAAGATGAGGAATGGAATTGATTCCAAATTCTTTAAAATTTTCAACCAAACACGTTATGAAATGGAATTGATTCCAATTCCACCGTAATACTTAGAATCCACCAACCAAACGGGCCCTTAAGGTCATTATTTGCTATTGATTGGAAACCCTAAACACAAACTAAAACCGCCCCTATTCCCTTTGCTATAACCGATAGGCCCCTAATTCATTAAGGACTTGATTGCTAAATCAAGAACGAAGCCGTGTGCCTTGTTTGTTCGTTTGTGATTCAAGTACTAACATCCTAGCGTTCTTGTTTGACGTAATCTTGTATACTACAATAGAGAACAATCAGATAGTCATATTGTGTTTTGATCCAACTAGATTCAAAATATTGCTTATTTTAGTAACTCAAGTAATACGAGGTTAGTAATTACTCCTCGTCCTTAAATAAATGTCGCGTTTGACTTTTGAAGTCTTACTTATTCAACTTTGATCCTAAATATTTTTGTTTATCTTATATAATACTTGATATAAAATATATGAATGAATTGTGTTTTAAATGTATTTTAAGTTGGTATAATTTTTATCAGGTATTATATAACATAAACAAAAATATTTAAGGTCAAAATTGAACACGAAAGACTTCAAAAGTTAAAAGTGGACATTTATTTAAGAACGGAAAAAGTATGTGTAATTATTTGTTAATCCATATTTATTAAACTAGATTCATCCGCTACGTGCTCGTGGTAATAATTGTTATTAGTTTTCTAAGAGCATTCCCAATCATAACACCATAACACCAATAACACCGCCCACGTCGGTCACATCGCCTTTAACATTTAACATTAACATCCCCAAAACACCCACAACCATAACATCCCAATAACATCAATAACATTTCATATTTTCAATTTCAACCCTAAACTAAAACAAACACTTCATTTATTAAACTAAAACAAACATTTCATTAAAATTAAAAACTGTTGGAATCACTCCTAAACTATATTTCAAGTGTTAGTAATTAATATGTAATAGTTAGCTTAATATGGCTTTTATGTTAGTTATCATGCCAAGGCTTATGTAGAAAGCCCATAAGCCTTGGACCAAGCCCATAAGAAGGGAAGGTTGATAGAAGTGTTGCCCTAGCTCCTTGCCCTATAAATACTCTTGTAAACCCTCACTTGAGGGTTGGTTGTTCAATTCACATTCACTCTTTACGCATAACCTTTCACATATTGTCATACGTGTGTGTGTGTTGTTCATCCGATCACTTCTCTTCTCTATTTCTTCTATTGATGCTTGTGTTACATATATGGTGACCTAACAGTGGTATCATTCGCCAAATAGTTGGGTGGAAAGGCTTTTTTTTGAAGTTAGTTTTGGTCTTACGCGTAACATACGGTTTCAAACTTTGTCACGCTTAAAAACTCATTTTTTACACTTTTCAATCCAATATTCTTGTACTTTCAACGTTTTTTGGTGTTAAAATATCAGTTTTTGACAAAACGTTTCGAACTTTATGTGTATTTCTTTGATTTTAAGCTTGGTTTTATACGTGGGATCGTTTCTACGCATAAGGTGTTTCTAAGTTTTGGATCATCAAGTTTCACAATTTTGTGTTATTTTGGTGATATTGAAGCTGTTTCATCACAAAAATCTGGTTTAGAATCATTTTGGGCTAAAATCGGTTTGGTTAAGTTTCTACGCGATCAAAACCCTAATCTTACGCGTAACTTTTCATTGGTTTGATCTTGGTTTTAGTGGTTTACTCGGTGTTTTCTTGCTTGGATAAGCTGAAAACACTTCGACTTTAGATATCCTTTACACCGTGATAGTGTAAAAGATTTTTAGGCAAAACCTTATTTTTACGCATAAGCTCAAACTTATCGTAGAACTCTTTACGCCTAAGATTTTTCTTACGCCTAAGCCTTGTCTTACGATAAGCTAATCCTACGCATAAGTCTTCTCGCCTAACTTCTCGCTTACGCATAATCTTAGCGTTTCTCAATTCTTACGCAGAAGCTAATCCTACGCGTAACTATTGCTTTTACGCCGTAAGTTTGGTGTTTTACGCCTAAGTGTTGCTTTGCCTAAACTTGGTTTTTCTACGCCTAAGGATACTTCATCAACAACGCTTCATTCGACTACAAAGATCCATTTAACAACACAAGTTTTCAACATGTCTCAACCTCCATACTCTAACTACTTTCCTTACACGTATAATCAACAACAACAACAACAACTAAGTCCACAACATCAACAATTCAATCAACAACAACAAATTTATCAACAACAATTCAATCAACAACATTATCCACAACAAGGAGCAATTCCACCTCAAATGGTTCAACCACCACCTAGTCTTCAAGTACAACCTTACACAAATGTTTACAATCAACATCCATCCAGGAACACTATGAAGGAACCAACTTGGTTTGCAAAGATGTGTGAAGCTTTAAGTAGCCAAGAATCCATTCATGAGGTCGATCACTGATAGACCTCCAATGCTCACTCCCAGTAACTACGATCAATGGGTGATTAGGTTCTTTAGGTTTTGTGATCTAAAGAAGCCACATGGAAAGTTTTTAACGAAGGTTATCTTGGAAGGTCCATTTCAGATGCCTATTGTTGTTACACCGGAGATCCAAATGTTGTTCCACCAAGAGATGATCTCACAAACATTGCAACTTATGTTTGAACTTTCCGGTGATGAAATTCTACACTACGGTCGATGAGCTAGCAATGCAATATATCCTTTTAGGATTACCAAACCCAATTCTTCAAAGTGTTGATGCTCAAAAGACCGCAAAAGCAATGTGGGAACATATTCATCTTCTCATGGAAGGCATCGACTCAATCAAGAGGATACGGAATCCAAAATTTACTTGGCTTATGAACACTTCATGATTGAACCTCGAGAGACACTAGAGTTTTATCATCATCGATTCTCGACATCATCAATGATTTGGATAAACACAACATCATCATGCCAATAATTGCGGTCAATACAAAGTTCCTAAGTAGTCTTGGTCCCGATTGGGAGAAGTATGTCATTTTCATCATCAAGCGAAGAATCTTCATCATGCTTCTACGGATTATTGTACGACTATTTGAAACCACGCCAAAAGAAGTTGACAAAGAAAGGGTTATCCGTGGACAAACCGCTTCACCATCACTTCCGGACAATCAACAACTTGCTTTGTGGGCTCAAACTAGTTATCCTCCTCAACCCGCTCCTCAACCAATCGCAACAATTACACCATATGATCCGTCACAACAACAATCTCAACAAACTCAATTGGTTCCATACAACAACAACAATGATCAAGCACTTTACGGTGAAGCTAATGAGGACTCGAAGCTTTCGATGTATTGCAACAAGGATTTGTTATGATTGCTAAAGCCTTGCCGGTATACAAAAATCCAACAATCGCATTCGCTCCTCATCAAACACAATGAATCGGTGTTGTGAACAATGGACGTGTTGAAGTTCGAATCGTGGTTATGGTCGTCGATGGGAGGTGGTCAAGGGTTTAATGCTATGGGAAGGAATAACATGGGTGCTCCACAACAACGAGAGCTCAAGTGGTTGAACAAGGTAATGCTCAAAATGGGATAAATGGTCTTATTGCTACAATCTGAATGAGAAGGGACACTGCTAATGCATGCCCAAAGTCGAGGACTAGGGGCGTGCTTATCACAAGGAGGCTTTACTTTTGGCTCTTAAGGATGAAGTCGGTGGAACTCTCACAAACAAAGAACAGAGCTTTATGGCGATGCACTCGAGATGATGATATGGAGGACTTGCAAGCTAATGCAGCGGTGATGTTGATGGCACAAATGCAAGCTCTCCACATGAGTGACACAGCCCAGGTGTATGACATCGATGGCTTGTCTCGTGTGCCGAACAAACCATATTCATCATCGATCTAATATCTCGACCAACATCCGAATCGGCGAGGCTCGGAATGTTCAAAATGAGTCGTCCCATATCTCATTCGGCGATTCTCAACTAGACCCGTAGTTACATTTGACGATCAAGATGATCTTATGATTACCTTTGATACTCAAATTGACTCGTGGTTATACTTGAGGATCCGAATAGTGATCATGTTGTGACTCACGTTGAACACGCTAAACTTTGCCTAGTCCGATATTGATCTCTTACTTAAAGACCAACAATCCCGAATGGATGAATTTTATGCATTAAATCGAAATTACACAAGAAAATGCAATCGTTAACTGTGGATATTGAATGCTTAAAAGCGGCAACTCAATTTTTTCAAAACTCAAGAAAACCGTGAAAAAGGTTTTGAAGCCGCTTTGCTAAATCACATCAAAACGAAAAATCTTTAGAGCGACAGATTAAGTGATCTAGCCGCATCGAAGAATGCTTTGTTGTCTCAAATAGAACAACCAAACATGAACATAAAAAGGAACTTAACGCTCTTACTTTGAAACTCAAAAGCCAAGGTGAGTTGTTAACTTGTCAAAACAGTTCTCTGCGTACAAAAAGCATTCAAAGAAACGAATAGATGACCATCTTGAAGAAATTGTCGACACAAAACAAACTTAAAGAGTTTCAAATGTTGTTTATAAACATGGTGAGTCAATCACAACCATTCAAAAGTTTACTTTAAAACCCAATCCAAATGGATATGGACCGAATCTTGCGATTACAAACCAAAGCTTTCAACCAAAGCATTCAAACCAAATCACAAGTTTCCAAAGGTATAATACAAAATTGATGATTACATTATGAGTGTTGTTGAATATCATCATCAAGAGGAATTAGATGCGTAAGACGAGAGTTGATCAAAATTAGAAAATGTTGTTTATAACAAACCATTCAACTATTCAAAAGCCGTCACTTTCGTCCCACCAAAGGATTCTTCTAACACACCTAGGATTATCACAAAAATGTCTGAGTCTTCTAATGTTGCTCCCCAACACAAATTTATGGTCCTTTACCTTCACTCAGTGAAGTAAATTCAAAACCCGAAAATCGTCAAATTCTCAGATATTTCGACATTTTCAATTCTGACCTCAAACTTTTAGAACGTGAGATTGAATTTCATTCTGAAATAAATGTTGAACATTTTCAATTGCCTCAGGCGCGTGAACAAAGAGATATTTTTCAGAAAATATTTTTACCTCATGTTAAAAATTTGAAAAATTGTGCATTATATTGGGAAAGGGAATTTCATAAGGAACTTGGATTGATGAAAATCGTTTTCGAGAAAACTGAAACATCTATTTCTAATACAAAACATAAAAAGAAAATGTTACGAAAAGATTTTGATCGACTCTTGGACGATGTTATCTGTGCTGATATCCATAATGTTGTGTTATTGCATTCTTTGCCATATGATCTGAGTATATCTCTGCTGATTCTGTTAAAATTGTTGAGAATACTGATAATGTGCATTAGATCGAATCTTTAAAAGTTGAAAATGAACGATTGTTAGACGAACTTTCGAATGCAAAACGTCGTCTTCAGTGGTGTCAAAAAGATTGTCAAAATCGTGAACTTTCTCTGCAAACCAAAATCACTCAGTTGCGCTCCAAATCTTTTGATCCTAAAATTGAGCAACTGGATGATCAAAACGTGTCTTTGAAATGTCAAATCTCAAAATATGAACAAGAACTTGCAAAATTTAAAAAGGAATATGGTGTCATATTTGATTTACTCAAACAGACTCGTGATACAGCATCAAACGAACTTGATCATTATCTTGCACACACTAAAGAAGTCACAAATGTTTATGGAAACCTTCGTTCTGAAAATCAAGATTTGTTGCAATCTATCATTGTGTTAAAAGAGAAGTTAGGAAAGTATGAACAAGTTCAGCTTAGCAACATTAAGAAACTTGCACCTAACACTTAGAAAAAGTGACACTAGAATGCCTCTTGACAAATCACAAGATACTAATGTGCTTCCTTCTCTTGAAACAGAATAGTTGCCTCTTTTCCCAACGTCCGCACTTCGAGCCTAGGAGCAATACAATGAAGAATAAAGTTGCGACCTAAGAAAAGAACAATAAAGAATGTCAAGTAGAAGAACACCTAGGATTTTCAATAAGACCCAAGTTGCACCCACTTTAGATATTGCGTCGACAAATGTAATGGAAAAGTGTTGTAACAAATGTTGAACCTTTAAGTACTTTTGATATTCATCAAAGCTTCTTGTGTTATTTGTCGTAAAAGTATGCTATCGATTGTCATGATAAATGTGTTGCTAAAGTCATCTTGTCTCGTTTACTGGAATCCTAAGAATCGAATACCTCTAGGCCCACTAATGCTTCTAAGTCGTGCTTGGTAAACCACCCTCCTAGAGTCTAAGAAACGCATTGATATCCCCGTAGCTCCAAGATCACCTCCAAGTAATGTAGTACCACCTAGTGCATTCACTAAGACTAAAGCAAATACTAGTTGGAGATGGCGAAATGGTTACATAATACACTAGGATTTAAATGGATGCCTAAAGTCATTGATGTGTATATATACTATAACGCTTGAACCCTCTAGCACTTCGGGTTCCACATCTACTTCTATTTCATCCGTGTCGTCGTGTGTAATGCAGTGATCTGATCATCCTTTGATTGTTGATAGCGGATGTTCCCGACACATGACAGCAATCTCAAACTGTTATCAAACTTTATTGCAAAGTTCATTGGCACGGTAGATTCAGAATGATCACTGCAGCGACTATCATGGGCTACGGAGATTATATCAATGGAAATATCAAAATTAGCGGGGTTTATTATGTGGAAGGCCTCGATCACAATCTCTTTTCGATCGGTCAATTACGTGATGGAGATTTGGAAGTTGCTTTTCGGGAGAAAACTTGTTTCATTCGTGATCTACAAGGAAACGATCTTATGTCGGCTCTCGCAATTCTAGTCGTATAGAATCTCAATGCAAGACATGGTTGCTTCATCTCCCATCCGCTCACTTTCAAAGGCAACATCAACAAAATCTTGGCAATGGCACGTCGTCTCTCACATTTAAACTTTCAAACCATAACCAACCTTGCTCGATACAAAATTGTTGAAGGTCTCCAGATTACGGTATTCTAAAGATCACCTTTGCTCGCCAGAACAAGGAAAATCACTGTGCTCATTTTCCTTCAAAGATGGAACACGACTCTTAGCATGTGCTTCATCTTCTTCACATGGATTGTGTGGCCCAATCTTGCGTGCAAGCGATTAATGGCAAACGCTACATCTTGGTAATTGTCGATGACTACTCACGATGGACTTGGGTCTACTTTCTTGAAGTAAAGATCAAGCTCCACGAGATGATCATCACCTTTCTCACGAAAAATCAAGTTCGACTCAGAACACCATCCGCCAAATCGTAATGACAAAGGAACCGAATTTGTGAACCAAACTCTTCGAGAATTTTATGAGAAAGTGGGAATTGAGCATCGACATCTATTGCAAGTACACGAACAAAACGGAGTTGTTGAAAGACAAAACCGACGTTAGTGGGCTGCAAGAACAATGTTAATCAATGCTAAACTTCCAGTTACTTATGGGCGTGTCAGATCAATCGCATGCTATACTCAAAATCGTTCAATGATTACAAACGCCACAACAAAACACCTTTTGAGCTTATCCACAATGAAAACCGAATCTCAAACACTTTCATGTATTTGGATCCCTTTGATACCCAAATAATGATCGTGATGACTTTGGAAAGCTCAAAGCCAAAGTCGACATTGGAGTCTTTATTGGATCTTGTGAGAATTCTAAAGGTTACCGGATCTGGAATCGTCATACAAAGTAGGTTATGGAAGCGATTCATGCAAATTTCGATGAACTTCTTGAAATGGCTTCGAGTATAATGACTTGGAACCCGGTCACAACCGTTTAAACTTCCTCAAACCCCATCATCACCAACCAAGCCCCCACTTACTCGTCAACAAATGGAAAAGCTATTTGCTCATTGTTTCATGATGACATTGATGAGCGTGCTCGGTGTATCCGATGTTTCCATTGCTCAACCCGATCATATTCCAACACCGATACACCGCTACAACAACTACGGTTGAAGAAGCACCACCGCTGACTCTACAACAACAGTTGAACAAGCGCATCCAACGACGCCGCACGGTGATGATGTTCTTAATGAAGTACCCCACTGCAGATTTTGATCCAAATGCGTTCTTTAACCCGTTTTCTAATGAATCTGCTTTACCGATGTTGTGGAATCATCTACAAGCCATTTGAATCCTCAAAATCGCACAATGTATACCAACATCAACCCTCGACACATCGTTGGACAAAAGACCATCCTCTTGAGAACATTATTGGTAACCCGAATCAACCGGTCATAGCGAGACAACGTCTTCACACGATGGTGAACATTGCATTTATGCACTCACCGTCCGCTAATCTGAGCCTAAAAACATTAAAGACGCAATGACAAAGGCAACCGGATTGAATCCATGCAAGAAGAACTCAACCAATTCAAATGTCTTGAAGTATAGGCGGTTGAAAGACCAACGTGGGTCTCGTCATCGGTCTCAAATGGATTTGGAAGAACAAATTAGATCTTTGAAGGAACGTGTCGAGAAACAAATCACGTCGATGGCTAAGGGTTATAGGCGGGAAGAGGTATTGACTTTGAAGAATCATTCGCTCGGTTGCTCGTCTTGAGGTCGTTAGCATCTTTCTCGCATTCGCGGCTCATATGAATATAACGGTCTTTCAAATGGACGTCAAAACCGCTTTTACGAATGGTCAATCGAAAAAATGGTTTATGTCGACCGACCGGAAGGATTCGTTGATCCCAGTTCCCGAACCATGTCTACAAACCGAACAAAGCTCATGCGGACTCAAACAAGCTCCTCGGGCGTGGTGCGATAAGTTATCATCCTTCCTCATTGCCAATAATTTCACCAAAGGTTCGGTTGACCCAACTCTTTTCATACAATATCACGGCGCACATATCTTAATTTTTCAAATTTACGTGGATGACATCATTTTGGGTCAACACATAAAAGTACTCAATCGCTTTTGCAAAACTAATGAAGAAACATTTTGAAATATCCATGATGGGTGAACTTACGTTCTTGCTAGGACTCAAGTTCATCAATCACCCGTGGTATTTTCATGAGTCGGTCCAAATATGCCCTTGAACTGTTAAACAAATTTGGAATGCAAAAGCTGTGACACCTATGCCACACCATGGCTCACACCAAGCTAGATCGATTTACATGGGAAATTGGTGGACCCTACCAAATCCGTAGTATTATTGGGTCTCTCATGTATCTAACGACTAGCAGGGCCCGATATTGTTTTGTTGTATATCTTTGCTCCGTTATCGATCGAGACCAATGAAACCCACCTCTGCGAGGCTAAAAGAATCCTCCGATACATCAAGGAACCATTAACTTGGGATCCGGTATCCGAAGGATTACGGTTTTGAACTAATAGCTTTTGAGACGATCACGCAGGATGCTTAGATTCACGGAAAAGTACTTGAGAGCATTACAATTTCTTGGTGATAAATTGGTGTCATGGCAATCGAAGAAGCGAGGATTGTACATCGTCCTCAACCGAAGCGTAATATGTAGCCATGTCGGCGTTTGTGCTCAAGTCATTTGGATGAGAACACAACTCAAAGACTATGGTTATATATTTGATGTAATCGATGTCTTGTGACAATCGAGTGCTATTGCGATCTCGTGCAACTCGCTCAACATTCAAATCAATGCACATCGATCTTGATATCATTTTATCAAGGAGCACGTGGAGCAGTCTTGTTGAATTATACTTTGTGGTATCGAATACCAATTGGCGATCTCCCACCAAAGCCTTAGCTCCTGCTAGGTTTAATGAGTTGGTCCACGGATTGGTATGCGGTGTTTGACTCAAGAGGAACTGGATGAACTCTTAAAACATTCTTAAAACCAGTCAAACACCAAAACCTATTTTGTGAATATTTTTGTTAGCCTTTATAGTTTTATTAGAAGTGATGGTTATTCACGTTTAGGAACTTTGTAACATGTGTTAGATATCGTGATAGAATAGTCAACGGGCTCGTGGATTGGGCTAAGCTAATTGGTTATTAGTTTAGTTAAGCTAGCATTGTATAAGTTCATGTAACCCAATCCATGTCCAAGCCCATATACGGACCATGGCCAAGCCTTAGGGCATCCTTTGTCTTGTACTATATAAACCCCTCAAAGTCTCATTTGAGGGGTGTGCTTGAAAGTGTGTGTGTGTGTGTATTTTCTCTCTCAAGGAATATACAACTTATTGTGTTTATCTTTATCCTCTCACATACACGGTTTTGTATAAACATCAAGTCACCATCTCTCTTAATCTTTCTCATCTTATTTCTACGCTTTGTTTGTTTGGGTTTCACGAGTTCTACACTTAACTGTGGTTAACGTGGGTATTTCGTGATAAGGTTGATATCGTAGTGGTCCTACAATTGGTATCAATCGCCTAACAATGGTTTAGGAGTGTTTGTGTTTGTTTTGAAGGGTTACGGCGTAAAGGCTCTCGTTTTACATATTTGTCACGCTTAAAGCTTTAATTTTGCACTTAAAAATTTAAGATTCTTGTGGTTTAAGGTTTATTTGGTGCTAAAGTTTCACTTTTTGCAAAAGTTTGAAGTTTTATGATGAGTGTGTAATACTCATCATTTTAGTCAAATCTGAATCAGAAAGCGTCTAAAATGCTCGAAATGCATCAAAACATCGAAAATATTCCAAAATTGCATTTTATATGTTTCGGATGCAAAATGTTCAAAATCGGATGAAAAATGAGCAAAGATTGCATAATTAGCAGTTTCAGTCCCCCAAGTTTCAAAAGTTGTCAAAAACAGTCCCTGAGCACATAATTTCAAAAGTAAAATCACCAAAGGTCCTTTTAAAATCATAATTTGTCAAATTTAGTCCTTTGGTGAAAAATGTCAAAAGTTTGAGAAAATTACAAGTTTGGTCCTCCAACTTTGAAAATTGGCAAAAATGGCCCCTGGAGAATTGAAAAATGTCAAGATTGGTCCTTGTATTATGGAAGCTTGTCACTTTTAACCCTTGAAGCAACTTTGCGAAAATGGCGAGATATGGCCCTTGTATTTTCGAAATTGCAACTTAGGTCCCTATGATATTTAACCTTATACCCAATTGTGGCTGGTCAAACCCTTTTGGACCCCTCACAATCCATTTTGACCCCTTCTATTATTAACCTTTGGTCAATCTATTCAAACCACCAAACACGCTACCAAAGTCTTCATCTTCACCGCTTGCCTCCTTACAAGATACAACCCATCCCCCAAACAAAACCCATTTTCCATGTCCCCCTTACCTACAACTAACATCCAAGATGAATTTAATGCACCTTCCCCCTCACTCAACCTCAATCATCAAATACTTCATTTTGGTGCCAAAACCTTTTCAATGGCGTGGATCATTTTGGTCATCCAATGGTCAAGAATTTGATGGGAACTGCTCGAGAGAGAGACAAAGAGTTTGGTTTATAAAAGAAGAAGGAGGAAGTCAAGAGAGGAGTCTTGTAGTTTTTAATTTTCTTAAAATGTCGTTTTTATCTTAAAACTCTTAATTTAGCAGAAACTCTGTAATCTTTTGTTACTTTGTATCAATTTAAAGTTTTTAAGTGTACTGAAACTCATTTCAAGCATTAATATCAGTTTGTGTTTAGAATTCATATTTTATGTCTATTGTTGAAAATTTCTATCTCCAAGCCTTGTGTACAAGCTTGCATTAGCTGATTTTTAAGCTCAAAAAGGTTCATATTAGCTTATTATAGCTTTGTATAAGCTCATATTTAAGTTTCCATTCATTTTTGTTCTTGGTCAAAGAAAGTCAAACTGGGTCAAATGGCAATGGAAATGGTCAATGGGTGATGCGATGATGGATTGAGGGTGATTCGAGTTCATTGGGTTGTTGAATAGGATAGTAGTCATTGGTTCATTGTTTCAAGCCATAGTGGCTATGGACCATTTGTAAGTGAATTTCTAAGTTTCATTGAATTATCTGTTTCTGTGGTTATAATCTGTTCAAACCTGTTGGATTAGTAGTGATTAGGTTAAGTAAGCTTAGTGTGATCAATTAAACAAGTTGGTTCAGTAGTTGTCTCATAAAAATTTGCAAAACAGTTGATTAAGGTGTGTTTGGCTTTGCTCTTTAATCTGTCTCATAGGCTTATGTAGTGGATAATAGTTGTTGGATCATGTTTGTTAAGTCTAAATAAACTCATCTCTGTCTTATTTTTGTGCTTGTTACCTGCCAAAGTCAAAATCCAACTTAAACTATCTCAACAGTTAACTGTTGAGATCTTTGCAAATCCAAAGTCTTGAATTGTGTTTAAAAAACATAGATAAAGGTTGCTTTAGTGTCATTTCATCATATAACACCTAGATCAGTCCTTAAAATTGAATCAAAGTTCAAAAAAGTCCAAGTTTCATTTTCACTTCAAAAGTCAAAACTAGAAAAACCTTGTTTTGAGCCAACTGAGAGGAATTTTTATTCACTCATTTTTGGACCAAACTTAGTGAAACTTGTTGATTTAAAAACTTCTCTTGGTCTAGTTCTTTATAGCCATTTTTACATATTTTTGTGATTTTTCTTTAAGCTCCAAATGAGCTTGGCAACAAGGGCTTATATGCCCTGTGCATACACTCGATGATTAAGTGTGTGCAGGCATTTTGCAGAGCTTGCAACAAGCTCATTTGAGCTTGTCCAGGTCTCAGCTTTGGATTATACATAGCCAACCTGGTCTAGATTAAGCCCCATCTTTTGTTTTTCATTCTTAGCTTATTTTGAAGCTTGTGATCAAGCTGCAAGTTTGTCCCAAAATCTGTTCTAGCTTATAAACTCAAAAACTCCAAATCTATTAATCTTGCAATTCAGTAGCTATGGCCTGTTGTTTTTAGTTGCATTTGAGTTATTGTAGCATAGTTTGGCTTCTGTAAACAGTTGGTGCTTGTTGGTCTTCATTTAGCTTATTCAAGTGCTTATTTATAAGCACTTGACACATCAGTTTCAAATTCCCCCACATAAGTACCTGTTTTTCCAATTTTCCTAGCTTCCTAATATAATTTTAGAGTTTTCCTGAAATTTTCAGATTTTTCCAAGTTAGTTTGCTATTTTTCTTGATTTAAATTAGTTTTTAAGCATTTTTAATTAGCTTTAAATACAATTAATTAAGAAAAGGTTCAAAAAAATAATTTTTCATTTTTCTTAAGTTTAGATAAATATAAAAAGACAAAAAATATTTTTCTAGATTTTCTTAGTTAAATTTGTATTTTAAGTAATTTAATTAGTTTTAATAGTTTAAAATTCCTAGAAAATAGAAAATAATCGGAAAAATACAAAATAGTTTTGAAAATTCTATTTTGATATTTTAGATTTTTCCAAGTCAAAATTTTATTTTTCTAGCTTTGTTTCCTATTATCTTGTATTTTAGGTTATTATTTAATAGTTAAAAATAGTTTTTAATTAATAATAATTAGAATAATAGTTATAAAATTAATTTTCTTTTTCTCAATATTTTCTTTTATCATTAGGTTTGTAAAAATATCATTTTCATATTTTTAGGGTTAATATTGTGTAAGTTTCTCTTTTTCTAGTGTACGCTACGTAGTTTTTATTTCAGTTTTGTAAACACATTAAAACAAAAACATCATTTTAAATATAGTGATAGCGTTTATTTAATAGATTTTATCTTTTTAATTTCCTTTAATTTGCATTTAAGCCGTTGTAATTAGTTGGCTTTTCCTGTAGTTATAATTAATTCAAATCCCTTTCTCGTTCAAATTCCTCGATCACTTCACGTTTGATAATTCATTGCATAGCTCGCTGGGACATAACGACCGGATACCCTATACTCCTCGGATCTTCATTGCATTAGGTGCTTGAGCGGTTTGAAGCTTATTACGGTCGCCATTCACAAGTGGCGGGCTTGAGTGATTTAGCTTGACTGTTTGCACGCATCAAATTTTAGGCGCGGCCGTTGCTTGGAGTCTGTGCTAATTGTCTTCGTTTAGCGATTAGTAGTTTGAATACTCACTCATTTGTTCATATCATCCATCTATCTATCTATATATATATCCATACTTTTATTAAAAATCCAAAACCCAAAACAAATAAAAGCGTATAAAACACAAAAATTTTTTCCTTTTGTTTCTATATATGTATCAAATATAAAAATACAAAAAGATTTGTCGTTTTCTTAATAATAACAACTTAAAAGATTACCACCGCAAACCAAGGCGGTGCATTACCTAGCTGGGGTGCGACCATAATAAGTTCCCGAACTAAAGATTTAAAACTTGCCTTTGTGTCCTTGTGATTGGTGTACCTTTTTCAAAGCCATTCATATTGTGATTATTGGTTAAGTTCACCGTTGTTTTGCCTCGATTTTGTGTTAATTGATTTTGTTGGTATATCTACTTGTCGAACCGTAAAACCCATAAAGATTCTTCTCACCCGATTTTATAAAACGTCTTCATAATTCCATTTCTCTCCTTAACTCGAGTTTCCTTAGAGTTAACTCTAGTGTATGCTTTTCGCTCTTCTATATCTGTGAGCCCATTTCGTGAGCTTGTCAAGATTCCAAGAAGGCGTGTTCGTGACTTCTGCTCCATCGATCGGATCGAGATCCGGACCGCTCACACTACTTCCGTTATCATGGCGGAAGAACGCCTATGTGTGAGCTTCTCCGAGCACCCATCGACGGGTATGGAGATGCTATCGTTGTACCAGCCATCGTGGTGAAAATTTTGAACTCAAGACCGGTTATTGAATCTTGTAACCTCAAATCGCTTCTACGGTTTTGGCGGGATGATCCTCGTGCTCATATTCGATGGTTTAACAAGATTGCATCTACCATCAAATACAAAATGTCCCTACCGATCTTTGTTAAGCTTCTTACGCTCCCATTTTCTCTTGAGGGACAAGCCCGATTTGGCTTGAAAAACAACCCCTCGCTATTGAGACATGGGAAGATCCGGTGAAGAAATTTGTGAATGAATTCTATCCACCTTCCAAAACCACGAGTCTTAAAATGAAATCATCAAGTTCACTCGAAGTTTGATGAATCTTTCGATGAATCGTGGGATCGTTTCAAGGAATTGCTTCGCAAATGTCCTCACCATGGTTTCTCCGAGTTGATGCAACTCGACACTTTCTACAATGGAGTGAGTCAATCGACCAAGATTCTCTCAATTCCTCCGCGGGAGGAAATTTCCTAAACAAAGCATCAAGGAAGCTTTAGCGATCATAGAAAACAAGTCTAAAGTCCGCCTTTGCACGAAGCAAGCGGTTGTTTCCCAAGTCGGTGTTGGTCCTTCTTCTTCTTCGCCGCGTGAGTCGGTCTAGCACCGATGCTAAGATTGATAAACTCACGGAAGCCATTCAAGCTTTGGTTCTCTCCAACCAAAAGAAAGTCTCTTTCCACAAACTTCACCTCTGTTTGAAGTTAAGAAAGTGGAAGTCTGTGTTACTGTGGTGGCCCCTATGCTTATTATAATTGTATGGCCACCGATGGTAACCCTTTGAAGCCAATGTTGTGGGCGGATTTCTAATCAAGGAGGCAATCAATATCGTGCTCACAGAGACCCGAACCATCGTCCCTAACCACTACTCGGACCTCCGGTTTCAATCAAAACCGTAATCGAAATCAAAATAGACCAAACCAAGGTTTTCAAAACCAAGGTCATTTCAATCCAAACAACGGTTTTCAAAATCGAATCAAAATTTCCAACATCAAGGAAATTTCAATAGAAACCAGTCGGGAAATTTCAACCAAGGTATTTTCATGCCAATAACCAAGGAAATTTTCGTAATCAAGGCCCTAATCCTAAAAATAAAGGTCATAATTTTCTGTGCAAACTCAAGCCATTGTTCCAACTGGACCATCATCGATGAGTTGTTGAAACAATTCATGAAATCGAGAGGAAATGAGCAGGTTGTTGGTCGGTTTACGACATCAAGAAGTCTTTAAATGGTCGACCCTCGGGCTCGGTACTCTACCTAGCAACACGATCGCTAATCCGAGGGGCGATGCAAAGGCGATCACAACCAAGTGGTGCTTATCTTGATGGACCGCTATTCCTACTACCTCTTCTTCTTCTCTCCCCAAGGTAGTGGAAAGTGAACACGAGGCGACAAAGGACAAGGAACTTCCTACTAATAACGGAAGTACCGAAGAATGTCCATCCTCGGGTTGTCCGAAACCCAACACCAAACACAGGTTGTTTTTGAACCTCCGGTTGTTGACCCTAAATCCAAAACTTCTATTCCTTATCCCTCACGTTTACATGAGCAAAAGCTCATGAGAAAGCTAGTCATCGGATGGAAAAATTCTTTCAAATTTTCCAAGAGCTTCATTTTGACATAAGCTTCATGGATGCCATCATGTTAATGCCCAAGTTTGCATCCACTCAAACACATGTTGAGCAACAAGGAAAAGTCGTTTGAAATGGCCAAAACTCCTTTAAATGAAAATTGCTCGGCGAGTCTTGTTAAAGCTTCCGAAAAGCTAGGAGATCCGGAAAATTTCTTCTTCCTTGTGTTTTCACGGGATGATTGAATGCTTTGCTCTTGCCGATCTTGGTGCAAGCATCAATTTGATGCTCGTATTCGATGTGGAAGAAACTTCTCTCTTCCGAACTTATTCCTACCTACATGACTCTTGAGCTTGCGGATCGTTCTATCTCATGTCCCCCGGCATTCTTGAGGATGTATTCGTGAAAGTAGGAAAGTTCCATTTCGGTGACTTTGTGGTTGTTGATTTCGATGCGATCATCGGGTTCCTCTCATTGTTGGACGAGGATTCACGAGAACGGGCGTGCTCTTATCGATGTATTTGAGCAAGAAATCACTCTACGTGTGGGTAATGAAGTCATTACCTTTAACCTCGATCGACTTGAGGTACTCCTCAAATTATGATCTTGAATCGGTTAATCGAGTCGATTTAATTGATATTGCTTGAGGAGTACTCTCAAGAGTTTCTTGGTTATCTTCATAATTCGTGAGTGGGATTCCACCACATCTTCTCAACCTATCATTGCCGACTCTTCCCTTCTCTCACTCCGTTTGAGGGAGGTGACTTCCTCTTGAAGAGATCGATGAATTTCTTGCTCTCGATGAATCAATTCCTTTGGAATTGATGGTGTGTATGATTCGGAGGATATTCTTTATCTTGAGCAATTGCTTAATGAAGATCCATTACCTTCACTCCTCCGAAAGAAATCACAATTGAGGAAATCAAATCGGTACAAACTTCTCTTGATGAATTTCACGAGGTTGAACTTAAGGACCTACCTCCTCATCTAGAGTATGCATTCTTGGAGGTGATGATAAATTGCCCGTCATAATTGCTAAAGACTTGGTGAGGAGGAGAAAGCTCTCTCATAAAGGTCTTGAAGTCACACAAGCAAGCAATTGCTTGGAAACTCTCGACATTAAGGGTATCAACCACGAGTTTTGTACTCACAAAATCTTAATGGAGGATGACTTCAAGCCAGGCGATCAACATCGAGAGAAGGTGAATCCTAAGATTCATGAGGTTATCAAACAAGAGGTTCTCAAACTTCTTGATGCGGTTTAATTTACCCGATCTCGATAGTCCTTGGGTTAGCCAATTCATTGCGTTCCTAAAAGGGTGGCATTCTTCGTTGTCACGAATGAAGAAAACGAGTTAATTCCAACTCGATTGGTTACGGGATGGCGTGTGTGCATTGACTATCGCAAGTTAAGCGAAGCCACCCGTAAAGACCATTTTCCTCTACCCTTCATGGACCGGATGCTTGAGAGTTTAGCGAGGAACGAATACTATTGTTTCCTTGATGGTTTCTCGGGTTACTGGATCCCCATTGATCCGCCGGGATCAAGAAAAACCACATTCACCGCCCATACGGGACGTTTGCCTATAGACGTATGCCTTTTGGCTTATGTAATGCTCCTGGCACGTTCCAACGATGTATGATGGCAATCTTCCACGACATGATCGGGGAAACTATGGAGGTGTTTATGGATGACTTCTCGGTCATTAGGGACTCATTTCATACATGTCTCTCCCACTTAGACAAAATGCTAAAACGGTGTGAAGACACCAATCTATGTCTAAACTGGGAGAAGAGCCACTTTATGGTCAAAGAAGGCATAGTCCTTGGCCATAAGATTTCAAGAAACGGAATTGAGGTAGATAGAGCAAAAGTTGATGTTATTGCTAAACTACCTCATCCTACTACCGTCAAAGGTATTAGGAGTTTTCTAGGTCATGCCAGGTTTTATCGTAGATTCATTCAAGATTTCTCTAAAATCGCTCGGCCAATGACCCATCTTCTCGAAAAAGATGCTCCTTTTATCTTTTCTCCCGAGTGCATCGAGCTTTTGAAACACTTAAGAAAAAGCTACGGGCACCCATTCTAGTTGCCCTCATTGGGATTTACCCTTGAGCTCATGTGCGATGCAAGTGATTTTGCTATCGGTGCGGTCTTGGGCAACATAAAACCAAGCATTTTCACCGATCCACTCATAAGCAAAACTATGGTGAAGCTCGGACCCATTACACCACTCTGAGAAAAAGAATTATTAGTTGTGGTATATGCGTTTGAGAAGTTTCGCCATACCTTATCTTGACCAAATCGTGGTGTATACGGATCACTCGGCACTCAAATATCTCTTTGCAAAACAAGATGCAAAGCCGAGATTGCTCCGTTGGGTTCTCCTCCTACAAGAATTTGATATCATTATTCGTGATAAAAAGGAGCCGAGAACACAGGCTGGCGATCATCTCGTCCGATTAGAGAACCCTCACCAGGATGTGTTTGAGAAAAGGAAATAAATGAAACATTTCCTCTCGAAACACTCAATGTGGTTTCTTTTCGTGGAGACTCTTCGACCCCATGGTTTCTTGACTTTGCAAATTACCATGCGGGTAACTTTGTAGTGAAAGGGATGTCGTCCCAACAAAAAATAAATTCTTTAAAGATGTGAAACATTATTTACGGGCGACCCTACTTGTTTAAAATTTGTGCGGATCAAGTCATCCGCGATGTGTATATGGTCGGGAAGCTATTGACATTCTCAAGCTTGCCATTACGGACCTCTTGGGGACATCATAGCCCCAACTACACCGCCAAGGTGTTTGATTCCGGATTCTATTGGCCCACGATCTACAAGGATGCCCATGAATTTGTCAAAACACATGACGCTTGTCAGCGTCACGGAATATCTCAAAAGGAATGAAATGCCGCAAAACGCCATTCAAGTGTGTGAGATTTTTGACATATGGGGCATTGACTTTATGGGGCCATTTCCTTCTTCCGTGGTAACAAATACATACTCGTGGCGGTTGACTACTTGTCAAAATGGGTTGAAGCTAAGGCTTTACCCACCAACGATGCCCGAGTTGTTGTGAAATTCTTGAAATCTCTATTTGCTAGGTTTGGAACTCCACGAGCCATAATCGGTGATCGTGAGTGCGCATTTCTGCAATGACCGGTTTGAAAGAGTCATGCAAAAGTATGGTGTAACTCACCGTCTTTGTCTGCGTACCACCCACAAACAAGTGGGCAAGTGGAAGTTTCTAACAGGGATTAAAGAATCTCGGAGAGGGCGGTTGGTGAAAACCGTGCCTCTTGGTCGGATAAGTTAGATGGCGCACTCTGGGCCTTCCGTGCGACTTACAAAACACCCATCGGGTGCACTCCATCTGGCCGGTGTGCGGAAGGCATGTCATCTACGGTTGAGCTCGAGCACAAGGCATCTTGGGCCTTGAAGCATGCTAATTTCGATATTCGACGGTGGTGATCATCGAAAAGTTCAAATTAATGAATTAAATGAACTCCGTGATCAAGCTTACGAGAAATCTTTGATCTATAAACAAAAGACAAAGAAGATTCATGACTCAAAATCAAGAACCGCGTTTTCAGCGTCGGTGATCGAGTCCTTCTTTTCAATTCAAGATTGAAGATTTTCTCGGAAAGCTCAAGTCCGTGGTGCGGCCCATTTACTATCGCTAAGGTTTATCCTTATGGTACCATTGAGTTATCTCAACTCGATGGTCCTAATTTTAAAGTGAATGGTCATCGGTGAAGCATTACTTTGGAGAGGACATTCCCCCATGGTTGTCCGGACTTACAAACTTTCCCCATGAACCAATGAATGCGGGGATCGAGTCAAGCTAGCGACTCGGGAATCAAAAACGATAGCATGCCATATGGGTTTTCACCCATATTCGACTTCTTTCTATCTTTCTACCACCCTAGTGTGGGGGCTGCCCATGTTGTGTATATAAAGTTGTTTAAAAAAAAAAAAAAAAAAAAAAAAAAAAATCTTCTTTCTAAATAATGGCGTAGTATTTCCCTTTTCGTTCTTTGTTTCGGCATAACCGCGGTACTTTGAATATTGAGGGCAATATTCATTTCTAAGTGTGGGGAATTCTCACGAATTTTATCATGTAATTATCCACCCAATTCCCGTTTTGGCCAAATTTTTTTTGGAGTAAGTGTTTTACACTTTCTCATTTGGTTATCGATCCGCTTGTCTAATAAACAAAAGGATTGGCTAATCCGAGCAAACGGCTCTTGGTAAAGATATCTCAAATCCGTTGACGACTTGCAATTTGCCCAAAATTGTATGGTATTAACTTCACCATATCCTAAAAGTGAAGAGTTGGCTAGCCCGCAAGTTTATGGCTTGTGGTAAAGGCGATGGAAAATCCATAATTGGTAATCGCTCTCCAAAGATAATATTGATAATTTATCTAAGAGTTGGCTAGTCCAGCAAGCAAACGGCTTCGTAAAGACAAATCAAATCCGTTGGAAGTCGGTGGTTTGCTCAAAATCACATGGTTATCGGTGTACCATGGTTCTTACTTGAACTGAAACATTTGGCTACTCGAAGTAATGGCTTTTGGCAAAGAGATTCAAATCCATTAAGTTTTCTCAAAGATTGCTAGGGACTAGCAATAGTTTAGTGTGGGGATTGATGAGTGTGTAAATACTCATCATTTTAATCAATCTGAGCTAAAGCGTCTAAAAATGCTCGAAATGCATCAAAACACTAAAAATATTCCAAAATTGCATTTATATGTTTCGGATGCAAAATGTTCAAAATCGGATGAAAAATGAGCAAAGATTGCATAATTGGCGTTTGAGTCCCCAAGTTTCAAAAGTTGTCAAAAAGCAGTCCACGAGCACATAATTTCAAAGTAAAATCACCAAAGGTCCTTTTAAAATCATAATTTGTCAAATTTAGTCCTTTGGTGAAAATGTCAAAAGTTTGAGAAAATTACAAGTTTGGTCCTCCAACTTTGAAAATTGGCAAAATGGCCCTGGAGAATTGAAAAATGTCAAGATTGGTCCTTGTATTATGGAAGCTTGTCACTTTTAACCCTTGGAGCAACTTGGCAGAATTGGCAGATATGGCCCTTGTATTTTCAGAAATTGCAACTTAGGTCCCTATGATATTTAACCCTTATACCCAATTGTGGCATGGTCAAAACCCTTTTGGACCCCCTGTCAATCCATTTTGACCCCCTTCTATTATTAACCTTTGGTCAATCTCTGGTCAAACCACCAAACACGCGCCAAAGTCTTCATCTTCTACCTGCTTTGTCTGCAACAAGATACAACCCATCCCCCCAGCTCAAAACCCATTTTCCATGTCCCCCCACCTACAACTAACATCCAAGATGCATTTAATGCACCTTCCCGCCCCACTCAACCTCACTGTCAAATACTTCATTTTGGCGCCAAAATCCTTTTCAATGGCCAGGATCATTTTTGGTCATCCAATGGTCAAGAATTTGATGGGAACTGTTCAGAAGAGAGAGACAAAGAGTTTGGTTTATAAAAGAGAGAAGGAGGAAGTCAAGAGAGAAGTCTTGTAGTTTTTAATTTTTTTAAAATGTGGTTTTTATCTTAAAACTCTTAATTTAGCAGAAACTCTGTAATCTTTTGTTACTTTGTATCAATTTAAAGTTTTTAAGTGTACTGAAACTCATTTCAAGCATTAATATCAGTTTGTGTTTAGAATTCATATTTTTATGTCTACCGTTGAAAATTTCTATCTCAAAGCCTTGTGTACAAGCTTTCATTAGCTGATTTTTAAGCTCAAAAAGGTTCATATTAGCTTATTATAGGTTTGTATAAGCTCATATTTAAGTTTCCATTCATTTTTGTTCTTGGTCAAAGAAAGTCAAACTGGGTCAAATGGCAATGGAAATGGTCAATGGGTGATGCAGTGATGGATTGAGGGTGATTCAGAGTTCATTGGGTTAAGTTGAATAGGATAGTGGTCATTGGTTCATTGTTTCAAGCCATAGTGGCTATGGACCATTTGTAAGTGAATTTCTAAGTTTCATTGAATTATCTGTTTCTGTGGTTATAATCTATTCAAACCTGTTGGATTAGTAGTGATTAGGTTAAGTAAGCTTAGTGTGATCAATTAAACAAGTTGGTTCAGTAGTTGTCTCATAAAAATTTGCAAAGCAGTTGATTAAGGTGTGTTTGGCTTTGCTCTTTAATCTGCCTCATAGGCTTGCTCGTGGATAATAGTTGTTGGATCATGTTTGTTAAGTCTAAATAAACTCATCTCTATCTTATTTTTGTGCTTGTTACCCGCCAAAGTCAAAATCCGACTTAAACTATCTCAACAGTTAACTGTTGAGATTTTTGCAAATCAAAGTCTTGAATTGTGTTTAAAAACATAGATAAAGGTTGCTTTAGTGTCATTTCATCATATAACACCTAGATCGGTCCTTAAATTGAATCAAAGTTCAAAAATTCAAGTTTCATTTTCACTTCAAAAGTCAAAACTAGAAAAACATTGTTTTGAGCCAACTGAGAGGAATTTTTATTCACTCATTTTTGGACCAAACTTAGTGAAACTTGTTGATTTAAAAACTTCTCTTGGTCTAGTTCTTTATAGCCATTTTTACATATTTTTGTGATTTTTCTTTAAGCTCCAAATGAGCTTGGCAACAAGGGCTTATATGCCCTGTGCATACACTCAGTATTAACTGAGTGTGTGCAGGCATTTTGCAGAGCTTGCAACAAGCTCATTTGAGCTTGTCCAGGTCTCAGCTTTGGATTATACATAGCCAACCTGGTCTAGATTAAGCCCCATCTTTTGTTTTTCATTCTTAGCTTATTTTGAAGCTTGTGATCAAGCTGCAAGTTTGTCCCAAAATCGTTACAGCTTATAAACTCAAAACTCCAAATCTATTAATCTTGCAATTCAGTAGCTATGGCTGTTGTTTTAGTTGCATTTGAGTTATTGTAGCATAGTTTGGCTTAAGCAGTTGGTGCTTGTTGGTCTTCATTTAGCTTATTCAAGTGCTTATTTATAAGCACTTGACACATCGCCCAAATTCCCCACATAAGTACATGTTTTCCAATTTTCCTAGCTTCCTAATATAATTTTAGAGTTTTCCGAAATTTTCAGATCTTTCAAGTTAGTTTGCTATTTTTCTTGATTTAAATTAGTTTTAAGCATTTTAATTAGCTTTAAATACAATTAATTAAGAAAAGGTTCAAAAAATAATTTTTCATTTTCTTAAGTTTAGATAAATATAAAAGACAAAAAATATTTTTCTAGATTTTTCTTAGTTAAATTTGTATTTTTAAGTAATTTAATTAGTTTTAATAGTTTAAAATTCTAGAAAATAGAAAAATAATCTTTACAAAAATAGTTTTGAAAATTCTATTTTGATATTTTAGATTTTCCAAGTCAAAATTTTATTTTTCTAGCTTTGTTTCCTATTATCTTGTATTTTAGGTTATTATTTAATAGTTAAAATAGTTTTAATTAATAATAATTAGAATAATAGTTATAAAATTAATTTTCTTTTCTCAATATTTTCTTTTATCATTAGGTTTGTAAAAATATCATTTCATATTTTTAGGGTTAATATTGTGTAAGTTTCACTTTTCTAGTGTCTTACGTAGTTTTTATTTCACTAAACACATTAAAACAAAACATCATTTTAAATATAGTGATAGCGTTTATTTAATAGATTTTATCTTTTAATTTCCTTTAATTTGCATTTAAGCCGTTGTAATTAGTTGGCTTTTCACGTAGTTATAATTAATTCAAATCCCTTTCTCGTTCAAATTCCTCGATCACTTGGTTTGATAATTCATTGCATAGCTCATTGGGACATAACGACCGGGGATACCCTATACTCCTCGGATCTTCATTGCATTCGTGGTTGAGCGGTTTAAGCTTATTACGATGCGCCATTCACAAGTGGCGGGCTTGAGTGATTTAGCTTGACTGTTGGCACGCATCACTTCTGCGTTTTGGTTAAGTTTTAAACTCGTTTTGGTTCGTTGGTCATTTCTACTCGTAACTTATCTAAGCACTTTGGGTGAAAAAGGTCAACATTTTGGGTTATTCGAGTGTTTTAAGGCTATCGTGCAAAAGAAATCATTTGAATCGTTGGAAATTTCTTACGAGTAGAAGTCGAAAAGTCAAACCCTAGTTTTCTCGCATAATATTTTGGTGAAGAATTTTCGAGCTATAACGGTTACTCGGTCGTCTCTCACTTGGATAAGTGTGTGGAACACTTCGACTTGTGGATATCCCTTATCTTTGTGACAATGTAAAGGATTTTGGTTCTTAACCATAGTTTACGCATAAGCTAAAGCTTACGAGTAACTCTACGCATAACTTCACAATTACGCGTAAGGTTTACTTAGTAACTTTTGTCTACGCATAAGCTTAAGGTTACTCGTGAAGATAAACCTGCGCCTAAGGAATCCTCGCCTAAGCTTCCTACGCGCAAGATCCTACGCCTAAGCATCGCTCACTCGTAACCCGTGTTTCTCGCCTAAGCTCTTCATTTTCATTAAAAAAAAAAAAAAAAAAAAAAAAAAAAAAAATGAGTAAAATTTTTTTGAGGAGACTAAACGTTCAATTTTTACGCGAGATTCAAATTTGGTTTAAGCTGTGAAAATTTTGGTCAAAATTCAAATTTTGGGCCTAAATTCAAATTTTTCGGGTCAAATTTGGCGTCAAAATTGTCATAACTCAAATTTTTCATACGACCTTAGAATTGATTTTTATAGTGCATTTCAAATTTTGGGCGAAAATTTTTACGACCAAGGTTACGAGTCGACTTTCGAAACACCTCGACCGAGCTTAATCTTCATCAACCACAACTCCTTTATCGTTCTCGATCCTACATCAACTTTATCGGATCATACCTTCATCAATGGCAACTCAACAAGACATTCATGCACCGGGTGTCGAAAACCGTCCTCTATGTTGGCAAAGGTGGTTATCTTCAATGGACAAGTCGAATGCTCCGCTACATCAAGACCAAACCTAATGGAAACTCATGATTAAATCCATTCGGGATGGACCCTTCCACCTCGACAAGTTCATGTACACGGAAATGCGGATGTAACACCTCCGTCCCACCATCTTCTCGTCTTCAATACGAATCGAATACACTTGCAGAGGATCGAAAACAAGTCGAAGCGGATGACATGGTAATTCATATTATCCAACGGGTTTACCAATAGACATCTTTGATGTGGTGAGCGGTTGTGAAAGCGCTTCGATATGTGGGAGCGTGTTAGGCGGCTTTGTCATGGAGCGAAATTGGTCAACAAGACATGGAGAACAAGCGCTAGCCGAATGGGAAAAGTTTACTTCTACTCGGGAGAATCCATTGAATCCTACTATGGAAGGTTTTGCACTTTGATGAATGAGCTTATCGAAACAAGTTGACACCGAACTATCGTTCAAAACATCAAGTTCTGAACAATCTTCCGGAAGAATGGGGACGATATGTCACTATTGTCAACCAAAAAAAGACTTACATCGGGTGAACTTTGATCAACTAAACAATTTTACGAAACAAAACCAAGTCAAGCGAATGAAGTCGGGAAAGAAAGATTGGCAAAGAATCATGATCCATTGGCTCTTATTGCAAAGACTCGACCTTCGGTGAATACACAACGACAACCTTCATCATCTTCCACTAACAACAACTTGCGACAATACATTCCACAACCACAAGTCGCTATCCCTCAACAACAATTCTATCCACAAGAACAACAAGTCATTCAACAACAACCGTATCCACAATACCAGAACAAGGAATCACCGATTACGAAGTTGAACAAGCGACCTTGCAGCGGGTACTTTCTTTATTGGGTAAAGCATTGAAGTCGCATGGGTAATCGAGCGCCCGTATCGGGGTGTCAGTTGGGTCGAGATGGGACAAAATGTTGGGAATAGGCGTTGGTAATCGAATGGGAATATTGCGGCTCGTCGTTGGGAATTATGGAAATGTGAATCACGGTGTCGTGTTAAGTGTTATAACTGTCAAGGAATGGGTCACATGGCACTGCTGTCCCACTAAGCCGCACAAGAAGAATGTTGAATTTCTTGAAAAGCTATCTTTGTTAGCACATAAGCAAGAAGCGGGGATGCGGATTGAGTCTTGAGGAAAATGATTTTTCGCTATTACGGATGATTTGGAAGACCTAGAGGAATCAATGCAAGCGCATCTTAATGGCAAATCTTGAGGAGACTAAGTATGACCTTTGAATCGGACGCACCTCCTCATCTATGACGCTAACGCAAAGATGTCGAGGTACCAATCATTGATCCATGCTATAACAATGTCATATTTGATGTGTTTACTCATGACGAACAACATTACGTGGCCTTGACACCTACTTATGATACATACGGACAATCCGATTTGTAGCAATACTAACTCGAAACTCCATATGTGGATCCTAGTGGAGGTGTGTGGCACAAAATCTTGAGACTAATGAGGAAACACGTGCCTATTTTGAATCAATAATCAATAATGTGGCATTGAAATTGAGAAAGTGAGTAAGGTCAATCGCGAAGTTAAGGCCGCGAATGTTAAATTGACCAACGAGCTTGAGAGTTACAAAGAGAACGCCAGAGCCTATGAATTTCATACAAACAAAATGTCGAATTAGAAATTGGTTATCGAGATTACATTTTAAGAGAAAACAATTGCAACTCAAATACGATACACTTGATGTGAATCGAATTTGAAAATAAAATCTTTAAACAAGGAAATTTCGATCTAAACAACCAACTTTCTAAACAAAAGCAATTTTTTCGAACTTGAAAAGAGAAAAGCAGTTGATCGTGATTTTTCAAAGCGAGAAGATTCTCTTCTTGATGAAATTCGGATAAAAATGAAACTATCAAAAATTGGATAATTTACTTCTTACAACGGGTCATTCCGCTAAGAAATACAAGATGCTTTCTAATCAAGTAAATCCGATTTTCATACTACTCAAAAAATGGCTCTTGGTAACTCACCTCCTTCGTTCCTCAAGAAAGCTCGAGAAAGAACGGAATGTGTTGCACAATGGAAAACCTTTGCTTGAACCTATAATTGTGCATGATTCTCTTGAAACGTTGGAACTATCTCGAGGAGAGTAGATCAAAATGAAACAAAACATCCGAAATCAAACCTATTAATTATAATAAATGGAACCAAATTAATGGTATTTCGTTTGTTTCTCAATCAACGTTTTCCACCAAACCAAGTGTTTCAAACAAAGTGTCAACACCAGTTTCAAAATCAGTTTCAAAACCAGTTGTTGTATCCAAATCTCTTTCGAACATTGAACAAATGTATTCAAACAATCCTTTTAACACAAGTGATGCAAGAAGTATTTTGGAAAATGTGAAAATGAGAATTGCAGATCTTCAAGAGACCGTTAAAACTAAAACCAATATTACAACAAACATCTGGTTTAATAGTTTTGATATTGAAAGAAAAAGTTTTTGAAACTCAATTGCCCCTCACCGACTAACATCAACTCAAGGGTAATCCATTTTGAACAAGCCTTTTGAAAGAAACAAATGACTTTGTCAAGGACCATAAATCCACAGTAAAGCAAGCTAATGAAAGTGTTGAACACATCAAAGTTTTGTAAAATTTAAATGACTCTCTCTTGAAGATGTTCGACTACGATATTATGTCCATCATTTTGCAAACATATTACATTGAAGATCATGAAAGACTCGGTCTGAGACCTCGCAATTGTTTCAAAATATGAAAATGCTCTTGAAAAACTTGAAAAGAAAATGTGTCCTATTTTAAGCGACTTGATCGAAAAACCGAGGAATGCAAGTATGACAAAGCTCAGATGAGCGTGCCTACAAGGACATGAAAGAGAAAATGATCTTTTGAGAGCTCACTGGGATGTCTAAAAGGAAAGGCTATGGATACTAAGATTGCAAAACCATTGGTGAGGAGAAAACAAATGTTCCAAAGCCGGTTTCAAACCAAAATGTCTATTTCTCACTTTGCTCCAAAAGTCAATGAGAAAAATGATTTGTCAAAAGCAGTCCTCCACAGACCCCGCCTATTAAAAGAGAATTGTCAAAGGTTTGAAAAACCTATTTTGATAAAGAAAAAGTGATTACTCATGGCATTTCTAGGAATAGTAAGCGGAATGTGACCACAAATCTAGTTAAAGAATCATTGGTTCTAACAACATGGTCAACAATCACTATCTAGAAGAAGCTAGGAAAAAGGCATGACTCGTAAGACGGAATTTTAGGTGCAACATCTAGGGTGATGAATTCTACAAGATTTCAAGGCACTGCTAGTAGTAGTAAACCATTACCTAGGAACACTCTACAAAAGACTAGGGATTGGCTTGTATCTAAGAGTAGTTGTGCAAAAGAAAATGCTATGCCCTTAGAAAACAACACTAGCAATTCTAAGTCTTATTCGAACAAGAATCAACTTCCAAAAGGCTGTAGTGACAAAGTTAAAGTCTTGTTTTCAACAAGAATATTGAATTTGTTTGTACTACATGTAAAAATGTGTTATTTCACTAATCATGATGCATGTGTCTCACAATATCTCAAGAAAGATAATTCGTGCCAAGGCACAACCCACTAAGACACCAAATAAAAACAAGCCCATTGATAAAATGTCAAACAAAAGAAACCTAATAGATGGATCTCTTGGGACGTAGTTTTTCTAAAAATGAGTCTTCATTGCATCGATAAGAAAACAACTCCTAGATCTTACCTTAAGTGGATACCCACGGAAAAGTTTTCAACAAAGTAGGTCTTAGATGGATTCCCACAGAAAGATTTTGATACTTGCACCAACACGGATAATAGTGACAATCATCGGGATAAGGAAGTAGAAACCATTACAACCATTGATAGTGATCACCCTCACCATGAGGAATCTTGTACTTCTAACATTGTTATTTGTGAAAACTCTTCTTTGGGATGCGCAGTGAATCAAATATCTTGTGGTAAAGAAGAACCCGACTCATCGAGGGTTCCAATTCAAAACTCTTCTTCATCATTCTTTCTATCTTCTATTATTGATTTTCCATTTCTTTTATAAAACCAACAAAAGCAAAATATAAAAATATAAAAATCTTTCAAAAATAAAAAACAATATAAAATCAAAAATCCAAAAATATTCTTCTCACGACATGTCTCTCGTATAATCGATATTACATGCGTTTCTAGAAATGTCATTCAACAATGATACGGGTATATACGGATGCTTGGCGAGAGTTCTTTAAATGTTTTCTAAAACATGTCGTTTCTCAAAATTTCTTCAAATAATGGCTTTCGTATACTTTAGTACGAAACCCGACTTCAAAATAATGGCTTCGAACACATCGATTCGGGACCCGCTTCATAGAAAGGAAAGTGCTTATCAAAATCAAAGGTTTTAAAATATGTTTCAAGCACTTTTCCTAAAAACAATGGCTTGTAAGTATTTCAGCTTGCAACCCGATCTTTAAAGAAAGGAAAGTGCTACGCAAAATCGATTTTCATAAATATCGAGCACTTATCCTAAAACAAATGAAGATAATTCTTCTTCAATATCTTCAAAAGATTTTAAAAAATCTTCTTCACATCTTGCGTACCATTGATTCGAAATTTTCAAAAGTTTTTCAAAATCTCTCACATTTGGTACCAAGATAACTCCTCTAAACCCTTAATTGATTCTAAAGTTTACGTATGAAAAATATGCTTTCGTTAAGGGGAGTATAAAACTAGAATTGTTCCAAAATTCATGCTAAATCGGTTTCTCTCCAAATGCTTTTCGAAAAACATATCTTTTAATCATTTTGTTTCAAAACATCATGGATATGCTATTTTGAGGGGAGAAACGTGATTAAAATGTGATCAAAAGATTTAATGATCGTTGTTTGAATCTCAAAAGAGCTCGACGAGAAATTAAAGTCGGGACATGTACCATTTGAGAAACTTTCTATGAACTTGACCAGACGGTAATAATTTCAAGCTAGTTCTCTAGTGATGTAAGCGTGTCTCGAATCGGTCTTGTTCATTTAAAGTCGATCAATTCAAAAGTGCGAACTCTACCCTCTATGTGCGATTTACATCATAACTTATAAGCACATGTGAAGGGGAGTGTTTCGAAAATATAACAACTCTCGAGTGTCTCAAACATGTTTTCTATCATAAACACTCGAGAGATTTTCAAGAAAAATGGTTTTATGGCAACAATAGGACGATCATGGGTTATAAGGTGACTAAGGATAGAATATTAGATCTATGATCCGCCAGAGCCGGAGGGATCTACCAAGGACATCACAAATAGTTAGTATTAGAAGTACTTAGGAATTATTAAAAAAGGAGTAATGTGAGAAAGGAGAAAGAAGGGTTGAAGAATTAAAAGAAAAGTAAAGAAAGGGTGAAAAGAAATACCCTCCATAATCAACCTTAGAGGCGAAACCGGGTTCAATTCATACACTCTTGGTTGTCACTAGATGACACTAGGTATTGAAGACAAAGGCGTCATGGACCCGGTGACCGCACCTAACTTTCTAGCCACTCAATTCCTCTTAAAAGATTTGTTTCATTCTCACTGGGAACCCTACATAATCTATCGACTTTCTCTTAGAGTTGGTTGGTATTGAAGAAGGAGACCCTCTCCCTAGTCTCCGCTCGGAAAACCAAAATGCACTAATTGAGTCTAGAGCCACGAGATTCATCAAAGGATCTCATAGGAACACTTGTCATGACATCGCTTGTTGTTCATCAATAAGAACACAAGTGATATATTCTAGAGTCCTACGCAGATCTTAGCAATCTGCCGAAACATTTATGAGAAGTTTCACATCTGTGATCTTCGGTGATTGAATGGAAACTCTGCCGGGGTCAACATCAGCGACCACGACGGCAGTCACCGGTAACTCCCGTGGATTACGCTTAGTGTGTCTCAAGCGGCCTCTGATCGTGGGTGATGCTTTGGTGTACTTGACGACTCATCTGAATCTGTAGGTGTACCTCGGTACATCGTGTTATCTCACTTGTGGGACTCAGTTCGAGAGCGGCCCTTGTAAGAATTAGAGACATGTTTTCATACTATCTTTGTTAACACCCTCGAAATTCAAACTTGTAAGTGCGGAATCCGCTTATTACTAACAATGTTTTATGTTTTCTTCTTATGGAAGCTCCGGGCGGATGGATCGTGCAGACTCGCCACATGCTCATACCAACAACACATGAAAGTTCTCATCAAAATCAAAGGCAACTCAAAGTTAAAGATGATTCTTCGTCAATGTCAAAGAATCTACAAAGTGTAAAGACTCAAAGTTTTTAAAACAAAGTTTTTGATATTGAAACTCAAAGTCAAATAGAAGTGTGAGCATGGTGGAGAAAGGCGTGGAGATACCTAACCAACGAAGTTGACAACGGCGAACAACCACATTATCGATCACAAAGCATGAAGGAACAAATAATCAAGACTATTCTATATCTACACGCAAAGTTCAAGCTCAAGGAAAGTATAGACCTAATCAAGTGGAGCATCATTTGAATGACCACCCCTTAGGGGGAGATTGTTAGCCTTTATAGTTTTATTAGAAGTGATGGTCATTCACGTTTAGGAACTTTGTAACGTGTGTTAGATATCGTGATAGAATAGTCAACGGGCTCATGGATTGGGCTAAGCTAATTGGTTATTAGTTTAGTTAAGCTAGCATTGTATAAGTTCATGTAACCCAATCCATGTCCAAGCCCATATACGGCCCATGGCCAAGCCTTAGGGCATCCTTTGTCTTGTACTATATAAACCCCTCAAAGTCTCATTTGAGGGGTGTGCTTGAAAGTGTGTGTGTGTGTGTGTATTTTCTCTCTCAAGGAATATACAACTTATTGTGTTTATCTTTCCTCTCACATACACGGTTTTGTATAAACATCAAGTCACCATCTCTCTTAATCTTTCTCATCTTATTTCTACGCTTTGTTTGTTTAGGTTTCAAGAGTTCTACGCTTAACTGTGGTTAACGTGGGTATTTCGTGATAAGGTTGATATAGTAGTGGTCCTACAATTTTTCAAAAACAAAATACAAAAATATAAAATCGGACAAAACAACAAAAATATTCTTCTATCTATATTTCTTTTAACATGGCAAGTACAAATCTTCCGTCAACACTCAAATCTTTCAAAATTCTGTAATTTTTCGATCAAGTGTTGAGGGGGAGAAAGCAAATATTTTTTCGGTTTCATAAAACCTTGTACTTGCATGTTACCTTATCCCGGTTGTTTTCTTTAAAAATGGTGGTCACATTTCTGGTTTTCTGACACTCCTCGAATTCATATTTATAAAATTTCATTATTTTTTAAGTCGAGGGGGAGTGTCGTCAAAGCTATTTTCCAAATATCCTTTGTTTGGTAACCAAAACATTCACCTAACCACATTAACTCTTCACATTTAATTCTACACCTACCAAATCCTCGATAAAAATCATCCGCAAATCTGTGTTCTTGATCATCAATTTGTAAGTGGTTAAACTTTCTTTGCAATAATCTAAACATGGGTTTTGAATTTCTTTGAAAACCAACGGTTAGATTTTAACCTAGAAGTGATTTTATGTTCTACGATAAGCGTATGAACACCTAATCAAGTTTGTGTGTTTGTGGTTAAAATGATAGTGTCAAACGTTTCTCTAACATCAATGATTCCATTTTATCATTAAAACACACCCGTAAACACGAATTGATTGATTTTTAATTTAGGGTTTATCGTAAGTTTGGGGATTTTCAAATGTGAAAGTTTTTGGATAAAAGATAGTTGAGTAATGTTGTTTACAAGTTGAATTGACCATATACATGCTTAGAATTTACCGAAACACTAATTGCATGAAAATTGAAGATTAGGGTTTATGTTCATAAGTATTTGGGTATTTTTGATTAAGCTTAGATTACGATGTTAAAACTTAGATTGAACATCTCAATATGCTTCCTATACATCCCGGAAAATCTTTGGTGCAATTCCTATGGCTAGAACACTTACTCGTAGAAATTGAACTT
This sequence comes from Chrysanthemum lavandulifolium, assembly GCA_022545495.1. Taxonomy (NCBI): domain Eukaryota; kingdom Viridiplantae; phylum Streptophyta; class Magnoliopsida; order Asterales; family Asteraceae; genus Chrysanthemum; species Chrysanthemum lavandulifolium. The sequence goes on along the minus strand of CM040241.1, from coordinate 155,626,754 downwards.
TAGGGTTTAAGTTTACGCGTAACCTATTTCTACGCATAACTGTTTAATGAGTATTCATGGTTTGAACTGATAAAGATTGAATGTATCTGTTAATATTGGTGATATGATGAACTTATTTCAGGTTTTCTACGCGTGAAAATTCAGAATCAAGGTTACTTGAACATCTACGCATAAGAATCACCTTACACGTAGCATGTTATGCGTAAGAGAAATCTTACGCGTAAAGTTTACGCGTAAGGTTCAACATTAGGGACTACGCGTATCCTGTGAAGGATATGCGTGTGATAACCTCTACGCATAAGGTTCACTCTTACGAGTAAGCCTTACGCCGTAAGGTTCCATATCTGCCTTCTGCGTAAGCTTTACGATAAGGCCCTCTTTTCCTACGCGTAATATTTCTTACGCGTGAGTCAAGAACCCACGCATAAGCTTACGTTTATCGTATAATCACTCTGTTTACGCATAAGCTTGCCATTTCTACGCCTAAGCCTAGTTTTAACCTTAATTATGAATTGTTACGCGTGCAAACTTGTAAATAAATAAATCATAACGCCACGAAACCAATAATGTCACTAATAAGCTTAAATGTTTAATAAGTTGGGAAAAATAAGTGAAAACCTAGACTTTAAAACTTGAAGTTAATCAACTCACGAAACTTTTCACGACGTCTTTGGACTATTGGACTAACAAGTGACATTGAACTCGTAACAATCATCGACATATCACATTCGATAAATAGACAATATAATCAACTGTTAACTAACGTAATGTCTTTCGATATGTTGGTTCTTTTGGCTAAATGTCTTCGAGATCACGACATGGACGCCAAATGCAAAGCGATGGAAGCACCAAACATTCTCACCATTGAAGATATCTTCCTAATGGCTATCCGATGAAGATAGGAAAGAACAAACTTAGTGTTGATTTTGATAGTCTCACACGCTTTCGAGTCTTCTTGTTTAATAGTTGTGGACATTACGAAAAATCACCCTTATCGAACATGCTTACTAATTACGCTACGATGCGAGATCTACATTCACCGCCTGGCATACAATGCGAAAGATCAAAGGTCAAAATGATGTAACGGTGACGCTAAACCACAAACAAGTCACCATCACACCGCGGAGACTTAAGGGATGTTCTTCTCATTCCCGGTATCGAGCCAACCGAATACAATGCCACACCAACGAAGAGGTCATTGCGGTTCATGATCGACATTGGTTATGACGAAGCTTCGGAGTAATCACAAAGCATTCATACGTGGATCTTAAGAATATTCCTCGACCATGGAGAACCTCTACATTATCATCACCAAATCCGTTTACGGGCGTGATAGTGGTTATGAGCATCCCAAGCTCATGGAACTACTGATCTTTTAGGCTTTGGTCAACATGAAACACATTGACGTTGAAGCTACGATGTGGGACGACATGATGTCATTCCTCAAAAGCTTGGCTCCAAGATCCCATATATCGGATATACCAAATTGTTGATCCAAAAGCTCCGGGTATAATCTCGATATCCCCAAGAGACTCAATGACCCCAACAATCACTCCATGTTGTATGAGTCTACACTCACGATCGGTTAAGGAATCTACAACAAAGAAACAGGGTTCAATGTTGCGGATCACCTTCTAACCGATGCAACAAACAACTCTATTCATACAAAAGGTATCCGGTGGCGGTTGATGAAGGCAAAGTAGGTTTTCTTGATGAAAAGTCCTCGGTACACCGACTAGGAAAACCGGGAGAGGCGGTGCGAGGAAGTGTTACAAGCACCGAGAGTCAACGAAAGTTTCCTAAGAGATCACATACTTTCAAAGGAAAGTTCCCTCTAGGAAGCTATTACTATTCCCATTCCCAGCCCGAACCGCAACAAAAGCTCTTGGATGAAAGCTCGAGAATCTTGAATCGATGAAGAGGTCTTCTACTCAAACTCCAACCGATGACACACAAACAAGATGCAAAACCTCCCGGTCAAAAGGCGATAAAGGAAAAGGAAAACTCCTATGCTTGAGCATGATAAGGAAAGTTCGAAGAAGAACCATTTGATGAGGAAAGAGAATATCAAAAGAAGTTGAAGAACCTCGACTCAAATATTTTGCCGATGAATTCATAAAGATCAAACTCGTGGTCCGGAGGGTCAGTGGTGGAACTCAAGCCACACCCGGTTTCGATGCGGTTAATCAACCCGATAAGGAACCGTACCACCACCCACGAACAACAACAAAAGCAACTTGAGGATTCCATCAACTATGACATAGAGGAACCGGACATGGAAAAGATGAGAAAACTCCCGGTGATGATACAAAGGTGATGAAACGGCTAAGTCCGAAATGATGAAGATCTTGATTATGATAATTTTCTTCTAGGCAGGTCCGCATGCTCCAAGGAGGTAACCGAGCCACCTAAGGACCCGAGTCACGTCACGTCTCCTCATCATCGACTCGTCTTCTCACTCTTCACCTCCACCATCCAAAGGAGCAACAAGATCCACATCTAAATCAGAAGAAACCAACGACTCTTGGATATCCGGGCTAAAACCAAGATTGTCAAAGGCGCCAAGCGGTCGGGAAGAAAGACGTGACCAACAAGAAGTTGAATCAACTAGTGAAAGTATCAATCTTATAAATGACGAGATAGACAAGATGTCAAGTGAAAGGGAGTATATCTAGAAGTTCATGCAACGTGATGTCCAAGGGAACCGAGCGAAATGATTAGGGGCTATACTCACAGTTCCTACTCGACAACATTCCTCGAGTTACAAGGGAGATGTTTGCCAGACGACTCTATCCAAATCTTAAGAAATTGGTCAAGCAAACAATGCAATCCACTCCGGTGACAATGACGATCAATCCAATGGAGCTGCGGTTCTCTCGATGCGAGTTGATTTCCATCTTTGGTGCTACAAATGTCTCAACGATCGCAACTTTCACCTCGACGAAAGTAAACTATTTGAGGCACTCTTTGAACATCAACTCAAGACTTCATGCAAGGAGCAAGTGAAAGGCCTAAGCGTCCAGAGGCGATGAAAATAAGGATAAAGATAAAGATAACGAGCCTAAGCGCCCAAGAAAGCGGTGAATCATCCTCATGCCACCTCCACCCCAAAGGACTCCAGCTGCAAGAAGATCTCCACCAAGCTCTGGCGACAAACCTCGGGACTCGAGTTACCACCCCAGACAGAGAAAGCCGGTGATTTTTGAATACACCGGTGGTGACGATGAGGAAGTCCTAAGCCCCAACAACAACCCACCTCTCCCGCTTGAAAGAAAGAAACCAAAGATCCTTATCTAGGCCAAGAAGAAGAAGAAGTTGCTAAAGGCGATGTCGTCTCATGGCTAGACGAAGATGACACCGAGTATGACCGGTTCTCTACACTTGTTGATGCTACCCCGCCTAACCGATGATCAAGATATGGTAGAAGGTCTAACATTGGAGCATGCTAAATTTCTTCAAGAAAAGTTTCGAATGAAAAAGATGACCAAGTCGAGTTAAACGCATCAAGAATGAAGCTTTTCAACCGCTCAAAGACAACTCGGAAAGTGCTATTGAAGTTGAATATCATCTTGAAAATATAGCACGAGCCATGTCTAACAACATTGATTGTCTCAACCACAAGCAAACATTGACTTCACCGAAATGACAAGGCTCCATACTACACCGACCGGACCGGACCTCTACCAACAATTGGCCAACCAGATCAACTTAAGATTCCATTCCGATACTTCTTCAACAATGACACGGAATTTCTTCTACACGGTAGCGATGGTTCAAAGAAATCGCTACATCACTTACACTTCCGTTCCCGTGACCCATATACTCCAACCGCATAGCCATCGAGGAAAAGGCTACTCACATGTTTGCCAACAGTGAACAAGATGACATCGATGCAATGTATGGGATTCACCGTTCTTGTCGAACGCAGAAGAATCTACTACAAAAGTGCCGGGTTCGAAGGTCTAAACATGAAGTGTACGGTGATAAAGGGATCGTTCTTTATTAAGCATGTAGTCGCCTGTCTAAATGAGATTACACTTTCCTCAAGAATACCGTGGTCAAAAGACAAGACGAAAGAGACTATGATTTACGTGAAGCGGACTTTGAATTTGTCTCTCAACGACATTGAAGATATGTACCTTGCCAAGGTGCAGGGGAAGAATGAGACAATTCTCGATTGAAATCCAACGTGAATACATCATGTCCGTACTCATCTTCATCGAGCATAGTGATCCGTGAATGTGTAAGACTTGGAACTTGCCGTTGAATCGTATCAAACACGTGTCAACTTTACGGACCTCGGCTAGAACTTCCCGACATCAACCATCTTCCATAATACACTCTCATCAAGAAACCGTTTGGATTAGTTTACCGTAGTGAACTACATCGCATCGCTTGATGGCGTGTAGAGATCTTCATAAGTTTGGAGATCACACATCAAGAAAGTCGGGAATGGATTAGCTTATCGGTTAAAGGAGATACATGAAGGCATCGGGTCGAAGAAGAGATGGAATTCTCGGAAAAAGCGGGATGTGAAGAGGATCATCACTCGGATCGATGAAAGGTTGCACGAAGGACGATTCGAACTACGGAGAGCTTCGTGGGTGGTCGTCCCCAGATTACTCTCACGAGCTATCAACGCCCAGTTCGCATTCTCGGTGATATTCTTGGACTACCTTGTACCCCTGTCATGTTTCATTTTCATATTGATTTTGGATGTGTGATTATTTAATGACAATGGCTTGTGCACACATAACGATTGTACAACCGGTTCTTGTAAAGAAAGGACCATGTGAGTGCGCAATGCCACAATCCTTATAAAAGGAGCAAAGCTTCTTACTTTTGAGTAAAACTTATCAAACCTTTCACTTTTAAAGGTTTTGCTCAAAAGAACAAGTACTTCCACTTATGATTTTCATAAGCTCAAAAGTTTATATCACTTGTTGAGGGGAGTATTTGATTAAAAACTTTGTTCACAAATTGTTCTTCGTGATAATCTTCCCACAAAACTCGAAATGGTCATATTTAATATCAAAATGTTATCAAAAATAACATTTATATGCCATTTTTTAGGGGGAGAAAATTATTGTGATAAGAAATATGTTGATTTGCTATTGAATCTTCGTGTGCTATAGACTTAACCAATGAATTGACGAGATCTTAAATGTTAGTAACTCAAAAAGACTTGTCCGGGACGGGTAATAATTTCAAGCTAGTTCGCTAGTGATATAAACGTGTCTCGCAAAGGACTTGTCCGAGTAGAATGTACCATTCGAGAAACTCTGGGTAGACATGAACTTTGACGGGTTTGAGAACCTTTCGAGGTTTGTCCACACCTTCAAGGTAGTTATTAGAGCTAGTTGTCACCTAAAAGTCGACAATGTACCTCTTTAACTATGCAACGTAACCGTGTCTCATGGGGATTGTCTATCTTGAGTCGATCAATTCAAAAGTGCGCTCTTCTCTCACCGTGCGATTACTGTCTAAACACTTAAGCATGTGTGGAGGGGAGTATTTCGCTAAAGATAAAACTCTCACGTGGTACAAAATGTTTTCATTCACAAACACTTTGAGAGATTCTCAAGAAAATGGTTTTGTGACAACATAGGTTAGTCATGGAGTTATAAGGTGACTAAGGTTAGAATAACAGTCTATGATCCGCCAGAGTCGGAGGGATCTACCCAAGGACATCACAAATAGTTAGAATTAGAAGTCCTTAGGTATGATTATAAAAGGAGAAAATGAGAATCGGAGAAAGAAGGAGTTGAAGAATTAAAAGAAAAGTAAAGAAAAGGTGAAAATAAATAGCCCTCCGATTATTCAACTTAGAGGCGACACGGGTTCAATTCATATGCTCTTGGTTGTCACTTGATGGCCTTGATATTGAAGATTAAAAGTCGTCATGGACCCGATGGCGCATGCACTAAACCTTCTTACCCACTCAAGTCTCTCTCAATGAAGCTTGTTTCATTCTCACTGGGAACCCTACGTAAACTATCGGCTTTCTCTTGAGATTGCTTTGGTATTGAAGAAGGAGACCTCTCCCTAGTCTCCACTCGGAAAACCAAAGCGCACTATTAAGTCTAGAGCCACGAGATTCATCAAAAGATCTCTTAGGTACACTTGACATTTTATCACTTGTCGCTCAACAATAAGGACGCAAGTGATACTTTATCGTGTCCTTCATGATCTTAGCAATCATCGAGAACATTTATGAGGGTTCGCAATTGTGATCCTCGATGATTGAATGGAAACTCCCGCCATGGTCAACATCAAACAACCCCGACAACAGTCACGGTAACTCCCGTGGATTACGCTTAGTGTGTCTCAAACGGTCTCAGATCGTGAGGTGATGCTTGTGTACCTCAATGACTCATCCGAATCAGAGGTGTACTTGGTACATCGTGTTATCTCACTTGTGGGACTCCGGTTCAGAGCGGATTTTGTGAGAATTAGAGATGTGTTTTCACAATATGTTGTTAACACCCTCGAAATTCAAACTTGTAAATGCCGGAATCCGCTTATTACTAACCTTTCTTATGTTTTCTTCTTATGGAAGCTCCGGAGCGGATCGATCGTCTTGATTCTCCTCATGCTCATACCAACAACAATCACTAATGGAAGTTCTCCCAAAAGGCAACACAAAGTCGAAATGATTCTTCGTCAAAGTCAAAGAATCTATAAAGTTTAAAGACTAAGAGAACTTCATCGATCGAAATCCAACGTCAAAGGCGTGTGAGCATGTTGGAGAAAGGCGTGGACACCGGAGCAGCAGCGGACACGATGCGCACAACAACAACATACTATCACTACCATCACAAAGAACAAAGATCAAAGAACAAAGAAAATGATGACGTCAAAGCGTAACTTTTCAAAGAAAACAATTTCTCTACACTGGGAGATTGTTCGAATCAAGGCACTTCTTCTCACAAGAAAGAAGAATGTCAAGACGTTAAAGCTACTATTACATCAAAGACCTTCACCATTTATATTATCAATCACTAACACTTGGGGAGATTGTTGGAATCACTCCTAAACTATATTTCAAGTGTTAGTAATTAATATGTAATAGTTAGCTTAATATGGCTTTTATGTTAATTATCATGCCAAGGCTTATGTACAAAGCCCATAAGCCTCGCCCAAGCCCATAAGAAGGGAAGATTGCTAGAAGTGTTGCCCTAGCTCCTTGCCCTATAAATACTCTTGTAAACCCTCACTGAGGGTTGGTACTCAATTCACATTCACTCTTTACGCATAACCTTTCACATATTGTCATACGTGTGTGTGTGTTGTTCATCCGATCACTTCTCTTCTCTATTTCTTCTATTGATGCAGGTTTACATATATGGTGACCTAACAAAACATATTACAATACGAGATTAAAAAAAAAATACAACAAAATAAAAGGAAATTAAAGGAAATGAGAATACGATCTCTTGACGAGGTTTCAAGTTATATTTTTGATGATTCGATCTTTTCGTCATTGATCAACTCCACGACCATTGGATCTTGTCCCTCGGGTTTGATGTTGTTGATACATTTATTGGCGCGAGAAGCCTAGTGCGTTGGGGTTTGAAGATGAACCCGCGTTCGGGTTAGATGATGAACCCGGGTTTGAGGGATTCCACCCACCACCGAGAAGATTGAAGAAAGTATCGTCGTTACCTCCCGACATTGTTTTTTTTGCAGTTAATTGAAGTTGAAAGATTGAGAGTATTGAGAGGATTTAGTAGTGGAAGTGTGAAAAAAATGGTGTTTTAAGTGTGTATTTATAGTGGTAAAAAAATGTTTTTGAATTTTTTTTTATAAAAAGTAGCCGTTAGGGATCAGAAATGATTTTTTTTTAAACTTAACGGCTAGTAGCCTTTACAGGGACCAGAAATGAAATTTTTTTGAATTTTTTTTTTCCTGCGCCTAACGCGCGTTGGTTGGGTAACGTGGGAGGACCAACGGCATTAAAGAATCATAAGTCCAATGGTGTAACGTCGATAACGGCGTTATTTTGAGTATAACTGGCGTTACCCCGTTAGGATTGGGCATGCTCTAAATCCCTAACAAGCGCAAAGCCAGATAACGGCGCCATACACTTTTAAAAATGTCTATGGCGAGCACCTATAACATGCCGCACCTTGCATCTAAATAAATCCCATAAACGAATAATCTAGTGGTATGTTGAAGGATGACGACAACCAAATATATACCATATATCCTCTTACGTTTAATGAAGAACACCGGAGAAAAGTTGTCACTCCATGTGACCATTTGAATTGGAAATTTAAAACCAAAGGGGTAATACCCCAGCGGTATCTCCGAAGTCCCCATGTGATGGGTTTGACCTGTCCACGCAGGTTCGAATCTTGATGGGGCAAAGGTTTTCTCCCAATTAAGTGTAGTGCCTATGGGCTGCTTTGGATGTCACTGTTGGTAAGGTAAAGGGCTAACCGTCCCGTTGAATGTTCAAAAAAAAGAATTGGAAATTTAAACAATGGAGATCATAAGTATACTTTTATGATAAAAAAAAATAATAATAATAAAGTTCTTGATGATCCAAGAGCGTTGGGACGCGTCTTCTATTCATATCTTTAGTAGGATTAGGCTTTCTTATAAATTAGAGGAGTGGAGCTCGGTTAGTATCGCTATCTCCACTAATTTCTTAGAAATTATAAGTTTAATAAAGTGATGTTTATTAAAAAATAATAATAATAATAATAATAAAATAAATAAATAAATCAACAGTGGATTTCATCGTCATCAGTACAAATGTATAGTATAGCTTCAAATAACCAAAATTTATTCAATTAAGCGAAGAATTTAATCTTCTCAATACTAATTGATTTAAAGATGAAAGCCTTTGTTACATGGTAACACAACATACGGCTAACTTTGCGCTATACTACATTTACGCCTTAGAATCTCAACAATATATAAGGCAAGTAACACACAAATGTCGATACTCAAGTTGAGCAGCCGCATATCTCAATACGTAGAAGCCGGGAAACACAATCAAGTGCATCATGTACGTTTCGTCTTTTTACTTTTTTTTTTTTTTTTTTGAACGGCAATTTTATAAAGCAACCAGCAAGAAGCTAGATTAAACAACTACAATATAAGGGTTTTTAAGCCAATCGTCCCAAGTGAACGACGCTTTACATCTATATTTGCACCAAAAATAAGAAATAAAGACTAAGTTATCAAATATCATCGCCTTCTTGGGAGTCTTCGAATCAAAAAGAACCATATTACGGAAACGCCAAATCAACCACCATAGACCATAAAAAACTCCCTCGAACATGTCCTTAGCCTTGGAAAGAATCCGAAGAGACACAAACCAACTACACCATTCCTCATATGAATTCACGTCCGAATATTCAACATTCCACCAAGTAGATATCTTTTGAGCCAATTGTCTAATCACCCTACATTGGAAGAAAAGATGGCCAGACGTCTCTGATCCTTCCTTGCAAATAGGACATTCCATAGTATCAATATCCATCCCTCTACGTGATATGTTAAATCTAGTCGGTAATGCATTAGACTTGATTTTCCAAGCAGTAATATTCACCTTAATAGGAACGTATTTAACCCACCTAGTCGGCGAGTTAACCTCATGAAAACGATTATCATCAATAACCTTTCGTAAAGAAGCCACTGAAAAATCTCCATTATTATTTAAAGACCAAACATACCTATCCTCACAAGGCACCAGCTGAATAGTCTGAAATATATCCGCCATCGCGTTGTATTGCGACTCTTCGATACCACTTCTAATTTTCCTGCGAAAAGAATTATCTAAACTATTTGCATTCACTTTCACACTAATTGTCGCCCTTTTATCCACTTCAAGCGCGTACAAACGTGGAAATAAAACTTTCATAGTACCACCCTCGAACCATTTATCCTCCCAAAATCGCGTACCCTCTCCATTCCCCAGCTTAAGACACATGAACTCGAACACGTTAATCCCTTTACCTTGCAAAACCTTCAGTTCCTGAGCAATATAATTCCAACTAGAACGAGAACCACCAACATTCCCCTTTTCCAAACTCCCATCAGCTCCATGAATAGCTTTAATCACATTAGACCATACCGAAGGTTTTTGAGAGACGAAACGCCACACCCACTTTAGCATAAGGCTACGGTTTAGGGCATATAAACTTGAAACCCCTAAACCTCCTTTTTCTTTAGGAGTTAAAACATTACTCCACTTAACCCATGAAGTTTTATTACTCTTAAGATCATGACCATTCAAAAAATGACCACGGATAGATTCAAGCATGTTAAGGATACATATTGGGACTTTATAAATAGACATATGGAAAATCGGAATAGACCCTAACACAGATTTGAGGAGCGTGAACCTTCCTCCAATCGATAATGTTTTCATTTTCCATCTAGAAAGACGTGATACCACCTTATCCACCACCTCTTTCCAAGCTTGTTTTCTAGTCATGCACTCTCCCACTTTCGTTCCCAAATACGTGAAAGGAGTTTTAAGAACGAGACAACCAAGTTTGGCAGCCGCATTAATCACCTTACCATCATCCACATTCACACCCATAAGTTTGCTCTTGCACATGTTAATCCGCAACCCAGATGCTCTAAAAAAACATTCCAGCACATGAACCAAAGTATCAATGTTTGCGTCACTCCATTGGCCAATGAATATAGCATCATCCGCATAGAACAAGTGAGACAAAGATGTTGAGGAATTAAGTTTCATACCCGTGAATAAACCCGCCTCAACAACCCGCTGAAACGATAAATGTAAACTCTCCATAATAAGAATAAATAAGAAAGGGGATAACGGATCACCTTGCTTTAGACCTTTAAAAAACTGAAACTCCTCCGTCGGACTTCCATTAATGAGAATGGAGCCTCTAGACGAATTAAGGCAACTCTGAATCCACTTCCTCCATTTATCGCCAAAACCAAATTTAACAAGAACATCATCCAAAAAATCCCAGCGGACGGAGTCATAAGCTTTCTCAAAATCAACTTTGAAAATAAGAGCATGATTTTTCTTCCTTCGACACCATTGGAGGACCTCATTTAGGATGAATGGCCCGTCCAGGATTTGTCTATCCGCCACAAATGCCGATTGCACCTCATTAACAATATTATCCAACACCCCAACTAATCGATTCGACAATATTTTAGCGATAATCTTATAAAAACTCCCAATCAAACTAATAGGACGAAAGTCTTTCACCATGTTAGCATCGGGGATTTTAGGAATTAGGGCAATAAAATTCGAATTGCATCCACTAGGGAACTCGCCAGTCAAGAAAAAAAACTTTACAGCTTCAACCACATCGTTTTCAATCGTAGGCCAAAAATGACGGTAAAAACCGAATGTGAAACCATCCGGGCCAGGAGACTTGTCAACACCACAATCCCAAACCGCCCTTTTAACCTCCTCTTTAGTTACCATACGATCCAGATCCTCTTTCTGTTCGCTAGATAACACACTAGGGAAACACATGTCGACCCGAGCACGATACCTCAAAGGTTTATCAAACCTTTTCCGAAAATGTTCAAAAAATTCAAACTTAACTTTCACCGGATTATCAACCCATATCCCGTTCACCAGGACACCCCTGATATTAGATTGACTCCTCTTCTTATTTAACATGCCATGGAAGAACTTAACATTTTCGTCCCCTTCAATTGCCCATCTAATCTTGGCTTTTTGAGCAATTTCTGAAGCTTGAACATTATTAATCTTTTGTATCTTACCAAGAATCTCCAATCTTTTGCAACTCAACTCTTCAGACCCATTACCCTTGTCAATCTCTACATCAACAGCCTCAATCTCCTTTTTTAACATATCTAACTCACCTTTTAAGATCCTTTTATTCGTAGACTGCCAACCCCTTATTCGCTCCTTAAGAAACTTCAACTTATACATAAAATTACGAATAGCATTCCTTTCATGACACGGAGCCACATTCCAAGAGTCTACCACCAATTTATCAAATCCATCCGCTTGTAACCAATGATGAAAAAAACGAAAAGGTATAGGCCCATAATCAAAAGACGCTTCACGTAATAATATAGGCCGATGGTCCGAAATAAAACGCTCCAAAGCAATTGCATTAATATTAGGGCAAGTATTAAAAAGATTTTCCGAAACAATAAATCTATCTAACTTGCTCATCTTCGAAGCAGATTTATGGCACCAAGTATAAGCACATCCTCCTAAAGGAACCTCTTCTAACCCCGCAGTATGAATGAAAGAGTTGAAAATCGCCGCATCAAACGGGTTAAAAACCGTACCAAACCTATCCGCACTAATCCGCACCTCATTAAAATCACCTAACATAAGAATCTCGCCATCCCACTGTTGCGATACATGAGTTAAATAATCCCATAACATACGTTTCTCTTTAGCATCATGAGGAGCATAAACCACCACTATCAACATATCAATACCAGATTTCACCCACACCCCTCGAATGATGACAAAGTAATCCGAGACCGTACTACTACTCTTACAAAACGCATTTGGATCCCACATGCATAAGATCCCACCAGATTTACCAACGGCATCACTATGAACGAACTCAAAATTATTATTACCCCAACAAGATCTGACACAAAATAAATCAATCGACTCCATTTTCGTTTCTTGCAAACCTACAAAATTAACTTTATGTTTGTTACATAACTCCTTTACCCAATATTTTTTGGCCTTTTGGGCGAGGCCTTGGACATTCAAAGACAAACAATTCATCGATTCACCACAAATTCTCCTTGTGATTCAATAATCTCCGTGATATCTTTAACACACACGTTTCGTCTTTTTACTAATTGGTCTATTTTTTATTCTTTTTTACAAAATTAGATGGATTACTCTTTTTTTACGTTCTCTTTGTCCCTAAGCTCTTTATCAACTTCATTGGCTTCCTCTAATACGGGGTCCATTATGTCATCTAGCTTGTCTTCCATCTCTTGAACCTGATATAGCACAAAAATGAGAACGATATAAATATGCCAAAAAGTTACAACATACACACTTTTTTAATTAATTTGAAAATATTTCCTTAGAAATCATCATACTCGGGAATTAACAGACGGTCAAAACATTTATTAAGTTTACTGTTATATAATAGGGATCGGTTATTCCTACACTCTCAAAAATGATTGTAATAGCCTTTTTAATTTTTATTTATTTATTTATTTTTTTATAATTTTAATTTTATTATAAAATTGCGAAACAAAAAGTATGAAATAAAAAATATAAGGTTTGACAAGTTCAAAGTAGTAAAATATAAAAAATACTGATTAATAAGATTAAACAAGGTCTTATCATGTTAATAAAGTGGATAAAAATGTTAAAAAATATAAATATAAAATTTAAAATTTGACAAGTAAAAAATAATCAAAAATAAAAGTTTAATAAAAGATTGTTTTGTAAGGGGGCACTAAAGTGCATAGAGGGTAGGAATTGTAGTAAGTAATTATTATCTTCTATCCTAGCGTATAAAGGTGTGTTTGGTACAAAGAAATGGGGGCAAAGAAATGGAAATTGGTTGATTTCTCGTGTTTGGTAGATCTGAGAGAATTTGGAAGCGGAGAATTCTAATCTCCTGAAATCATCCTTTGTATTTTTTTGCAACTTTATTTCCACTCATTTGGTGGAGAATTGAAAAATTGGTCCATGGCATTTTTTTCCAACTACAATTTTGTTAAATAATGTGTTTTGTTTTAAATACATTATTAAAAAATATTTTTTAAAAAAAGTTTTTTAAATAAATATATTTTCAATTTTTTTTTTTTAAAACAAGTTTTTTTTTTTTTTTTAATACATTTTTAAAATAATTAAAAAAAGTTAAAAATAATTAAATTTTTTTTAAATAAGTTTTTTAAAATAAATACATTTTAAAAAAATATTTATAAAAACAAGTTTTTTAAATAAATACATTTTAAAATTAATTTTTTAAAGAAAGTACATAAATTTTAAAAATAAATTTAAAAAAAAGATATTTTTTAAAATAATTTAAATAATTTTTTTTTTTTTTTTTTTCATTTCTGGTCAAGTCTCATTGTTACAAACATTAGAATTGAACACAATTCTCTCTTGATTTCTATTCTCTGAGATTCTATTCTCTACTTCGTTTCTTTTCTCTGAATTTCTCTCTACCAAACGCACCATAAGAGTTTTGACTAAATAACAATTTTGACTAAACAAGTAGATAGGGCTATGTTATAACAAATCCTCCCTATATTGTCATATCAAGAGGTTTTAGTTAAACCGTACAACTCGCGATACACATCATACAAGCCGATGGTGCATCTAATGATTGGATACCCTCCTTATAAGAGGGTGTGGATAACTCACCCCAAGTTGATATTGCATTGATAGTGCATATAAGAGTTTTGACTAAATAACAATTAAGATAGTGCATAGAGGGTAGGAATTGTAGTAAGTAATTATTATTGAGTCTATTATAAAATAAGTCGTTTGTATATTTAGAGCATCCACAATGATGAACCTTTTAAATAGGTTTATAACATGTCAAATCATTAATTTATAACTATAAACCTATTACCACTATGTATAAAGCTTTTATAATCATATCAAATGTTCAACCATAACACATAGCATTAAATTATGAAAAGGTCTAGGATCTTGAAACTCTTCATTCCACATAGATATAAACCACAAGCTCATTATGGTTGAAACAAAAGATAAACATTTTCATATTTTTTAGACCTTTTTATAAACCTCTTATAGTTGATGCCCTTAGGGTGAGTTTGGTATGTAAGTGGGTTTAAAAATTAAAATTTGGATTTGGTTTAGAGCATCTTCAATGTTAGTATCAAATATACATTAAAATAGTGCAAAATATTTAAAAAATGTTCTTTAATGTTGGCAATAAAAATCATATTATTTTAGTGTAATTAATAATAAACAAGCAAAAAAATACCAAATTTAGTGCAATACTATTCGTTGCACTAAACACTAAAAGTCTTTAAATTTACTAATCTTTTAATATATAATACAAATAACTAATACTAATTAATATAAAGCACATATTCATACGTTTCTCATCAACGCCGTTAAAATGAACCAAATATTTATATATTTTGCTTTATTTTTTTTAATTCATTGCATTTTATGAAACATTAAGGATGCTTTTAATATTTGAATTTAGTGTAGGTTAAGAGAAAATATATATATTTATATATATTTTATAAAAAAATTTAAATCAAAAATATTATTTAAATATTTAATTAAATACGCATGTGGGAGAGAAAAAAAATCATACGGATTAAACTAAAACCCATTAATTTAATAAGATTATAAAAACCCTTGAATTTAAGTTTTGAAAATTTGAACTCCATAACCAAAAATCATTTTTTTTACTTAGCCCAAACCCCGCCTTATAAACCTACAAACCAAACGCAGCACAAAAATCTTGGCTAATCGTCTTGCTTCGGTTATTTCGGATATTATATCTGACACTCAATCAGCGTTCGTTTCTGAGAGGCAGATTTTGGATGGCCCCTTTATCATTAATGAAGTCCTGAATTGGTGTAAAAGGAAGAATAAGCAAGCGATGTTTTTCAAAGTTTATTTTTCTAAGGCATACGACTCGGTTCGTTGGGATTTTCTAATTGATGTGCTAGAGGCCTTTGGTTTTGGTACAAAGTGGTGTCACTGGATTCGAGGTACTTTTTGTTACGCTAAAGCCTCGGTGTTAGTTAATGGGAGTCCTTCAAATGAATTCCTCTTTCATGGAGGACTCAAACAAGGTGACCCCTTGGCTCCATATCTATTTATTCTTGTGATGGAGTCGCTTCATTTATCTTTTAGTAGAATTGTTGATGCAAGGATGTTCAAAGGCGTTCGCTTAAGTAATTCACTTTCCTTATCTCATCTCTTCTATGCCGATGACGCTTTGATTATAGGGGAGTGGTCTAATGATAATCTGAGAAGTATTATTAACACCCTTAAGTGCTTTCATCTTGCTTCGGGGTTACATATCAATATTCATAAGAGTCAACTCCTGGGCGTCGGTGTTCCTCGGGTAGATGTTGAGACGGCGGCCTCTTCTATTGGTTGTTCTATTATGAATGATCAATTTCGTTACCTTGGAGTTACGGTTGGAGAGAATATGTCTCGGCATAAGGCTTGGGCCGATGTTATTCTTAAATTACGTTCTCGTCTTTCAAAATGGAAGTCGAAAACTCTTTCTATTGGTGGTAGGCTAACGCTTCTAAAATCAGTTCTTGGCGCTTCTCCACTTTATCGTATGTCTATTTTTAAGGCTCCAAAAGGCATTTTAAAGGAGATGGAATCCATTCGCAATCATTTTTTTATTGTGTCACACCCCAATTTACTGCTTTGCAAATGAATGGAATTCTAGGGATAGATCATCATAGCACCACAATCACAGTTATATTGAACGACCTAAAGTGTCGTTTAAAACACATCGTTGGATATTTAATAAAAGCGTTCGAGTTACAACATAGGTCCCAAAAGTTTATAAAGTTTATGGAAATATAAATATATTACAAGTCCAAACGATGTTTTGAAAGAAAATGCCATAATATACAATGATATAAGTCGACCTTGACTAAAAGGGGTTCCTTAACCATGCCATGATGAGTATGTCTTAGTTACACGAAAATACATTGCTAAAACGGTCAACAATAATGTTGGTGAGAAATCATAGGTTTGGTAAATGTTTTATACGACTACGCAAGTATAGATCAGTATGACAATCATGTCACATAAAATGTTACTGTGTATGACAATCATGTCACATAAAAAATGTTACAATTGCTATAAGTCCATGACACGAAACTAGACTGCTCATAATGTATGCCCCAACAGAGTGTTTGCCAACAACTCAATAATGTTATTAAATGAAATGCATCCGTATGACTAGTTGGGATTCACCAACCCGGATGGAGGCGCCACCTCGATAGATCTATCCACTCACCTCGCTTCTAAGATTAACGGTTCATGTTCGTGAAATGGGGACTTTCAATTGGCATGTGGTAACTTAAGCAATGTAAATGAATTTAACATACTTGGTATCGTAATAAAAATGTTGTGCAATGTATTCTCCCCGTAGGTTTGAAATGAAATAAAACTTGAATAAATCGGGCTATGAAAACTCACCTTGGTATGCGTAAATGTAAGACATCACAACTAACATCAAGTAATAAATGTGCACGGCTCGACACGCAACCTAGATAAGTATGGTATGGGTTTAGTCTAAGTCTCGTATTCAAATGCATGTTGTGTAGATTAAACATCGTTTGTAAGTTTACCGGTGTTTGTGTTTTTGAAAGTGTTTGAAGTTCAAAAGCAAAGTTTTCAAGTATTAGGATCTTTAAAATACTTGAAGTTAAGAACCAATATTTTAAATATTTGTTTAATAACATATCATGCAAAGTTTCATGAATTATTTTGATTGTCGATAATGATCGAAAAGTGTAGTTGCGAAAATAATTCGCGGCGTCTTGGCTCTTGGAAAAGATGGAGGAATAACGATACTGAAACTTTCAGATAAGAGTTGACTCAGATAGTGACTCAAGATTCTCACGCCAATGAGGAATAGATGATCGACACGATCGAGAAAAGTATTGACGAGTACTTGAGTCGAGAAGGAATGACAAAAGGAGTCAAGGATATAGCGACAAAGACAAACGTCGATCGAGAAAGTCAATTAGTACATTTCGCTGCTTTACCCTTGCTCCCAAATAGTTAGTATAAAACATACATGTTTTGTAAACAAGGTTATGTTTCAATTCGCAATTGAAACTATAAAGTTTTACTACATAAAAGTAATACGTGTTTTGATTTGTTTGTCGAGTTTTATAACTATAAAAAGGGATTTGGTTTAAAATATAAGTTTATAACGTTTTTATAAATTTCGACATGACGTGTCTATTTATACAACGTGCCCAAGTCATCGTGACTTTATAAAACTCATGTTGCAAAACAATATTTCTCGACAAAATTTATTATTGACTAGTCGTTATTAGTTGAATAAGTTTTTATTGTATATTTCAGGTTTGTTACGAGTCTAATATATTAAATTCTTTACGAGTCTAATATATTGTATCGTCTCAAGTCCAAAACGTCCAATAAATGCTCATACAACTACAAACGATTGTCCAAAATAATCCAAGTCTAATTTTAATAGTTTTCGTCCAATAATGTCCAAATCCAATGATCAAATCCAAGCATAGGCTTTAATAATTATTCCCAAGTCCAAAATATTTAATTCGATAAGTATTCATTTTGTCCAGTTATCCAAATCAAAAGAAAATCCCATCTCGATCCCGAGTTATGATCCAATATATAAAACCGAGACGTCATCAACTAAAAACAAAAATAATGAGTTACGTTATGAAAATAGAAAATCCGAAAAGTACAAGGCATATTAAAACAATACTTTTCGACATAACGATATGACCAATTTAAGGTTACCTAAACCGTGACCATGACTCGCAAGACATTGCGATTAGGACGACAAATAATTCCAAATCCCCACGACACTTCGTGTGTCGTGGTACACTTAACGACATTTACCGAAAGTGTAGTTTTCAACATAATAATCCACAAATTATTTACCACGGCCAAACTAGCTTTTCAAAACTACTATATCGACTACTTCAATAATATTTATTCAAAATTTTCTTACAAGACCTCGGACCTGGCTAAACGCCTCGGTTTACCAACCTTGTAAGCTGACTCCCGTGAGTCACGACTCACACCAATAAGTTTAACACATAATGGCCAACAATTTTAACACCATTACTAATCCAAACATACCCTTTGGGCTAAAAATAAACAGATCCAAACGGACCCAACTAAGACATAAATAAACAACTCCAAACGCACCCTCTAAGGGCATCGTGAGGGGTCGAGACAACCAAAGCGATCATGCCGTGACTCCTTGAGTCACGACTCAACCCATTCGAACCCATATGTCAATCGGCCAAGAACAAAAACCCAAACAAACTTCGCATTACATAATAACAAGGACGAATATATGCTCGGAATTAATAACAACAAGAAATGAATGAGAATCGGACTGAGTCAACTCAACTCGTGAGTTGACTCGGACGAGTCAAGTGACTCGGAGCGAGTCACGGAGTCATGAGCCAAGAATAAAGATCCATGCGTTTTAGTTTATAAAACATAAGTTTTATTAGTTTTATCACAAAATCGCTTAATTTATTAGAACCCGATTAGGGTTTCAATAAAAGATGAAATAACGAGGAGGGGGGCGTGGGCTTACCAGATGGGAGGAGGAGGCGAGATGGTGGAGATGAGCGGTGAGTGATGGTGGCGGTGGTACTCAAACGCGACCAAACGAGCTTCTTTACGCCCAAATGCTCCGTAAATGATGTGGGGAGACGATCTATGCATCGGTGGAGAAATGGGGTGGTTGGAAGTTGGCGGAACCCATGACAGCGCGGAAAAGTTTTCCGGTGGTGGTGGTGATATCTATGAAGAGGAGACCTAATATTGGGTCTTTTATATTTCTTGGAGGGACCAAACGTGGACAAAAGAAAATGAGGGGCGGTGGTGTAAATTAATAAGGGCTGTTTGAAACTTTAATAATCTTTTATAAATAACCCTTGTGGGCCCCATTTGACACAGCAAACGACAGTTTTAAAATACGGGACTTGCGCCATTGTGTCCGAAATAATTTTCCTGATAAAAATGAGTATTCACATGTATATTTTTCTCGAAATTAAATTAATTAATAAATCAAATTAATTTAAGAGTTTAAAGTCGCGCAAGCTCATTTATTTCGTAGTTTTCGCGTTTCACGAGATATCCTCTCGTTTTCAAACTCAATAAGATTTAGGTAAGTTCGAAAGAGATACTTTGGGAATAATAAATATAATTTATCATTAATTCATCTGGGAATATCACTTGTTCATTGTTTGAATGGAAATAAGTCCATAACGAGAAATGCATATACTGAAATAATTATAAAACGAGTTGGATTATGCTTCGCATATAAAATGCAACACAATAAGAGTAGAAAAGAGTGGAAAATAAAACATGAACTTCCTTGAAGTTTTGGTATTTTATTTACGCTTTAAAACGTGAATTGAATATTTCACGACACGTTAGAAACAGTTAACGTGTAAAATATGGTTTCGAGTGTGTTTTTATAAAAGAAATATAAAACATCAACATTGGTTCAAAAATGTGTTTATTAGACTAATACCATACTTTCTATTGGTCGGTTCGCGCGAGCTCGTGTTTCTAATAAAGTGAGATAACTTCATTGTTGAGTTAGAAAAACTCATAAGTGGCGTAAAATATAAAATATTCATTTTCGCTATTCATAATTAGTTTAAATTGTTCCAAAGTGCGGATAACCTCCTTATTTATCTCAAGTGAGCTAATGCTTGCTCAAAATCGTTCAGTAATAATAAATAATAATTTATTATTAAATTTAAAATGTGAAATTTACCGATTGTCACAGTCTCCCCGTCTTACAAGAAAATTCGTCCTCGAATTTTAGTTTGAGTTACTCTAAAGAGTTTGAGTGTTTTGACAATCGGGATACGGTTATACTCCAACCATTTGACTTCCCGACTCATGGTTTTAGTAGGTTTTAACATTTCATCGATGTGGATTTCCTCCAAGGAAAATGGTGTTCGATCTAGTGTACTCCTAGAGTTATTTCTATTACCTCATTCCTCGTGATTTTTGGTTAGTCGTGATATCCAACAACCTACTCCTTGTAGTTGCTCATGACATGATATTTTGATGGTCATTTCATCCGAATGATGACGTCGAATTGTCATGTTCGTTGTATGATTAAAACGATTGTGTGGGTTACTTAATAGGTGTTAAGTTCCATCTTGAAAGGTGGTGTTGATTGCTACTTGTAATTTGTTGGTTGACTTAATGATGTACTTTATACCCAAAGTACTAGATGATGAGGTTTCTCAAACCGAAAAGTTACGGGATAAACAGAGTTAAGTAGTTGGTCTTTGTGAATAACTGGAGTTGTAACTCCTAATGGTGTGTTCTAGGACGGTTTATGGCGTGGTTTGTCTCCTCGGTTTTAGTATGTGGTATGAGATAAGATTGTATTCAGTGGTCAAGTTGTGTAGAAATCTATTTGATTTACGTGGTTACTAGGATGAAGGTTCGTAATTGTATTCCTTCCGACTATACATGTGGAGATGGTTGTGCGCAACACTAAGTTTTGATGATGAGATCCTTTGAAATCGAAAGGAGTAAAGTAATGTTAGGTGTTTCTAGAGTTGAGTTTCAGATAACTCTTAAGGTCAGTGTGGTAGGTAATTCCTATTAATTGAGGTTATGCTCATCGATGGATTATCTTATGATGGCTAGTTGGTGTCACCCGTCCTTTCGGATCAGGATGATGTGAAAATAGAAAGTTGTTGACTTTGATCAAGTTTTCGAAAGGGAACTCGATGAATGTAGAGAAAGTTGCTGAACTTCAGCTTTTGTAAAGAAAAACTTGTTAGATAGAGTTGTAAGCGACAACACCGAATCGGTTCCAAGCTGAAAGTTTACATGTCCTTTATGTGAGTTTAGGAATTGTTTCTTAACCTCAAATAGTTATAACACCTCATATTTTATAGATGATGAATCAGTTTGCTCCTTAGCAATCTCATTCAAATGTTTATTGTTTATTGTTTATTGTTTGATTATCGAAGTGTTTCCATGCTCCATGTTGTAAAGTCTCAAAACCTTAAATGTTTAAGTGATGTGGTGTAGTGATTGATTTTCAAGATTTGTCCCGATATGAGTGCTTCTAAATTATTTCATTACTTATATTGTTATCATGCTAGCAAGACAATAAATATCACTCATACTATGTCGAAGAATGTTTGTTCTAATTTCACTTATAGATGGAGGTTTATTGATTGCCCGATATGTTCAAACTGTTGCATCTCTTGAGGCGAAGATGAAATTATCCGTAATTTCTAGAGAACACAATGCCTTAGGGAAAGTTTATATGGATAGCCTAAATTTAACCAATTTTTCCTTTAAGGAAAACTTATTGTGGGAAATTCACATATTGTTGAAGCCATGTTTAGTGAAATGTTCGTAGTCTTGATTAGAAGACTTAGTTTGTCCTTATAGTATTGCTTAGTGTGTATTCGCTCATACTAAATCTTGTAACTCGGTCTAGCTAGTACTCTTGAAATAATAAAATTTTGCTTCTAATCCAAAGATAGTGGTTCGGATTGTCCCCGATGGCTTAAAATTTTGTTAGGTTTTGAAAGATCTCGCTACTTACTTCTAGTCCTTGTTGATAATTTCAAAGTCCTTTCATTGTTTTCTTGTATCGAGGAATCCTCCTCACAGATGGTATAGAAAGTCTTTCCTAAAAAGATCACTCGTCAAATTCTAACTTATCGGTTGAGTGAGGGATGAATGGCGTGAGCATCGATAGAGTGGTATTAAAAAGATATGTTTATGAACAATTTATATGATTACAAAACTTTGCTTTTGAATGAAGGTTGTCTTAAGAAATTTGAAATGATACTTGTTTCTTTCATGACATAATTCTTCCTGAATTATACATAGGTGATCAGGCCATGTATAATCGAGGACAAATGATGTGATGCTTGGTTTTGTTGAAATGGTATTATGTTCCTCCGAAGTTTTAGATGGTATTCCACGTTTTGTTTTGTAAGATAATGGCTCAGTAATTTTTCAAAGTAACATGAAAATCGTTTCGCAGGATGGTATTAAATAATTGATAAAATAACTGAAAGCCAATTGATAGGGTGGTAATGAAACAACTTGTTTTAAAACTTTATAAAATAACGTTTCTAAAATGGTGATAAAATAGCTTGAAATAAAATTAAGTGAAATAATTTCGTGAAATGGTAGCAAAATAACTTAAAATAAAGTTTGTTGAATGGTTTGTAGGATACATGGGAGAACCTCATCGAGTAGTAATAGTCTTCTAATTGGTCAAGAATTAAAGTTGGCCTAAACCCTAGTAAGATAGTGAGGTATCAACGCGAAATGATTGAAAATTGGGCAATTGGAATAAGGAATGAAATGAACAAAGGTTGTGATTATCGTGGAGATAATAAGTGATAAAGATTACATTAGTTAGAAAGGTATTTATTATTTATTCCTGTCGATGGTCTAATCGTGTTTCAAGTGTAGGAGCAGTAGGCGGTCTAGCAACAATAGTCCTAGAACTCTCACAATCCTCAAACCTATGAGATGGTGTAGTGTCTATAGTCTTAGTGGTAGATGGTAATGGTGTATTAAATCATGCATGCTTCCCAAGCCGCAAGTCGATGTATGAGTATCGTGTATGAGATGTGATGATACGGATGGTGCTCAAAATGATAATGATAAAATGATAACAATAATAATAATGGAAATCCTTGTGGTGAGTTAAGAAAATAGGTTCATTAGGACTAAGCCTATAAGTTCTACCAAATGGTATGATTTGTCCCAACTGAATGATAAAATTGTCCCGATCCTACAGTGAATCAATAGTGATCGTGATGGTGTAGGTGCAACTTCGTCCTCCTAAAAGGTCTCAGTGTCATCATCTGATGTTATCGGTGTTGAGTCAACTGATGTTAAAATTGTGATAGGGAATGACAAGGCATTCTCCATGTCAAAGTGATGTGAGTATAATGGGATGGGTATTTGAAGGCATCTATGTGACAATCGATTTCGAAATGAAAGTAAATAACTCGTAAAATGTGCGTATAAAACCGCATGTATAGTGACTATGTATTTATGATGAAATGATGAGATGCTATGATGATGTAGTTATAGTCTAGGGTCAATGATGCAACCTATTTCTCTATAACCAAGCTCGATGCCAATCATCACACCCCAATTTACTGCTTTGCGTGAATGGAATTCTGGGATAGATCGTCATAGCACCACAATCACAGTTATATTGAACGACCTAAAGTGTCGTTTAAAAACACATCGTTGGATATTTAATAAAAGCGTCGTAGTTACAACATAGGTCCCAAAAGTTTATAAAGTTTGCGGAAATATAAATATATTACAAGTCCAAACGATGTTTTGAAAGAAAATGCCATAATATACAATGATATAAGTCGACGCCGCGACTAAAAAGGGGTTCCTTAACCATGCCATGATGAGTATGTCTTAGTTACCCGAAAATACATTGCTAAACGGTCAACAATAATGTTGGTGAGAAATCATAGGTTTGGTAAATGTTTTATACGACTACGCAAGTATAGATCGTATGACAATCATGTCACATAAAATGTTACAGGTATGACAATCATGTCACATAAAAAATGTTACAATTGCTATAAGTCCATGACACGAAACTAGATCTGCTCATAATGTATGCCCCAACAGAGTGTTTGCATGACAACTCAATAATGTTATTAAATGAAATGCATCCGTATGACTAGTTGGGATTCACCAACCCGGATGGAGGCGTCACCCTCGATAGATCTATCCACTCACCCTCGCTTCTAAGATTAACGGTTCATGTTCAGGAAATGGGGACTTTCAATTGGCATGTGGTAACTTAAGCAATGTAAATGAATTTAACATACTTGGTATCGTAATAAAAATGTTGTGCAATGTATTCTCCCCCGTAGGTTTGAAATGAAATAAAAACTTGAATAAATCGGGGCTATGAAAACTCACCTTGGTATGCAGAAATGTAAGACATCACAACTAACATCAAGTAATAAATGTGCACGGCTCCGACACGCAACCTAGATAAGTATGGTATGGGTTTAGTCTAAGTCTCGTATTCAAATGCATGTTGTGTAGATTAAACATCGTTTGTAAGTTTACCAGTGTTTGTGTTTTTGAAAGTGTTTGAAGTTCAAAAGCAAAAGTTTTCAAGTATTAGGATCTTTAAAATACTTGAAGTTAAGAACCAATATTTTAAATATTTGTTTAATAACATATCATGCAAAGTTTCATGAATTATTTTGATTGTCGATAATGATCGAAAAGTGTAGTTGCGAAAATAATTCGCGCGTCTTGGCTCTTGGAAAAGATGGAGGAATAACGTATACGAAACTTTCGTATAAGAGTTGACTCGTATAGTGACTCAGTATTCTCACGCCAATGAGGAATAGATGATCGACACAGTCGAGAAAAGTATTGACGAGTACTTGAGTCGAGAAGGAATGACAAAAGGAGTCAAGGATATAGCGACAAAGACAAACGTCGATCGAGAAAGTCAATTAGTACATTTCGGCGTTTACCCCTTGCTCCCAAATAGTTAGTATAAAACATACATGTTTTGTAAACAAGGTTATGTTTCAATTCGCAATTGAAACTATAAAGTTTTACTACATAAAAGTAATACGTGTTTTGATTTGTTTGTCGAGTTTTATAACTATAAAAAGGGATTTGGTTTAAAATATAAGTTTATAACGTTTTTATAAATTTCGACATGACGTGTCTATTTATACAACGTGCCCAAGTCATCGTGACTTTATAAAACTCATGTTGCAAAACAATATTTCTCGACAAAATTTATTATTGACTAGTCGTTATTAGTTGAATAAGTTTTTATTGTATATTTCGTGTTTGTTACGAGTCTAATATATTAAATTCTTTACGAGTCTAATATATTGTATCGTCTCAAGTCCAAAACGTCCAATAAATGCTCATACAACTACAAACGATTGTCCAAAATAATCCAAGTCTAATTTTAATAGTTTTCATCAATAATGTCCAAATCCAATGATCAAATCCAAGCATAGGCTTTAATAATTATTCCCAAGTCCAAAATATTTAATTCGATAAGTATTCATTTTGTCCAGCTTATCCAAATCAAAAGCAAATCCCATCTCGATCCCGAGTTATGATCCAATATATAAAACCGAGACGTCATCAACTAAAAACAAAATAATGAGTTACGTTATGAAAATAGAAAATCCGAAAAGTACAAGGCATATTAAAACAAGATTTTCGACATAACGATATGACCAATTTAAGGTTACCTAAACCGTGACCATGACTCGCAAGACATTGCGATTAGGACGACAAATAATTCTAAATCCCCACGACACTTCGTGTGTCGTGGTACACTTAACGACATTTACCGAAAGTGTAGTTTTCAACATAATAATCCACAAATTATTTACCACGGCCAAACTAGCTTTTCAAAACTACTATATCGACTACTTCAATAATATTTATTCAAAAATTTTCTTACAAGACCTCAGAACTCGGCTAAACGCCTCGGTTTACCAACCTTGTAGCTTCGACTCCCCGTGAGTCACGACTCACACCAATAAGTTTAACACATAATGGCCAACAATTTTAACACCATTACTAATCCAAACATACCCTTTGGGCTAAAAATAAACAGATCCAAACGGACCCAAATAAGACATAAATAAACAACTCCAAACGCACCCTCTAAGGGTCATCGTGAGGGGTCGAGACAACCAAAAAAGATCATGCCGTGACTCCTCGAGTCACGGCTCAACCCATTCGAACCCATATGTCAATCGCCAAGAACAAAACCCAAACAAACTTCGCAATACATATTAACAAGGACGAATATATGCTCGGAATTAATAACAACAAGAAATGAATGAGAATCGGACTGAGTCAACTCAACTCGTGAGTTGACTCGGACGAGTCAAGTGACTCGGAGCGAGTCACGGCGAGTCATGAGCCAAGAATAAAGATCCATGCGTTTTAGTTTATAAAACATAAGTTTTATTAGTTTTTATCACAAAAATCGTTTAATTTATTAGAACCTGATTAGGGTTTCGAATAAAAGATGAAATAACGAGGGAGGGGGCGTGGGCTTACCAGATGGGAGGAGGAGGCGAGAGATGGTGGAGATGAGCGGCGGTGAGTGATGGTGAGCGGTGGTACTCAAAACGACCAAACGAGCTTCTTTTACGCCCAAATGCTCCAGAAATGATGTGGGGGAGACGATCTATGCATCGGTGGAGAGAAATGGGGTGGCCGGAAGTTGGCCGGAAGTTGGCCGGAACCGGCGACGGCGCCAGAAAAGTTTTCCGGTGGTGGTGGTGATATCTATGAAGAGGAGACCTAATATTGGGTCTTTTATATTTCTTGGAGGGACCAAACGTGGACAAAAGAAAAATGAGGGGGCGGTGGTGTAAATTAATAAGGGGCTGTTTTGAAACTTTAATAATCTTTTATAAATAACCCTTGTGGGCCCCATTTGACACAACAAACGACCGTTTTAAAATACGGGACTTGCGCCATTGTGTCCGAAATAATTTTCCGATAAAATGAGTATTCACATGTATATTTTTCTCGAAATTAAATTAATTAATAAATCAAATTAATTTAAGAGTTTAAAGTCGCATAAGCTCATTTATTTCAGAGTTTTCGCGTTTCACGAGATATCCTCTCGCTTTCAAACTCAATAAGATTTAGGTAAGTTCGAAGAGATACTTTGGGAATAATAAATATAATTTATCATTAATTCATCCAGGAATATCATTGTTCATTGTTTGAATGGAAATAAGTCCATAACGAGAAATGCATATCTGAAATAATTATAAAACGAGTTGGATTATGCTTCGTTGCATAAAATGCAACACAATAAGAGTAGAAAAGAGTGGAAAATAAAACATGAACTTCCTTGAAGTTTTGGTATTTTATTTACGCTTTAAAACGTGAATTGAATATTTCACTACACGTTAGAAACGGTTAACGTGTAAAATATGGTTTCGAGTGTGTTTTATAAAAGAAATATAAAACATCAACATTGGTTCAAAATGTGTTTATTAGACTAATACCATACTTTCTATTGGTCGGTTCGCTGCGCGAGCTCGTGTTTCTAATAAAGTGAGATAACTTCATTGTTGAGTTAGAAAACTCATAAGTGGCGTAAAATATAAAATATTCATTTTCGCTATTCATAATTAGTTTAAATTGTTCCGATTAAGGGATAACCTCCTTATTTATCTCAAGTGAGCTAATGCTTGCTCAAAATCGTTCGTAATAATAAATAATAATTTATTATTAAATTTAAAATGTGGAAATTTACCGATTGTCACATATTGGGGCAGATTCTATAGACAAAAAAATTACGTGGGTTGCTTGGAATAATGTTCTTGCTTCGAAAAAGAATGGTGGGCTAGGCGTTTCGAGTTTTTACGCCCTTAATCGGGCTTTGTTACTTAAGTGGGTTTGGAGGTTTGTTTCGGAAGATGGCTCCTTGTGGTTTCGTGTCATCCGAGCTATCTATGGGACTACTATTGGATCACATTCAACTCATATGGCCTCTACTTGGAGTTCGATTTTGGGGAAGTTCATTTGTTAAAATCTCAAGGTTTCGATTTCATGTTCTTTGTTCTAAACGTGTTGGAGATGGAAGTAATACCGATTCGCCTCGATGTTTGGAAAGGTGACTCTCCTCTTTGTGATGTTTTTCCTCGATCTTGGCGCTTGAACAAGACAAACAGATATCGAGAGCTAATAAATTGGTCGCTAATGTGTGTGACTCCTTTCGAAGACCTGTTCGAGGTGGAATCGAACAACAGCAGTGTGACAACCCGTACTTCCAGGTCATTTCTTGAAACAATTCATGCCTTACAATTTCAACATTTATCGTAAACTAGGTTTACGTGTTCCAAATTCGCGTAACCTTTATGGTTTAGCGGCGAATTCATGATCATATCATCACGAACATTTCATATGGACTAAGTCTAGTCTACATTTCATTAACATCATTTGCATCATGATAGTTCATTCATGACATGGCATTTCACATTAAACGCGTAAATTTTATATTAAATAAACGTTATCGCGTGAGTTATTATTTTGAACATTTAATCCGTTACTTCCAAAAATGATCCCGATATATTTTTATACTTACATTTAGTTTATAAAAACTATATTTTGAGTTTACCTAGTGTTTTAAATTTATTTTGTATATAAATCGTTAAATTTATATTATTACGACGTTTTTCTTAAAAACGACACGAAAATTATTATATCACTAAAATTTTACAAGAAATATATTTTTACAATTTTTATGATCTCATTATAATCTACTTTGATCTATTAAAAATTTCTTTTACCTAAAAGCTACCATTTACCTTACAAGTTATTATTACATAACACTTACTTACATTTTTTCTTACAATAATTACACAAGTATATACAATATAAAAAAAAAGATATTTTGCCAATCCCTCCCCCCTTGGCCGACCAAGGGGAGGGTGGCATTTATTGAGTTGGTAAAAATATTCAACAAGTATAGATTTATACTCAAGACTTCACTCATTCATTAAACCTCAAATAATTCAAGTGTTAGTAAAAGTTTCTCTCTTGTTCTTCCTTCTCAAAATCCGCCATACAAGGTGTTATCAAGGGATCATCAAAATTTTACAAGATCAAGTTAATCAATCTAGATCACACTCTTATTAAGGTTTTGAAATAAAACCTAGGGTGTTTAGGTTAAACCTTTGTTCTTTGCACCTCATCATAATAGCTTGTAAGCATATTTATTTCATTTTATATCTTTCACTTTCATTTCATATTTATTTCTTCATATTTGGAGCAAACATGCAAGACTTGTGTTGTTTATACCACTTTTAGCATTGATTTTTAGAGTTTAATATATAAAGGTCATCCTATAATTATTCCCTTGGTATATATTGGTCTTGATGATGTCTAGGAACCCATGACACCCTAAGAAGGTGTATGGTAGGATTAGTATAGCTTTGGAGTTGATTTGAAGGGATTGGAATAGGTTTAGTACGAGAAAAACTATTTTCGACAAGTATATAAAGTGGTCTGATCTTGTTTTGTTTTTCTGGAAAATCCGAAAGTAGACATGAGTTTTTGGCCTAGATATTTAGAAAATATACTTTAAAACGAATCCGTGGCGCTTGAACGGATTAAAGCGGAGTTATAACGAAGAAGTTATGAATTTTCAAGTTTGACGACGAAATATATATTTTCCTAAATTTCAAAGAACCTATTATTGTTTTGTACGAGTCAAAACGAGTCCTAAGCTTTATAAATTATTTCGACTTATCAAAATATATTAGTATACTTTGATACGAAGCTAAGGACGATAATACGTAGAAAGCGGATTTGAAACGACTAAGATATACACGCTTTCATAAAATTGCCGTAACTATTATTTTTAGAAAACTATATTATTTTTTACGAGACAAGTGTTACGGTAACTAAAACGACCATGTTGAAGGCTGCTTTTAACGATGATGTGGAACTTTTGTAACGAGATGTCTTCTAATAAAATTTAGATCATCAAGCATATTTTCAAAACGACCAACCGCTTGTATAGCGGAGTTGTAATAAATTATTTACGGTTGCTTAAACTTTGCCGAAACTCACCTTTTACACAACATTTGGACAAAATCACTATATTTAACCTCTATTATCTTTATGTTCGAGACCTCTATGACGAAAACTCATGTACTAAAACTTCTAGATTTTGATACAAGCTTTCCAAAACCGTCGAGTTCGTTTCCTAACGTTCGACGTACACCATTTTACGACAAGCTTTTGAAGCCATTTTGTCACTTTCATGAAATTTCCGGCGACATTATTTTACTGACGAAAAGTTAAAATTTCACAATAAATCATTACTGAAACTATTGTAGGATGACATTTTG
This sequence comes from Chrysanthemum lavandulifolium, assembly GCA_022545495.1. NCBI lineage: Eukaryota > Viridiplantae > Streptophyta > Magnoliopsida > Asterales > Asteraceae > Chrysanthemum > Chrysanthemum lavandulifolium. The sequence continues at coordinate 155,596,154 of CM040241.1, read as the reverse complement.
ACGAATACTTGTAAAGTGATTTAAGAATGGTCAAGCGCCAAAAGAGTATTTTACTGACGATAAGTATTATTTTCAAAACTCTCAAATGGTATAAATAACATACGAAATGCATGCATATCATAACATTACATCATAACTCATTACATATCATATCATTCGTAATAGGTCCAGATTAAAGTATCCCGCTATACCTCGATTGTACTCACTCTTGTCATCATACCGTTTATCAAGTGAGTTTTCATAGCCCGTCGTACATGTTTAATTATTTTCAAACCTACGGGAGAATACATTGCACAACATTTTTATTACGATACCAAGTATGTTAAATTCATTTACATTGCTTAAGTTACCACATGCCAATTGAAAGTCCCATTTCACGAACATGAACCGTTAATCATAGAAGCGAGGGTGAGTGGATAGATCTATTGAGGTGACGCCCATCCGGGTTGGTGAATCCCAACTATTCATACGGATGCATTTCATTTAATAACATTATTGAGTTGTCCGCAAACACTCGTTGGGGCATACATTATGAATAGTCTAGTTTCGTGTCATGGACTTATTGGAATTGTAACATTTTTCGTGACTTGATTGTCATACAGGTCTATACTTATGTAGTCGTATAAAACATTTACATAAACCTATGATTTCTCACCAACATTATTGTTGACCGCTTTAGCAATGTATTTTCGTAACTAAGGCATTATCATCATGGCATGGTTAAGGAACCACCTTTTGAGTCATGAGGCCGACTTATATCATTGTACATTATGGCACTTTCTTTCAAAACATCGCTTGGACTTGTATTATATTTATATTTCCGCAAACTTTATAACTTTTGGGACCTATGTTGTAACTCCGAACGCTTTATTAAATATCAAACGATGTGTTTTAAACGACACTTTAGGTCGCTCAATATAACTGTGATTGTGGTGCTATGACGACTATCCCGTGAATTCCATTCCACCGCAAAATGTAAATTGGGGTGTGATGATTGGTATCGAGCTACGCTTATAGAGAACTAGGTTGCATCATTGACCCTAGACTATAGCTACATTATCATAGCATCTCATCATTTCATTATAAGTGTATATTCACTTTTCATGCGGATTCACTTACACTTTATTCGGGTTATTTACTTTCATTTCACATCGGTTGTCACAGAGATGTCTTCAGATTCACATCCCATCACTATATCATCGGACACTAACACGGAAGATGTCCCAGTTGACCCTAACATGGATGATGCCTTATCGCACTCCACTGAGATCTTATCTTCGATTGGCTCTACTCCACCCTTTCCACCTATTATGACCGACACGGAGACCGAACCCTTTGAGGAGGGCGGTCGCACCTACTCCACATGTTAGCCCCGCCACGACCCGATACACCCACCATCACCACTACTACCATCATCATCACCATCCTCATCGTATTTTCTTAGGGATCCTTTGCCTACATCGGACTTGCCGCTCAAAAGCGTGCTCGTTTGACATCCCGACACCACCATCTACGAACCCGAGCCACCGTTAGGTTCAAGTTAGGCGAGCTCTAAGGCTCGCAATGCCGACAACCTTCTACCGAGGCGTTAGGAGCTCGTATAGATAGTCGCAGATTCGATTAGATAGGTTGTCGCGGCGCTTGGAGGAACCGTTAGATAGGGTTGAGACCATTGCGGAGGAGGTCGAGGGCTTAGTGATGGCGGGGTTTCTATTGATTTGGCACATCGTAGTATCTGAATAGGCGGTTAGAGGACAGGGAGCGATTGCGGAGTTGAGGCGGAGATGCCCGAGTTGTACGACAGAGCCGAGATGACACGGGGACGAGTTACGCTGTCAGCACGTGGAGTTATCACTAGCTCGTGAGAGTATTGTTACTGCGGTCGATTGGAGAGTTGAGGAGTTTGGTTGCTAGCTTGACTACTCGTGTTCGTGATCTTCGTGATCGAGCAGTGAGCACCATGAGGTGCCTTATGTAGACTTGTATCATGTATAGTTTTGACTACTATTATCCTAGTCACGAGGTGTGTGACGTAGTTTAAAGAACTTGTTGTCTTTTGGTTGTTGTACAAACAAATGTATCAAGTATTGACTCTACTATGTAGGAATGGTTTTATTATCTATGATATCGGTCCATGTAGGCGAAAATTTTCATGTATATTATCCACGTGTGTTGTGATTATATTTGTGATATTTCGTTATTGTTCCGCCAGATTCCATTTACTTTATGCATGTTGTGGTTGTGGATATATTTGTATGATGGTTGTTTCTACTTACGAGTTCTCATGATTGTTTCATCTTGTGATTTTGAAGAGTTATGGCGCCAAGAAAGCCACACGGAAATGACCCAAGAGGCTATTCAAAAGTTGGTGAATGATAGCATAGCCGATGCTCTAAGGATTGAAAGGAAGCAGTGGTCTGCTGCTGCCGAGGTCATGATTCCAAGCCGCTAGGCTTGCTAACGCTATCGGAAATGCAGGAGGATCCGGAGTTAAGAACTGCTCGTACAAGGATTTCAAAAGTGGAGATCCCACCAAGTTTAGAGGGATCAAGGAGCCACTGCCATGGTTCGATGGTTCGAGAAATTGAGTCCGTGTTTTCTTTGTGTAATTGCCGGATGATAGTAAGGTCAAGTTTGCTACGAGTACATTACTTGATGGAGCGTTGTCATGGTGGAACTCATATGCTCAACCGATGGGAATGGAGAATGCTTTCAAGCTTACTTGGGAGCAATTCAATGGTTTGGTGACAAAGTTTTGTCCTCGTGCGGAAGTGAAAAGTTGGAGATGTAATTCTATGAACTAGTAACTATTGGGTACGATATTGACACTTACATCCGGAGATTCCAAGAATTGGTCGCGTTATGCCCGTCTATGGTTTCGGATAACGAGAAGTTACTAGAGGCTTTCATCGGAGGACTTCCCGAGGTTATTCAAGGAGATGTGACTTCGTTTGATCCACAAACAATCGAGGAATCTATTAGAGTGACTCAAAAGCTTATGGCACAGGTAGTGAAGAGAGGTAAATACACCAACACCAACTGAAACAACAACCCCAACAACCGCTTCAACTACAACAATAACCGAGCCAACTACAACAACAACAATAGCAACAACAACAAGCGGAAGTGGGATAACACCAAAGGTAGAAATGCTACCCAACAACCACCCAAGAGGCAAGAGGTTGTAAAGGCTTATGTTGCGGGTCCAAAAGAAGGAAAAGGGTATTCGGGGGTTTTGCCGAAATGTGATAGGTGTTCGAGTCATCACAAACCGGGTCGATGTCCTGATCCATGTGAGAATTGCAAGAAAGTTGGTCACCGAACTAGGGATTGCAAGTCGCAACAAGTTACTTGTTTTGGTTGCGGTGAACGGGGACACTACAAGTCTGAATGTAAAAAGGGAAGGAATCAAGGAAATCAGAATCAAGGAGGAATGGCGCAAGGAAGGGCCTACGCCATTGGAGGTGGCGAAGCTAGGCGGACCCGAATGTTATCACGGTGCGTTCCTTCTCAATAATCGTTACGCATCGCTTTATTTGATTCGGTGCCGATAAAAGTTTTGTGTCCACTACATTTGCACCTTTGCTCAACATTAAACCAACCACCTTAGACATATCATACATCGTCGAATTAACTAATGGTAACTTAGTTAGCACCAACACCATTGTCTGCGGTTGCACATTCAATTTTCTTAATCATCCCTTCAACATAGATCTTATGCCCGTAGAACTTGGTAGTTTCGACGTCGTCATCGGCATGGATTGGTTATCCAAGCATCGTGCAAAAATCATTTGTGATGAAAAAGTTGTTCATCTTCCTTATAACGGCGAAACTTTGATTATTCGTGGGGAACGAAGTGGAACTAGACTTAGTATCATATCGTGCATCAAAACGGAGAAGTACATAAAGAAAGGTTGTTTAGCTTTATTAGCCCATATAACCGAGAAAAGTCGGAGGAGAAGCGACTTGAAGATGTACCAATTGTCCGAGAATTTTCTCAAGTCTTTCCAAGACTTACCAGACTTCCACCGCACGTCAAGTAGAATTTCATATTGACTTAGTGCCCGGAGCTGCACCAATTGCGAGAGCACCTTACCGCTTAGCACCATCCGAATGCAAGAGTTGTCTAATCGGTTGCAAGAACTTCTAGACAAAGGATTCATTAGGCCGAGTTCCTCGCCTGGGAGCACCGGTCTTGTTTGTGAAGAAGAAAGATGGATCCTTGAATGTGTATAGATTATAGAGTTGAACAAGTTAACGGTGAAGAATCGTTACCCACCCCGTAATCGACGACTTATTCGATCGGTTGCAAGGTTCTAGTATCTATTCCAAGATTGATCTCCGTCGGGTTACCATCAACTTAGAGTTCGGGAGGAGGATATTCAAAAAGCGTTTAGAACACGTTACGGTCACTCGAGTTTCAAGTGATGCCGTTCGATTGACTAATGCACTGCGGTATTCATGGATCTCATGAATAGAGTATGTAAACCGTATTTGGACAAGTTTGTGATAGTGTTCATCGACGACATATTGATTTACTCAAAGAGCAAAGAAGAGCACGAAGAGCATTTAAGGACGATTTTAAGACTACTCAAGAGTGAGAAGTTGTATGCTAAATTTTCGAAGTGTGATTTTGGAATCACAAAGTGCAATTTCTTGGTCACGTCATTGATAGTCAAGGACTACAAGTTGATCCCGCAAAGATTGAAGCCGTAAAAGATTGGGCTACTCCAACAAATCCTACGTAAATCCGACAATTTCTAGGACTAGCCGGGTATTACGAAGGTTCATGAAGGTTTTCAAAGATAGCTAGACCTTTGACCAAGTTGACACGTAAAAAAGAAGAAGTACGAATGGGGAAAGAAACAAGAAGTCGCTTTTAGCTTGTTGAAACAAAGCTTTGCAAGTCGCCAATTTTGGCACTACCCGAAGGAATGGAGAACTTTGTTGTATATTGTGATGCTTCGCATAAAGGACTTGGGGCTGTTTTAATGCAAAACGAGAAGGTGATAGCGTATGCTTCTCGACAACTTAAGACTCATGAGAAGAATTACACCACTCATGATCTCGAGTTAGGAGCCGTAGTTTTTGCACTCAAGATTTGGAGACACTACCTCTACGGTACAAAGTGCACAGTGTTTACTGACCACAAGAGTTTGCAATATATTCTTGATCGAAGGAACTTAATATGAGACAACGTCGTTGGTTGGAGTTACTCGGTGACTATGATTGTGAAATCAAGTATCACCCGGAAAAGCCAATGTTGTGGTGATGCTCTTAGTCGGAAAGAGAGACCCAAACCTTTAAGAGTTCGATCATTAGGAATGACGATTAATTCACCTTTACCATCGAAAATCCATGAAGCACGATCGAGGCACTTAAGGAGGAAAACCGACCAAGTGAAAAGCTTTATGGTATGCCTGAAACGCAAATGGTTTTGTAAAGAGAGCGGATGGAGTATTATGTTTCAAGGATAGAATGTGGGTTCCATTGTATGGCGGAATACGATAATTGATTATGCATGAGTCGCATAAGTCAAAGTATTCTATTCACCGGGATCGGATAAGATGTATCAAGATCTTAAGAAACTTTATTGGTGGCGAACATGAAAGCGTAGATTGCCACGTCGTTAGCAAATGCCTTACCCGCCTAAGGTAAAAGTCGAATATCGAAGCCTTGAGATTACTCCAACAACCGAAATTCCTCAATGGAAATGGGAACGCATTACGATGGACTTTGTTACTTAAACTTCCTAAGACATTGGGAGGTTACGACGCTATTTGGGTAATTGTTGATCGCCTTACCAAATCGGCTCATTTCATACCAATTAGAGACTTACTCCATGGAACAACTCACTAGACTTTATGTCAAAGAAATAGTCTCGAGGCACGGTGCACCAATTTCTATCATTTCCGGCGAGATAGTCGATTCACTTCAAACTTCGGAAATCATTGCAAGATTCATTTGGAACCAGTTAGAGATGAGCACGGTGTATCACCCACAAATCGACGGTCAAAGTGACAGACAATTCAAACGTTAGAAGATATCTTTGAGGGCATGCGTGATTGATTTTGGAAATGGTTGGGCTAACCATTTGCCATTGATAAATTCTCGTACAACAATAGTTATCACACCAAGATAAAGATGGCACCATTCGAGGCACTCTATGGTCGAAAGTGCCGATCACCGTTTGTTGGGCCGAGGTTGGAGACGCACAACTCACCGGTCCGGAAATTGTACGGAAACAATGTAAAAGATAGTTCAAATTCGAGATAGACTCGAACCCGCCAGGCCGGCGTAAAAGTTACGCAGATGTTAGACGCAAATCATTGGAATTTCAAATGGGTGACAAAGTTATGTTGAAAGTATCGCCTTGGAAAGGCGTGGTACGATTGGAAAACGCGGGAAGTTAAACCCGAGGTACATTGGACCATTCAAGATTTTGAGCGAGTTGGTCCCGTAGCTTATCGACTTGATCTTCCGTCGAACTTAGTCATGTACACAACACGTTTCACGCTTCAAACTCAAGAAATGTCTATCGGACGAATCACTCGTTATTCCATTGGAAGAAGTTCAACTTGACGATAAACTCAACTTTGTGGAGGAACTCAGAGAAATCATGGACCGAGGTCAAGCGGTTGAAACAGTCGTATTCCTATCGTGAAGGTTCGCTGGAATTCTCGAAGAGGTCCCGAGTTTACTTGGGAACAGGAAGACCGATGCGCCACAAGTATCCTCATCTTTTCACCGACAACACCGTGAGACCTAATAACGATTGAATTGAGGATCGAATTCCTTTTTGGATGGGCGAATGTGACAACCCGCACTTCCGTGTCATTTCTTGAAACAATTCATGCCTTACAATTTCAACATTTATCGTAAACTAGGTTTACGTGTTCCAAATTCGCGTAGCCTTTATGGTTTAGCGGCGAATTCATGATCATATCATCACGAACATTTCATATGGACTAAGTTTAGTCTACATTTCATTAACATCATTTGCATCATGATAGTTCATTCATGACATGGCATTTCACATTAAACGCGTAAATTTTATATTAAATAAACGTTATCGCGTGAGTTATTATTTTGAACATTTAATCCGTTACTTCCAAAATGATCCCGATATATTTTATACTTACATTTAGTTTATAAAAACTATATTTTGAGTTTACCTAGTGTTTTAAATTTATTTTGTATATAAATCGTTAAATTTATATTATTACGACGTTTTCTTAAAAGCGACACGAAAATTATTATATCACTAAAATTTTACAAGAAATATATTTTACAATTTTATGATCTCATTATAATCTACTTTGATCTATTAAAATTTCTTTTACCTAAAAGCTACCATTTACCTTACAAGTTATTATTACATAACACTTACTTACATTTTTCTTACAATAATTACACAAGTATATACAATATAAAAAAGATATTTTGCCATCCTCCCCTCGGCCGACCAAGGGAGGGTAACATTTATTGAGTTGGTAAAAATATTCAACAAGTATAGATTTATACTCAAGACTTCACTCATTCATTAAACCTCAAATAATTCAAGTGTTAGTAAAAAGTTTCTCTCTTTGTTCTTCCTTCTCCAAAATCCGGCCATACAAGGTGTTATCAAGGGATCATCAAAATTTTTTACAAGATCAAGTTAATCAATCTAGATCACACTCTTATTAAGGTTTTGAAATAAAAACCTAGGGTGTTTAGGTTAAACATTTGTTCTTTGCACCTCATCATAATAGCTTGTAAGCATATTTCTTTCATTTTATATCTTTCACTTTCATTTCATATTTATTTCTTCATATTTGGAGCAAACATGCAAGACTTGTGTTGTTTATACCACTTTTAGCATTGATTTTTAGAGTTTAATATATAAAGGTCATCCTATAATTATTCCCTTGGTATATATTGGTCTTGATGATGTCTAGGAACCCATGACACCCTAAGAAGGTGTATGGTAGGATTAGTATAGCTTTGGAGTTGATTTGAAGGGATTGGAATAGGTTTAGTACGAGAAAAACTATTTTAAACAAGTATATAAAGTGGTCTGATCTTGTTTTGTTTTTCCGGAAAATCCGACAGAGACATGAGTTTTGGCCTAGATATTTAGAAAATATACTTTAAAACGAATCCGTGGCAGCTTGAACGGATTAAAGCGGAGTTATAACGAAGAAGTTATGAATTTTTCAAGTTTGACGACGAAATATATATTTTCCGAAATTTCAACAACCTATTATTGTTTTGTACGAATCAAAAACGAGTCCTAAGCTTTATAAATTATTTCGACTTATCAAAATATATTAGTATACTTTGATACGGCTAAGGACGATAATACGTGAAAACGGATTTGAAACGACTAAGATATACACGTTTTCATAAAATTGCCGTAACTATTATTTTTAGAAAAACTATATTATTTTTTACGAGACAAGTGTTACGGTAACTAAAACGACCATGTTGAAGGCTGTTTTTAACGATGATGTGGAACTTTTTGTAACGAGATGTCTTCTAATAAAATTTAGATCATCAAGCATATTTTTCAAAACGACCAACCGTTTGTATAGCGGAGTTGTAATAAATTATTTACGGTTGCTTAAACTTTGCCGAAACTCACTTTTACACAACATTTGGACAAAATCACTATATTTAACCTCTATTATCTTTATGTTCGAGACCTCTATGACGAAAACTCATGTACTAAAACTTCTAGATTTTGATACAAGCTTTCCAAAACCGTCGAGTTCGTTTCTAACGTTCGACGTACACCATTTTACGACAAGCTTTTGAAGCCATTTTGTCACTTTCATGAAATTTCCGGCGACATTATTTTACTGACGAAAAGTTAAAATTTCACAATAAATCATTACGAAACTATTGTAGGATGACATTTTGACGTAAATACTTGTAAAGTGATTTAAGAATGGTCAAGGCGTCAAAAGAGTATTTTTCGACGATAAGTATTATTTTCAAAACTCTCAAATGGTATAAATAACATACGAAATGCATGCATATCATAACATTACATCATAACTCATTACATATCATATCATTCGTAATAGGTCCAGATTAAAGTATCCCGCTATACCTCGGTGTACTCACTCTTGTCATCATACCGCTTTATCAAGTGAGTTTTCATAGCCCGTCGTACATGTTTAATTATTTTCAAACCTACGGGAGAATACATTGCACAACATTTTTATTACGATGCCAAGTATGTTAAATTCATTTACATTGCTTAAGTTACCACATGCCAATTGAAAGTCCCATTTCACGAACATGAACCGTTAATCATAGAAGCGAGGGTGAGTGGATAGATCTATCGAGGTGACGCCCATCCGGGTTGGTGAATCCCAACTAGTCATACGGATGCATTTCATTTAATAACATTATTGAGTTGTCTGGCAAACACTCTGTTGGGGCATACATTATGAACAGTCTAGTTTCGGTGTCATGGACTTATTGCAATTGTAACATTTTTACGTGACTTGATTGTCATACCGGTCTATACTTGCGTAGTCGTATAAAACATTTACATAAACCTATGATTTCTCACCAACATTATTGTTGACCGTTTTAGCAATGTATTTTCAGGTAACTAAGGCATTATCATCATGGCATGGTTAAGGAACCACCTTTTGAGTCGCGGCGTCGACTTATATCATTGTACATTATGGCACTTTCTTTCAAAACATCGTTTGGACTTGTATTATATTTATATTTCCGCAAACTTTATAACTTTTGGGACCTATGTTGTAACTCTGAACGTTTTTATTAAATATCAAACGATGTGTTTTTAAACGACACTTTAGGTCGTTCAATATAACTGTGATTGTGGTGCTATGACGGTCTATCCCGTGAATTCCATTCCACGCAAAATGTAAATTGGGGTGTGACAAGCGTCTTTACGCCTTAGTTACTTGTTTGGATTCTTTTTCCCTTCTGCTTCTCATGATCGGTGGTTTTGTAGCATTTACGGAGATGGTTCCTTCATCGTCAAAGACATTCGAACACTTTAGATGATATGTTTCTTCCTTCGTGGCGGAACCGACGAGATGGGTAAAATCTATCCCATTAAAATTAATGTTTTTACTTGAGAGCCCGGCGTGATTGCCTACCGACTAGGTCCAATTTAATTCATAGAGGTATATCTTTGGATTCCGATAGTTGTCCGATTTGTAGCTCTGAGGGAAGATGCTTCTCATTTTCTTTAAGTGTGATTTGGCTCAGATATCCCGAGATATATATGCAGATGGTGGAATTAGATCCGCAAGAATGGTCCTCTTTTTCATATTGGAACCTATGGTTTTCGAACCTTAGAATGGCCCTCAATCGTAAATGCCTTTTGGAAGGAGTCTTTAGTGTCGCATGGTGGTACATTTGGTTATTCCGGAACCGTCTCCTCTTTGGTGACAAACCTCCTTCTCGCTCGATGATAATTGACGATATAGTGTCTTCTTCTTTTTTATGGAGTAAAAATAGATGTAAATGGGTGTTTGCTTGGGAGGCTTGGCTTAAAAACCCTAATTTGATCTCTTTGTAATGTGTTGTTTGTTCTAGCTCCTTGCTAGTTTAATAAAATTTTGCCGTTCAAAAAAAAAAAAAAGATGTAATCTGTTAGATTTAAAACTTCATATATATTGCAAAATAATTATCTGTTATTAATTTTTAACCATTAATCCATAAAAACATAATAACGAAATAGGATAGGTTATGAAGACTCTCAAAACTACAAGTGATACTTCTTCATTTTTTTTATTTATTTTTTATTTATATTTATATTTTTATAATTTTATTTATATTATAAAACCGTAAAACGGAAAGTGTGAAACAAAAATATAAAATTTAACATGTCAAAAGTATTAAACTGCTAATAAGTATGGAACAAAAACAGATAAAAACAATGTAATACAGTAACCAGATGATCAAATAAAGTGTAACTTGTATTTTTTTACTTAGTGATAGGTGAGGACATGTACCAATAACACAACCCTAGGAAATACTAAAATAGATAAAGACATAATGATCCTACATTATGTAGTGCTATCTTTGTGCATCTTTTCAATCAACCCATTAGTTTTTTTTTTTTTTTTTTTTTTTTTTTTTTTTTTTTCAGTCAGCCAATTAGTTTTATTTGTGATATTCATTTGTATTACAAGAAAAAATATAGAAAAGTTACATCTAAATAGTTTACAATTTTAAATAAAAGCATAATGTTGTATGTGTACACTAATGCTAGTTTGATTAAGAAAATACTCAATCCTAGTTATAGTAGGATTTCATCATAAATGATCATGTTACTGACTAGACGTGCTCAGATGAGAGCTTTATTGCAATACATATTAAATAATATGAATACTTTACAATTTGAGAAGCTGTTGAGATAACTGTCTTATATAGGTGTTGTGTTAGCTTCAAACACCTTGTGGAAATATACTGTGGCAATACTCGTATTAGGTACTTGTACTAGAATGCACACATACAAAATGACAATCATCATATTATATTATTATTCAAACTCTTCATCTATGTAAGTTTTAAACAAGTATTCTCAAAGATTACTCAGATGATTACTTAGCTATCTTGTACACATTGGATTTCGACTTATAAGTAGTCGTATGCGTATATGTATTTAGTATTTGGACTAGCAGGATACCCGCGCGTTGCGGCTGCGGGTGCCCTGAAACTAAAATTCCTGGTGTGCATTGTTTTACGGCTATACATAATTCGTAACAATAACTTTACGGATGATGATAGTTTTAAGTTGGAATAACTTTAAACAATAAAAAACTATTTCATAGTTACAACTGAACAACTTTCAAATGACTTTACATGTGATTCCCGCACTTTAAATGATTCATGCATTTGCAAGTCTAGTCTAAAGCATGCAAAGCGCTTCTATTTTGGTCCGTTCAGGTCATTTTCTATCATAAAAATTGTAAGTTTTATATAGTTAATATGATTTTAAAGAAGTTAATGCCAAATAAGTTATAAATTAATGCTCCAAGTAACATTTCGATAAAAATAGCAAAAACTATATATTTGCATATTGATTGTTTAGAATTAAATAAATATGCACTCTTTATTATATATAATAGTAATAATTCGATCAGTTCACATATCCAACTTGACCGCAATAGAACATACTTCCATTTGTTTATAACAAGTTTTCGGTGCCTGCGCTTCGCGACGGGTTAAAAAAATACACAATTTTAACAAAACATAACTTATAACTTGTGTATTAAAAATATTTATAGATACTTGCGTAAAAGGCACATAATAAAATTTATATTCAACACAATTTTTTTTATAAGAAAGATACATATGTTTTTGTGTATCTAACACACTATACAAATTGGTCACTTCTCAACTCTCTAACTCAATAGACGTCATATAAGCATAGCTTACTACCTCATTGAAATTTGGTGTACTTTTAGTTTGCTATTATATAAGAACACATAAAGATGTCATTGCATAGTCTACAAAGTACACGTAACATGTAAAATTATTATTATACGAAACTTTATTACGAAGTACAACACAACACATGAATAAAAAAAACTAAAGTCGACTTGACATATAGTAGTAACAGTTAATGCTAACCTACTACATCTACCATCTCTCTTTGACCTTTACACTCATTTGATTTCCAACCACAATTGTTGACTCCTTTCCTGCGGCATTTCATGAATCTCTTTTACGGTTTTACCTCAATACATGATCAACATCTTCATATCTTCTACGAATAGTTTTCAATGACTTTCTATACATTATTATAAACATATCGAAGCATTTGCATATCTTTAAGCTTTCAATCCTTTTTTATAAGTTAATATAAACATATCAAAGTGAATATTATCATGCGTCTGAAAATTTGTAGCTCAACATTTCTTCAAAAAACAACAAAGCATCAAGTATTCAATTATTCATACATTATATCTGCATATTCTTCTACTAATAGTTTATAAATTGTCTCATCTGTTATAGATTCATACAAACTCGAAACCATAATAAAATCTCAGCCACACCCACATCACGCATCTTTGCTCGCCATCGTCACACACCCTTCACCATCATCAAATCTCATCCACACCCAGATCACACACCTTAGAAACCCATTTCCCGGAAGCCATTTAACCACCACAAAAATAGATGGCCAAAAAAACTATCAGAGATCTTCAAGGATCTAAAATCAACCAAAGAAACTAAAACCATAAACTATTGTGTGGATCTTAACAAATATCGCCAAACACACTGAAACATCAAACAGAAATCACAAACATACCCGAAAACCACAAACTCTGAGATAGATCTTAACATATCTCCAAACAACCAAGCACACTCGAAACCAACAAGCACACCGAAAACCAACAAACAAACCAAAACCGGCTAAACAAACCGATACCACAAACACATGGAGGAACGGCAGAAGAGGCGGTGATTAGGGTAATGGTGGCGGAATGAGGGTTATGTAGGCCTTTAGGTTAGATTGAAGATATATATATATATATATATATATATATATATATATATATATATATATATGAGAGAAAGAATGCAATGGGTCTGTTTTACATTTTTAGTGTGTTGGGTTGGTGTGTTAATTTATAAGTATATTGTGCTTTTGAAAGGCGGATTGTTACAATTGAAATGGGTCATTACACCAAATTTTATGAAATGAAACATTATGAAATTGACAATAGATTAAGACACTTAAATTTTCGCTTTGTAGCTTTAAATTAAATGTGTATGTATTGAATTGCAAAATTAATATAATTGTTAATCCTTCCATTAATAGTAAGTGTTGAATCTGAATTTTAAGCTTTGCCATTTAGGAAAATGTCCTAAATGTATTATAAAGTAGTATAGATAATCGAACTGTAAGCAGTTGTATTATATAATGAATTGATATACCTCGTATGATTGCCTTTATTTATCCCACTGTGTTCTATATTTGCATGTTTAATCAATGAATATATTTATTTGTTCTAAAATTTTCCATTGTCGATCAACGATACGAGATTATTATTGAACTAAGACAAATGTGAGTGTTTGGTATTATTCACTTGATGAATTTTAAAGGACGTGTCCGGCAAACTCATATATTTATTCACATGCTATGAATATTGGACTACCTCAAACCTACAAGAATTCACTTTTTGGATCGACATCATTGGGTAAATCTCACAAGTGGTTGTATTACTCATCCTTAGACTTGAGATGCAAGTAGGTCTTGCATGTGCAAATATCGCTTTCTTGATTATAGTTAAACGTTATCATGAATATGGTAGTTATAAAGGCTATTTTTAAAAGTGGTGTAAAGCACATGAATGGCACATACAGTCAAATATAGGATTTGTTTCTCCACGTGTTTTCTGGAGTTAAATACTACTTGGTCCTCGACGAATTGATTAGATGTATGTATGGCTACACCCAATGTAAGTCAAGATGATTCTTGATTACGTTGGTAATCTTGTTCAATATCTATAATCGAGAAACATAATAAGTTAAACATTATGGAACGACTTTGATCACTATCCATAGTTTAACAAATATCTGAAATAAAATAATGTTTAATAATAATCCATTTAAACTGAGACGTTTTACGAAACCGCACTCAAGTATTTCTAGGAGCAATGGCGTGTTGCTAGACGCTTACCATTGTCCGCATAAGTTATTAAGATTATGACATTCGCAAAAGGAAACTAATGGTAATGCTAAAGTCATAATTGGTAATTATACTACTAAAAATGCGTGAGCTTATAAGTGCATACACGTATACACCTAGGGAATGCTTATATAATGTAATTAATGTACTTTTATAATAAGTATATTAATTATATAAGCTAAATAATTCAGATAATGGTCGTTAATTAAACCGTCGGACGCTTTAATATTAATGCGTGATGTAGTAAATAAAATTAACGCAAAAATATGAAAATTCATATATGTTAAGGGGCGGTTTCAAAAGGGAAAATTAAAAGGTGGAAGCTTTAGGGGTAGTTTAGTTGGTGAAAAATTTCGCATTTTCGCTTTCTAAATTCCTAGAAGGAATGGTTTTCTTCTCTGAGAAGAGTTGAAAGTTTGAAAATCCGCTTTAGTTGAGTTATATTTTCCTTTTTAAAAACGGAGACGATGGACGGAGAGGTGGCGGCGATGGAAGGTGGACGGAGGTGGGTGTGATAAGAGTGGGGTGAGAGGAAATGGGTTATTATTTTAGAAATGAAAAAGTGAGAAGGGTGTAATGGTATTTTCATTTTTCTATTAAGAATTAGAAAATGAGAAATTCATATTTTGGAAAATTATTGGAAAAAATCGACTAAACGGGTTTTCGCTTTTCCCCTTTCATATGAAAAATTTTCTGAAAATGGAGATTTCTCCAACTAAACTACCTCTTACTTTTACCAAGTTTTGCTTGCAATATATATATATATATATATATATATATATATATATATATATATATATATATATATATATATATATATATATATATATCACCACTTTATTGATGCACACATCATAATTTAGAGGTGGCATTTTTGACTCGACATAAAACCCGACCGAATCGACACTAAAATTAACGAGTTTAGATTGAGTCGAAATAGATTTCGGGTCGGGTTTGGGTTGACTCATCTAACATGTATATTAAACGGGTAGGTTCGGGTTGTGAATAAATTAAGCGGCCGACCCACTAACCCGTTTAATTGTTTTTTCTTAAATTGAAATTTATTTATATTTTATTATATAAGTTAAATGGGTTAAGCGGATCGACCCATAAACCCATTTAACCTATTTAGCTTGTTTAATGTGTCAACTTTACTATATATAGGTCAACCCTAAACCCGTTTAACCTATTAACCCGTATAACTTATTTAACCTGTCAACCCAAGTCTAATATATGAGTTAAATGGGTCATGTTCGGGTTGGGGTTTTCTAACCAGCCAACATGTCAACCCGGACCCGTCAACGCAAACCCAACCTGAATTGCCGCCCCTACCGCAATTATGCATATTGCATGTTGTAATACGTGCATTAATAATATAACATTGTGATGTGTGTATAAAAAAATGGTGTAATAATCAACTCCATACATATGTATATGTCTATGTCTATGTATATATGTAAAGTTTTAATAAGCTAATGACTCCTCGTGACATGAGAAAAACAAAAACCAAAAGGAGTCTTTCTTTTTTCCTTGTGAGGGAGTTTATACAGACCCTTCTACAGGGGGTTTCATGAAGTCCTATGCATTGCGAGTTTATATGATATGCATCGCGATTTGTACACTTTAAACAAAACCCCTATAAGCTAAAACAAGTGTTTACGTTGCTTATGTTCATAATTTTACAAGATCTAGCAGTCGGGTATTCTACGTAAACGTGTTGCAGGGTCGTCACATGAATCGGCGAAAATTTTGAGGGCCTTGTACGAAATTATATAAGAGGCTTTTCGTTAAGTAATATTGCAATTAGTTATCTAAACGTTTTAACATATTACTCATTTAAAATATATTCCTATTTAAATGCTTTTTTCTTCATGAAAAATATGTTTACACATAAATATAATTATTAACGAGACAAATTTTGAGTCCCTAAAAATTCGAGTGTCATGAGCGGTCGGTTACGTGTTGTATATGCTATCATAAAGATTACTTACTTTAGTAACTTGAAGGGTTTTGTGTGTTTCAAGTAAAAGTCAAAATCCGTGCTTTGATCCGTTAATTATTTTGATAATAATTAAGAGGTTAGTAACCTGTATGTTTATTTTATTTGTTAATCTATGCACGTCGAACGGGATCCTTTCGGGACGATCTTTTCGTTGCGTGCTCGTGTGTATTTAAGTGTCACATGGTCACTAAATCCCAACGAGACTTTGTTTTGTTACATGGTAACACAACATACGGCTAACTACTATACTACATTTACGCCTTAGAATCTCAACAATATATAAGGCAACAGTGTGGATACTCAAAGTTGAGCAGCCGAGAATCTCAGTACCTAGAAGCCGGACAACACAATCAAGTGCATGCGCGTTTCGTCTTTTTACTAATTGATACTCGTATATTTTTATTTTACCAAATTAGATGCATTACACTTAGGGGTGTCATTCGGGCTGACCCGACCCGAACCCGACCCGACCCGAACCCGACCCGAGTCAATTGGTCGGTCAATCGGTTCAAAATATATTCGGTCAATCGGTCAACCCGAATTGACCGAGTTCTAAACAAGGTCGGGTTCGTATATTTTTTAGCCTGACCCGACCAACCCGACCGAACCCGACTAACCCGGTTTAACTACACTTTTACAATGTAAAATACTCGGGTTGACCCCGAACCCGAATTGACCCGACCCGATTGACCCGACCCGAGTTGACCCGAACCCGAATTGACCCGACCCGAGTTGACCCGAGTTTTAAACAAGGTCGGGTTCGGGTATGTTTTTTTATTGCTTGACCCGAGTTGACCCGACCCGAGTTGACCCGAACCCGGCCGGGTCAACCCGAATAACACCCCTAATTACACTTGTTTTACCTTCTCTTTGTCCTTAAGCTCTTTATCAACTTCATTGGCTTCCTCTAATACGGGATCCATTATGTCCTCTAGCTTGTCTTCCATCTCTTGAACCTGATATAGCACAATAATGAGAACAATATAAATATGCAAAAAAGTTACTACATACTTAAAAATATTTCCTTAGAAATCATCATACTCGGGAATTAACAAACGGTCTAAGCATTTATTTAGTTTACTCTTATATAATATAATAGAGTAATGCGTATTAGGTAGGTAATTATTATCTTCTATACGATCGTATAACAATTTTGACTAAACAAGTTGATGTTGCATTGATTTCTTCACGGAGTTTATTATAAAAAAAAGTCAGTTGTATATTTAAATGCGTTAGGTTTAAAAACTCATATATAAAATATAATGCAAAATAATTATCTATTACGGATTTTTAATTTTTAATCATTATGTTGTGCTTTTTTTGTGCATGTTTTTCAGCCAACCCATTAGTTTTATTTGTGAAATTCATTTAAATTACAAGAAAAACTACAGCTGATATAGAGAAGTTAGATCTAACTAGTTCTAAGAAAATAATAAATTAATAGAACATAAACAAACCTTGTCTATGAAATCACCAGCCGTATGAGCATCTTTTTCGACTCTTTCAGCAACATTCTCGATGAAATCAAGAGTCTTTCTTAATCGACTGCCTTCGGGTAGATCGTCCTCAATTTCTTCCACCACTTTGTCCACTCTATCCGCTACGGCTTCCACCACATCCGATATATGCTCAGCCGTGTCCATTATCTGGTCAACTTTTACTGTAATAATTAACAGTAACACAATATTTTAGTCACAAAGTTATTTATATTAAAGAACCAAAAAGTTGTGAATTTACGTGTTAGACTAGAGTGTGTGTGATTTTAACGATAGAAAATATACAAATACTTACGTAGGAGTGCTTTAATTGGACCTCCTTTGGTAGTAACTAAGGGTACGATGAATGTCATTAATATTCCCATAACCCAGTTTTTCCTACAAAATATCGAACAAATATAACAGAAAGTAAGAAACAATCCACTAAAGTCTATTTTGATTCGTATTTCGTCAGTAAATGTGTGTTTGACAAATTAGTTACACAAATCTTCTGTCAGAATAAAGTCAAAAAAAAGTTTGAAATTTATTTCAGTCACTAAAAGACTCACAATACATTGGAAAATAGAGTTAGAAAGCATACCAAGAACCAGATGAAGAACCAGATGGAGGAGGTGGCGTTGCAGGTGGTTCCACGTTCGCGTAAACGATCATCGAGTTCCATCTTGTTCTCGAGTTGGTGGTAGTTATGAAAGGAGTCAGTTGCTGCTTATTGATCGGAAAACCAAAAATGGGATTAAATGGGAGATTTATATTTGATCTGTTATGCAAGGTTTCATGCAAATTTACTTTAGCAATTGCATTTTGTGAAGCTAAACACTTTGTGATTGACATTGTGTTCAAGATCTAAAGAAAATTGCAAGTATTATTCAATATAATGAAAGGTTGTAGCTGGCAATGTGGAATATATACACACATATAGAGACAATGCTTGTATTTTAAAATTTTGTAATGATATATTTTTTTTATGAAATAATTCATTGTGGCATGTATTTCACGTGTTTTTGTGAAATAAATAATCAGGGTTTCCAGAAGATGGTGTGTCTTGACATTTTTAGCCTTGTGGCATGTGGTATAATTATGGTGGTTTTATGAAAGTAGAGAGACAGCTATCGCATTCAACCAGGGATTAAAGTGTCCAATTGGTTTAAATCGGTTAAGCATATTGTCAACACTTCGTACCTACTCACTTAATTTGATTATTTTACTACACTAATAATTCTTTAATATCAAGGTTGTCAGAATCGGGATCTTATTTAAGATCGTTTTTAGTTTTACAAAATTATAATCGTATGATCGGATCCGTATCGTACAATCCTATGAAAATGTATATTCTTGTATAAGGGTTGTATTTTTGTACTTTTATATATTTTTATATAACATTTTATTTTATGAACGAATCTAAATGAATAAAAAAAAAAAAAAAATTTCAAGACCGTAGTAGTAAAACATTAAGAATTGGGCTTGCAGTAGGATCAGATTGTTTACGATCATACGATCATGCTTGCGATCTAAGATCTTAGACCGATCCTGATTAAATTAATATCTTACTACCATCCTGCTCGTTTTTTATATGTTAAATCATAGGATTGCAGGATCCTATGATGAAGATCGCGATTTTGACAACCTTCTTTAAAACTACTAAACTAAAATATATATTTTCGTTATATCGGAAGTGTGTACACTTTTCTGTACCCGAATTTATTATACTTTTAATTTTAATACAGCTAGATATTGATATTTAATTATCACACATATAATATATTATTGCATGATATATTATATTAATCAAGGTGCCAATACCATTTACAGTTAGGCCGGAGGGCATGGTAAGTGTGGATTCACCTTACACATCAGCGCCACATCAGCTTTCTCTCACCTCTCACTTCCACTCACTTCCACTCACCTTTCTGTGGACAAGGCACTCACCTTCACTCACCTTAACATTATTTTTTTTTTTTTTACTTTACAAAATATATAAACGTAACTAATGAAAATAAAAACGCGAACGTACGAAATTAAAACATTACATAATCTGCGAAATTAAAAAAGTACATAAACTACAATTATTAAAACCACAAACATACGAAAGTTAAACATTACATAAACTTCGAAATGAAAACTAAAACTCGAAACCCCACTTCGCTTTGATCCCCGCTCTAGCCTCTTCCATGGCTCTGCGTGCTTCCCCGGTCAAGTGGTCATATGATTGCAAATAGAACATCATGTCTTTTTGTCTCGCTTTATACTCCTGCACTTCCACCTCCCTTTTTTTTATTGCCATAAATTCAGCCCGTTCTTTCATCTTCAATTGTATGACACGTTCATTCTGTTGTGCCAACTCCGATATCATCATCTGTGCCAACGTCTCGTCATTCATAGTTCCCGACGATGCCGTTGAGCGCACACCTTTCTTCTTCGCAGCTTTTGCTTTGTCCCTGCCCACTGGTCGTCGAACTTGCTGCACATCATCCTCCTCGTTTTCTTGAACTTCAACATTCAAATTAATACTGGCATCCCCAACTTCAGTGTTGAATGAACTAGACCCAGATGACTTGTATCTCTTGGACCTTTCACTTGATTCCTTTGCTAAAAATTTTGGAGCTTCAACTTCATTCCATTTGTCACAACTTCTTAACACCTCCCAACAATGTTTGAGTGTGAATGCGTAACCGTATTCAGCTTCAAAGTTTAGTTGTGCCTTATTGTAGTAATCATCGTCTCCTGCTCCACTTATCGGATTCATACGCTTAACGTTATTGAACACTCCACAAAACCGAGCCACGTTCGGGCGCACCGTCTTCCATTTACCACAAACCATATCGTACGTTCGGCGATCCATCTTTGTTTTGCTCTCTATGTACGCCTTTATGTCATTCCAAAATCCATCAGCTTTCCTCGCGTTACCTCTGGCACTATCTTCAGAAACATGAACCCAACCTTTGCACAACGCAATTTCTTCATCTTGGGTCCATGGAATCGTTCGGGATGGCTCCTCGGTTTGAGAAGTCCTAGCCTTGCGTCTTCTCGTCACCTTTTTGGTCGGTGCCGGTTCCGGGGCCAATTCTTCGACGGGTGATTCTTCACGAGGCCGGTTTTGATAAAATTCATCTCCAAAAAAAGGGGAGTATATTTCTTCATTTGCAAATGCAGAAATGGGAGACATGTTTTGTTGTGTATGAGATTGTGATGACGAACCACCCCTTTGTGTTTGTGACAAGTAGTTTGGGTTATCAAATGGGAACGCGTTTTGTTGTGAAAATTGACTAAACGCGTTTTGTTGTTGTTGTTGTGCGAATTGGCTAAAATCTTGTTGTTGTTGATGTTGTTGTGGATATGGGTTACGGTATGGTTCGTTTTGGTATGCTTGGTTATAGAATGATTGTCCTCGGAAGTTGATTTGTTGGTTTGGCGAAGGAGTATTTCCTAAACTGAAGGTTCCTTCGGGTGTCGGTGGATTGCTTCGGGGATTTCTTCCTCGGAAACGATTGGTGTTTGGTGGTGTTTTTTCTTGAGACATGATTTTTTAAATAAATATGTAGTTATAAAATGTAGTGTGTGTTTTAGAAAATATATTTGATGGGTATTTATAAAGAGAAAATGGGGTAGTAGATTTTTTTTTTTTTTTTAAAAAAGCTTGGCGTGAAAAACAAAGAGGTGAATAACTCACCTTAGTCCTTCTTAAATTGCGAGCCTCACGGGTGAACATATACGGACTGCACAAGAAAATTGCATTCACCTACCATTCACCTCCCATTCACCTCCCACTCACCTTCCCCTTGCCGCATGGCCTTAAGATAAGGATTGCTAATGTTAAGATAAGGCACATAAAACGAGCAAAAATAAGATCCGTTTGAAGAACAAGAGTTGAGCTAGTTGGCTCATAACACCTTGCTTGGCATCGGAGTCGTTGTAGCATTCTCGTGCTCAGGATCCTCATGGTTTTAGAAAACCAGTGTCGCGAAGATTTTATTTGCTTTTTTGTTAGCTTGTTAATTTGTACTTCTTCCGTTTTAAATTTATTGTTCATATATTTTTTTTTTGGTTGAGTTATTAGGACCCCCCTATATTTTTATTGAGACCCTCCCTAGTTTTTTTGTTTTTTTTTTTTATTTTTTTTTATTTTTATAATTTTGTTTATATCAAAAGTTATAAACCCGAAAATGCGGAATCAGAATATAAAGTTTAATAAAACAAACGCTTAAACTGCTGTAAATACTAATGTAAACTCGACAAAAGCGTCTTTGATCGAAAAAGTGGGACAGAGGAATATTCCCAATGATGTGACCCACTAGAGGGTATTAATAGTGTATCCTTTTTTTATACCTTATTCCACCCTCTACTACTAGGGTAGTACAAGTAACCTCCTAATAGTAGGGAAGGTACGGTAGTATAATATATATATATATATATATATATATATATATATATATATATATATATATATATATATATATATATATATTTTTTTTTCTTTTTGCTTTCCGGTAGTACTACAAAAGTATTTTTCATTTAACAAATGTACAAGCTCAGGTACCAAATGAAGTCACGGGTGTGTTTGTGTGAAACACGTTTGTATCCCTTATGTTGAGAATGAGTCATTTGCAGGCTTTGTGTCAAATAAGCAACAGTGAATATTCGATTTCATTGTTATAACCAAGTGAACTAGAATCACATTTCACAAACATATTTCAGATCCACAATCACATTTACAGAAACACTACAACACTTGCGTTCAACAAAAAAAAAAAAAAAAAACTACTAGCATATCAAAAGTGTTTGGGTTTATACAAAATAAGTTGGTTCTAGCGAGAAAGGAAGGTGCGGGTATTACGGGTTATAAAAGTTTACGATGAATAACTCACCATTTTACACGACTCATGTATAATTTTACGCTATTACTTAAAAAATGAGCAACGTTTATAAAAAATGATAAATCGAGATTTTTAATAGGCTCAGATTATCATTATTTTATCATTTTGGCAGCAAATTTGAATGTTGCAAAGTGGAAAAAAAAACTCACTTTACCGTCATTTTTTTTCCCCCAAAAACCATGTTTCAGATCTACTTAAACCAAAAACTGCTTAGCATAAATATTGCTGATAACAAGCTGTTTAAGCAGTTTCATAACCAACTGCTGATAACAAGCAGGTTAAGCAGTTTCATAAAAACTGCTGATAACAAGCAGGTTAAGCAGTTTCACCATCAGAAACCATCACTGAAACCATCACTTAAAACAAGATCTAACAAGATCACTGAAACCACCATCATAAACCATCACTGAAACCACCATCAGAAACATCATTGAAAACAAGATCTAACAAGATCTTGAAATCAAGATCTAACAAGATCTTGAAAACAAGATCGAGCAAGATCTAAAAATCCACCATCATCAGATCTAAAGCCACCATCACTGAAAACACCATCAGAAACCATCACTGAAACCATCAGAAAAAACAAGATCTAAAAAATACTACAAAGATCTAACAAGATCTTGAAAATCACCATCATCAGATCTAAAACCACCATCACTGAAAACACCATCAGAAACCATCACTGAAACCATCAGAAAAACAAGATCTAAAAAATCACCATCATCAGATCTAAAGCCACCATCACTAAAAACACCATCAAAAACCATCACTGAAAACACCATCAAAAACCATCACTAAAACCACCATCACTGAAAACACCGTCAGAAAACAAGATCTAAAAAATACTACCAAGATCTAACAAGATCTTGAGAACAAGATCGAGCAAGATCTGAAACCACCATCACTGAAACCACCATAACTTAAACCACCATCATCAGAAGCAAGAACCATATAAACACCCATCATCAGAAGCAAGAACCACCAAAAACACCCATCATCAGAAGCACTCGTTTAAGATCTAAAAGAAGTTTTTAGATCTAACATCACCATCACAACAGTTCTAAAAAGATCTAAAAAGAATCACAACAGATCTAAAAGGAGAGAAACCATGGTATGAGAGAGAGACAGAGTGATATGAGAGAGAGAGAGAGAGAGAGACAAAGTGATATGAGTGAGTCAGACAAAGTGATATGAGAGAGAGAGAAACGCGTTTTTAATTTTAAATTTTTTTTTTTTTTTCATTTTGCAAACTTAGTATAACTTGTAAAAGTAAAAGTTTTTTAAAAGTTGTAAGAAATAATAAAAGTTGTAAAAAAAGTTGTAATTTATTTGTAAAAAATAATAAAAGTTGTTATTTTTTTTTTGTAAAAAAATAAAATTTGTAATTTTTTTGTAATAAGATAAAAGTTGTAATTTTTGTTGTAATAAGATAAAAGTTGTAATTTTTTGTTAAAATAATAAAAGTTGTTATTTTTATGGTAAAAAATAAAAGTAAAAAAGTTGTTAAAAAATATAAAAGTTGTAAATTTTTTGTAAAACTGTGGGTGGAACCGGATATAAAATATCATTTGTAAAAGGTTTATATTAATTACTTATTATGACTTTTTCATATTTTTAGACGTTCGCTTCTCACGAGGAACTAACTAATTGGGTGCAAAATATAGCTCGGGGGCTCGGTTTTGTCATTGTTAAAACAAGAACCAAATCAGAAAAGGGGTGGTTGTACGAAATCAATTATGGGTGTTCAAAGGGTGGGAAGTATGAGTATGAAGTACTGAACAACGGCAAACAAGTACCTCTAAAACCGATTGTCCATTCAAATTAGTGGAGAAATATCATAAAACAAAATATTTTTGGATTTTGAGGGTGAAGGATGATAGGCATAATCATGATTTGGCAGAGTCGTTGCATGGTTTCGCATATGCAATGCGATTAAACGATCATGAGTTCGGTTTGGTGAAACAATTGACAGAGTATAACGTACAACCACGTCATATACTTTCGTCAATAAAGGAGCGTAATCCGGATAACGTGTCTAGCCTAAGAACTATATATAACGCACAAACTAAGATCCGGGGAGCCATTATAGGTGATAGAACTCCAATCCAAGTCCTTTACTCACATTTGATGCATTCAGGGTATACATATTACGAGAGGGTAAATGAGGATAATGAGCTTGAGGAACTGTTTTTTGTTCACCCCACGTCATATGCTATATGGTGTACATTCCCTGAAATCATGCTAATGGACTCCACATACAATACCACGTTGTTTAAATTGTCATTTTTGGAAATTATCGGAGTAACTTCAACTAATAAAACATTTTCAATGGCGTTTAGTTTTTTAAACCAAGAAAAAGGGCCTAATTTTCGATGGGTATTGCAATGTGTGAAGAAGGTGATAGACGAAAATTATTACCATCGTGTTTTCATCACTGACAGAGATTTAGCGTTGGTTGAGGCATGCAGACAAGAATTCACGAACGCAAACAAATTACTCTGTCGATGGCATATTAATATAAATGTGCTTAAGAATTGCAAAAATAAATGCAATTCAGTAAAGGATTACGAGTCCATTTTTTGGACATGGGATTGATGGTTAAAGCTCCGACCAGCGCCATATTCGAGCATTATTATGAACACCTACAACAACTTATTGGTCAACCATGCGGTACTTAATTATTAATTCATTGTTTTTATTATTTAATAAATAAGCACCCCGAATGACTTTTTATTAATTCATTGTTTTTTTCAGATATATCGGAGTATCTGAATACCTGGCTGCAAGATTACGCAGACTTGTTTATCTCTTTTATTGCCGATCAATACACATCTACGGCCAGTCAACAACATGCAGAGTTGAGAGTCAACACGCGTTGTTGAAATCATACTTGACTATCAAGTTATTTTCCAAATTAATATCAGTAATTTATATAAGTCACTTTTAATGAATGTCAGTAATTTATATAAGTCACTTTTAATGAATGCAGTATGGGCCATTCCACTGGAAAGAATTGATATTTTTTGGAGAACCCTATCTGTTCCGTGGCCTATTATCAATAATCCTACGCCTGAAGATGGTCCTTCTTGTGAACTTGAAGATGATCCTTCTTGTGAAAATGACATGCGGCAATTCAAAAATGTTTTTAGCAAAGCGTCGACGTTTATCAAGAAAAATATGTTAAAAAAGGTGAGAGGGATATACCAACCTGAATCTATCGACATACTTGAACATGTTGTTCACAAAAGTACCCGTGGACGTCCAAGCGAAAAGAACAAAAAGTCCAAGGCTACAAAAGACCCAGACTTGAATGAAGTACCAACCGTAGATCACCGAAGAAGCAAAATTCAAGATCTATAGAAGTCCAGGACTTTAACAAAGAACCTGCGAGACATAGTTCTTACATGGGTCCCAGAGTTGAACAAAGTATAAGACACAGGTTATACGTTGGAGATGAAGTTAGCGATTATATGATGGACCGGATTCCAGAGTTATTCCATCAATACCTCATAAGTATTTATAATGTGTGAGGTGATGGAAATTGTGGGTTTCGGTGCGTTGCCCACGGTATTGGTCTCCACGAAGATATGTGGCGTGATATTCGACGTTGGTTAAAGAACGAGTTAGACAATTGGAGTGGCTATTACATAAGTATGTGGTTGCAAGATGACTTTAACCAAATTCGGAGATCAACAGATTGGTTCGGTGATGGATTTGCACCGCAGGATAAGTGGATGACTATGCCAAACATGGGGTTGGTTATTCCTTCACTGATTAACCGGCCTGTTGTATTCATATCCCAACGACAAACTTATATGTGTTTTCCACTCTTTTCCGGTCCAAATTTATCACAAGGAATTGACCCCCTTGTGATTGCCCGTGTGGGGGAAGACCCCAGTGCTCACTTCATTTATCTGACGCTAGACGGAAATTCACCACTTCCGGATACTTACCCACAATGGGGGGCGTACAGACTTGACAATGCAGCCGAATGGGCAACTTTATATTCTGATCGACAACTGATGTATACTGAGATTAGACAAAGACAAACATAGTAAATAAGTTACTGATTTATGTTGTAAATAATTATACCGACAAAACATAGTGAATGATTACTGATTTATGTTGCAAATAACTGTTTGTATTATGACACCGACAAAACATAGTAAATGACTGAAAGTTTATTTAAATTAATAATAACATTACTCATTTATGTTGTAAATTATTATGCAAATTCTTTGGCCAGGTGGAACAAAAAAATCTTTTCTTGTGTCGCTGTCGGAGAGGATTAATTATAGAAAGGACATCTTGTACAGAAGCTAATAATGGGCAACCGTATTATGCATGTCCTTATTCAGTGGTAAATAATTATACGTTTTCTTAATATTGTAAATATGTAAATAATTTGTTTGTTAAGAATACATTTCTAATAATTTTCTTAACATGTAACAGGCAGGAACAGATGACTATAGGTGTGGATACTTTATGTGGAAGGCTGCATTTCAAAACAAGTACTTTAGTCAAGCCTCTTCTTCAACGCAGTGCTCAAACTGCGTTGCTAAAGATAATAAGATTGACCAGCTTGAAACAAGAAACAAGATGTTATTGTCTCAGAACAAGATGTCGATGACAAGAATAAAGACGCTGGAGGCATCACTGGAATTGGCAAGGAATCCTGAGGATCACGTATGTCGGTCGGATGCAATGCTCCATGATCTTTTAGATGACATAAATAATCTTCATATCTAGTATGTGTTGTTGTTTTTAAATAATGTGTTAATGTTGTTGTTTAATTGAATAATAATAATGCTTGTTGTTTGTACTTGTTTAATGTGTTAATGTTTAACGTGTTATTGTTGTTGTTGTTGTTTAATTAAAAAAAACACACACACACATTAGACGAATACATATAAACACAAAACATTAAAAAAAAAAAAAAAAAAAAAAAAAAAAAAAGTACTCTTAAAAGTAGGAGGGTGGGAATATCTTGTCCCTTTTTTATTGTCTCAAATTAATTGTTCACTTTTAAAAATAGATAAAGAATATAGTTTTAGTTTGACATATTAACCTCATTTGAGGTTATTATTACAAACTTTAAAGAAGTTATAAATTAATTGGTTAAGAGTAAAAATTGTATTTTGTGCAAAAAGTAATAAAGAGAAAGCTGTAATAATGATATTTCTTAAACTATGTATTTTTTTTATCTGTAAGCAATTATTTTGAAACAAAGAATATTTAATAATAAGAAGTGCATGGCGGTAAGCAACAAAGGGATGTACAAATTTAAGATGTAACACCGGCTTTGGCTTCACAAAACCATTGAAAAGAATTTATGATGATGTAACGTTAAAATGATAATGGTCGTGAGCAATAATAGATGCACTGACCACAACGGATACTTTTACCGTTACACACTATGAAGTGGTAATATTTTATTTATTTTGGCAATGAAATAGATAATTTATGTTTTTAGTTTTAAATGCAATTAGTATCTGTTTACATAAGGTATGTAAATCGGTTTAGAGATGGGATACGGAAGATTTTTTTGTTTTGTTTCTCGTGTTAAACGGTAAGGACCCGATGAGATTGATAAACATCAAGAAGCTCGGGTAACACTTAAATAAGAACTGCACTGTTGTGATGCAGTATTTGCACAAGTGTGTGAAAAACTTATGTGATAGTGTGTGTTGCTCTCCTTATATAGATAGGCTTGTAGAGTTTAGAGATAAACTGTGACAAACCGTATTTTCAGTTCATTATTAAACTTTAAAATTTTACTATTCATTTCCCGAAAAAGTTAGTATTCATTATCGTAGTTTCACTATTCATCATTTTCCGAAAAATTTAATAATTCAAGTATTATTTACGCGTAACTTTAAGAGTTAAATCGCGTAAGCAAGAAACATCATTGTGTGCACAACAAATAGACTAAAGTTAGTCTACATATTGCCACTAACATCATTTTCATTTTAGGTCTTACCTATATTTGCATTTATTTATTTATTTATATTTATTAAATAAATAAACGTTTTTACATGATTTTTATGCATGGACAATATACCCGATACTTCCAACAGTGATTCCAATATATTTTTACACTCACTACAGTGTCACAAAAATTAAGTATTATTTTACTATGTATAATTCAATTATTATATATTCTTAAATATATATAATTATAATAATTTAAGAAATTACGAAACAATAAGTATTTAAACACCCGATACTTATACATAATACATTTTCATAATTTTATAACTTCAACTAAACTTTATTTCTAGCTAACTCAATAACTAAATAATAATATCTAATTTATTCCGATACTTAATATTAGATATTTTGAAACAAGAAAACATAAATATTAATGGCACCTTACCTCCCTTCCTTCCTTTTTTTTTTCAGCCAAACCCAACGCCCCCCCCCCCCCCCCCTTAGATTTGATTTGACAAAAATCTACTAATATAATAAAATTTAATATTTTGCAATATATATACAAGATCACTAACAATTCATTTTTACACTTAAAAGAAAACACAAAACACTCTCATCTTATTCATAGTGCTCGACCCAAGAAGAAAAAGGAGAAGAATATCCAATTTTATTAGTTTCAAGCATACTTCGATAGTTTACGGGTTATATATAAGTTATATATCATTTTGGAGGAATCGATGGGGGTCTATTGTTCATAATCTTTCCAAAAATCCCTCATTATCAAGTAAGTATAAAATAAATTTTATACCTTTCATTATATATTTTATGCATTTATTAAGTTTAAATCTTCATTTAAACTCATTTAATTACATATATCACCTATATGCATGTTTGTGAATTTTTATGATGAAATCAAGTAAATATATATTTTACAAAATTATTGGATGAGAAAAATGTGTATAAACAAGCTGTTAATACAAATAAACCGTAAAAATGTTTATTCATATTTAGCGATCTTGTTATATTTTGTTGATAACAAATATAAAGTTATCATAAGTAAAATTATAAGAATACATGTTATTTGCAAAGTATATACATTTGGTTATTTACATAAAATGTTGTAATAATTCAATTGTTGTAATAGTTTATAGGATAGGTAATATCCAAGACCCATGACCCATACCCATGGAGCTAATCCATAACCCATGACCCATTGCATGACATCATGCATGAAATCATGTTGGGTATTATCCATGACCCATGACCCATTGTCCAGATACATTGTATCTTGTTGGGTACCCATGACCCAAAGTCCATGACCCATGGCTCATACCCATAACCCGGTTTGCAACCCAAAATCCGGACTGGTCTGACCCAGACAGCCAAATCCCTAGTTTTGCACTGGCCGGATCCCCCAAGTGAGGCATCCACCGGAACTGTAGGACAGAAGGCTTTTTGTGCCTATAAATAGTAAGTCATTTCTTCATTGTAACTCACCCTTCTTCTTACAACTCTCTCATATATTATCTCACTCTTCTAACCTCTTATCATTTGATCATTCTAGTAGTTCTTCTATCTTTTGTTGTGATTCTCATATAGGTCCTTCTCAAAGGCGAGATCACACTATACCACAAGTCATCCAAGCAAATGGTCCTTGATTGATTTGTCCATCCACAAGATTTCTGTAGCAAGATCTTTTAATTCATATTTCACATAGTTGTTGTGTAATAGTTGTGTAAAGGTTTGGTTCTGCCTCGTGGAAGAACTCGGTATTTAGCTTTGTACCAGAAAAAGTGTAAGTTACGTTGTGAGGCTTCTCCGCCAAGTTGAAAGAGCTTGTTGACATAGTGCTTGAACTCTCGAGTAGGGTACTCAGGGAGTGGAGTAGGGCAAGGAAGGTGTCCTTGTAGTCGAACCACTATAAATCACTTGTGTCGCTACTTTCTATCCTTTACTTTACTTGCTTTCATTAGTTACTTTACTTATTTTTTCATACTATCTATCCATCCATACGAATTCACATAAGATCGAATCTAAATATTTGAAACTTAAATTAAAATCGGTAAAACTATTCAACCCGCTCTTCTAGTTTTCCACAATTAGCAGCAAGAGCAAGGTATACAAAAGTTTTAAAGTAAATTGTATTTTAAAAACTTTTCAGTCACAATAAGTTTTGAAAATTATAGAGAAGGGCAATATATGCAACGACCTCCACTACTTGAAACTAATGGTTTTATTTATTGGAAAAATTGATTTTAAACATATGTGAAATCAAAAGATATTGATCTTTGGTATATTATTGTCGAAGGTGATTTTCAAGCTACTATAAAAAGATGATAAAACCGGCAACGAAGAAAACTATTTCTCATGATCGTCTCACCGACGACCAAAAGAAAAAGCTTTCCAAAAATAGTGAGACAAAAATGGTTTTATACAATGCCTTACCTAAAAAGGAATTTGAAAGAATTTATATGCTTAAAACTGCTAAAGAAATTTGGAATTCTTTGGTTGTAACACACCAAGGAAATCAACAAGTTAAAAATAGCAAAATTGATTTATTTGTTCAACAATATGAACAATTTTCAATATTGGATTAGGATAGTATAGATAATTCTTTTGCTAACTTTAATACTATTATTACTTCACTACAAGCACTTGATGAGTCTTTTTCTAGTCATAATCATGTCAGGAGATTTCTAAGGGCGCTTCCATTAAAGTGGAGAACGAAGGTGACGACCATCGAAGAATCCAAAGACTTGTCAATCCTCACTCTCGATGAACTCATAGGCAACCTAAAAGTCTATGAGCTCATTCTCGCTAAAGACTCCGAGGTCTCAAAGGAAAAGAAAGAGAAGCATAAATCTCTTGATTTAAAGGCCAAGAAAGTCTCAAGTGATGAAGAAACCTCATCTTCGGAAAGTGATGACGAAGAGTATGCAATGGCGGTACGGGACTTCAAGAAATTCTTTCGGAGAAAAAGAAGATATGTCAAGAAACCTTATGACGAAAATAAAGGGTTGCGGAAAGGCAAAGACGACAAGAAAGTGAAGGACGAACACAAGTGTTTCAAATGCGGGGATCCTAATCACTTCATTAGTGAGTGTCCCAAACGTGACGAACAAAATATGTTCGTAAGTGGCTCGTGGGGAATGAGCGAGGAGGAGAAGGAAGAAATTTGTCTCATGGCAAAAGACTCCAAAGAGGTATGTTCTGACTCTCTATATTATAGTAGTTCATCGTTAGATGATGAATCCTTACATCTTGAATATGATAAGCTTTGCAAAATTAGTCTAAAAGTAATTAACAAAAACAAGATTTTGAAAAACAAAAATGAAAGTTTAGAAAAGGAAGTTCTTAAACTAAAAGATAAATTAAAGAGATAAGAAAAGGGAAAAGAAGTAGATAGTGAATGCAAGCTTTGTGTAGAACTTCAAACGTTAGTTGATCATATTGATTCTAAGATTGCTAGAATAAGTACTAATACTCTTGATAAAATACTTGATAGTGTTAAAACGGGCAATAATCAAAAGGGTTTAGGTATTCAGGAACACATTGCGTCAACTAGCGAGATTAAAGAAACAAAATTCGTTAAAGCAATTGAAAAACATGCTACTGTAGCCATGGATCCCTTGAAAAAGGAACCGTCTAGTGTAAATTTAGGGATCCGTGGGTCTGTAACAGTAAACAGTAGAAATAACACAACCACGTCCTCTAGAACCGACTTTGTTATTGTTAACAAAAAGAAACCAACCCATGTTACTGTCAGAAATGTCAAAAAACCACCTCCCCTAAAACAAAATCAAAGTTTTATAAAAAACAAAGGTCCATCGTTTTCTAAACCGAGCACAAATATAAGAAGACCAAACAATGTTTATCCTAGAAGTAACCACCATCAAATGTTATGGAACCCTAATGCACAAAATGGTTTTCCATTTCAAAACTTTACACCTTGGAATGCTTTCTCACCTTTTTCGTATATGCCTCATATGAATGAAATGTATAACACCAATGGACCTATGAACAAATGGGGACCAAACTTTTGAGTTAATTGTTTGCTTAGGTGTACCTAAAGGTTGACTTAGATCTGGACGAATGGATCAAGGATAGCGGGTGCACAAGACATATGACCGGTAATAAAGCATTGTTCTCCACATACGAATCCTTCAATGGAGGAAATGTGGTGTTCGGAAATAGCAAGAGCAAAATCATCGGTAAAGGTACAATTTCTCACAAATCCTTAACCATTAACGATGTATGTCACGTAGAATACCTAAACTTTAATCTACTAAGTATAGGTCAATATATGATAAAAATGCAACGTACTTTTTAGCGAAACCGGTAGAAAAATATTGACAAATGGTATTACTATAGGAAGAGGAATTCGAAAACATGGAGTCCATGTTATTAAAATCGGAAATGAACCAAAAGACAAGCTTTGTCTTACCTCCATGGTCTATAATTCGACCTTATGGCATCGAAGATTGGGTCACGCCAATATGCGACTTATTCAATCGCTATCATTCAAAGAACTAGTAAGAAACCTACTTAAACTAAAATACGAACATCATTTTTGTGATGCTTGTAACATAGGAAAACAAGTCCATGCTAGTCGTAAAGCTAAAAATATGGTTTCTACAACTAAGTGTCTAGAATTGCTGCATATGGATTTATTTGTCCATCCGCTATTCAAAGTTACGGAGGTAACTTCTATACTTTGGTTATAGTAGATAATTACTCTAGGTATACATGGACTAAATTTCTAAAGAATAAAACTGAAACGTTCGATTACTTTAAATTTCTAAAGACAACTAGGAAGCCCTACTGTGTCAATTAGAACGGACCATGGTCGGGAATTTGATAATGAAGTGCAATCGGAGATTTTTGTGATGCTAATGGTATTATCCACAATTTCTTGGCTCCTCGCACTCCACAATCAAATGGGGTAGTTGAAAGGAAAAATAGAACCCTACAAGAAATGATTCGCACTATGATTAATGAGCGATCTATTCCTCAAACATTTTGGTGCAATGTCGTCGACACATCAACCTATATAATAAACCGAGTCCTAATTAGACCATTCTTAGGAATAACTCCATACGAGTTACTACAAGGCAAAAATCCTTCGTTAGAACACTTTCGAGTCTTTGGTAGTAAATGTTTCATACTTAATACTAAAGATTATTTAACTAAATTCGATCTAAAATCAACCGAATGTATCTTCTTAGGATATTCTCCTAATAGTAAAGCATACGTAATACTAAATAAAGAAACCATGAAAGTTGAAGAATTTTTAAACGTAAAATTTGATGAGAGTGTACCTAAAACTACCTTACCTCTTGTCGATGGCGAGTTAATCGAAAGTGAAGTCTTAGAAATCAAAGAAAATATAAACAAAAAAGATGGACCATTAAACAATGAAATCATCAATTTTAAAGAGTCTAAAGATCATCCCGTAGAAAAGGTTATAGGAAAGTTAAATGAAAGAACCTTAAGGTCTCAAGTCCAAAACCAAAGTAGTCTATGTTGTTTTGTCTCAACCATAGAACCTAAAAACACTCAAGAAGCCATAAAAGATGAAAGTTGGGTAATGGCTATGCAAGAAGAATTAAATCAACTTGTGCACTCGTGGTTTGATAGAACCTGTTTAGAGGCTTGTTTGTTAGGACGTGTATCGGATGTGCCTGGAAATACCTTTTGAACCTCCTCGATGATAATAGTAGGGTGAACACCAATTTTTCTAGTGGAGGATAGTTGACTTGTGCATCTTCCAATATCTTGCTGAAAAAGTAGATTAGTTTTTGAACCTTGTCTCGTTCGGCTAAGAGTACTGACCTGATTTCCTCCTGTGATGCTAACAGGTACATGGTGATGTGTTTCACTTGTTACTAGAGTCGTCAAGGTGGGTAGTTCATTTAGGAACACCTTGAGGACCTGAAATGCCAATTCAGCCTCTTCCGTCCATTCGTATACCTTTTTCTTATTGCATTCGATTAATTCTTTGAAAAATGCCAACTGCTTTTCTGATGCTCGTGAGAGAAACCGGCTGAGAGCTGCGAGTTTCCCATTTAAGCTTTGTAGCTCTTTCAGGTTCTTGGGATGAGTTATGTCTAGTACTGCCTGGAGCTTTTTTCGATTAGCACTGATTCCCGTGGCATCGATTATGTGATCCAAGAACTGATCCTCTTCTACTCCAAATGTACACTTAGCTGGGTTTAGCTTCATGTTGATGCGTCGAAGGTTTTGAAAGGTTTCTATAATGTCGCGCAATTGGGAATCCTCTATCTTGCTTTCGATAACCATATCATCAACATATGCCTCGAGGTTGACACTTATCTGAGATTTGAATTCGGTGTCTAACAGTGTATGGTAGGTGGCACCTGTATTCTTGAGACCAAAAGGCATTTTGGTGTAGCAATAGAGACCCTGATTGGTGTAGAATGCTGTTTTGAGGAAGCACTTGTATTTGAAATCAGCTAAAGACTCTAACTTTCAATTAATGGAAGGTAAAATGTAGCTGTATATTAGACATGCCTTGTTTAAGCTGGTGAAGTCCACGCACATGCGCCATGTGCCATTGAATTTCTTTGCAATAACTGGGTTTGAGACCGAGGTTTGTCATTTGACTGGTCGTAAGATGCCTGCCTGGATTAGGTCCGTGATGATCAATGGCTGCCGGGGAGCCAAGTGTTGATCATTTGAGTGCAGACAAGGGGGATAGATGTCGTTCGTCCTTTAGCTCATAGTGGTGCTTGTCGTGCGTCCCCCACTCTGCGATGTCAGATGGTACAGCTCAACCGCTAGTGCCAGTTGGGGAGCAGTAGCTTTATCTTTACTCAGTCAGGCCTGAAAGGTCTTTGCAGGCTTTACGTGGTCTGAGATTTTAAGTCGGGCCTTTATCAAGTGTTGATTGGACCTTGTTAATGGGCTTGATCCAAATGTGTAATTAATGGGCTTGATCCAAATGTGTAATTAATGGGCTTGAGCCATTAATATTGATAAGCTATCCGTATCATACATCAAACTACTTAACGTTTTGTTTTCGAGCTTAAATTCAAAAGAAAGAGAAAGGAAACACAAAAAAGTGAAAAAAACTAAACGGAGATAAATAAATATAAATTTTATTTTACGTATTCGTGTGAGTGTGAAATAAAAACAAGATAGAATGAAAAACACGCTCTAAAGACACACTAAAATTTAGGGGGCCGTTTAGTTGGTGAAAAATTTCTTGTTTTTCCATTTCAAAATTTCTAGAGAAGTGATTGGTTTTTCTTCTTTAGAGAAGAGTTTAAATTTTTGAAAACCCGTTTAGATTGATAAAGCTTTTTTCAAACAGTTTTTCTATTTTAAATCAACTTTATTTCCATATTGGATCTTTATACGTCTTTTATCCATTTTATACGTTTTTGTACGGTTTTATACGTTTTCATCCGTTTTTGTACGCTATCATTTGTTTTTATTCATTTTTATACATTTCATCCGATTTTATTACGTTTTTTACGTTTTCATCTATTTTTACGTTTCGTCTTTTTCTATGTTTTCGTTCGCTTTTTATGTTTTCTTAGTTATTTTACGCCGTCTCTGCTTTTTACATTTTCGTCGTTATTTTACGTCGTCCATTTTTAGGTTTTCGCCAATCGCTTTTACGCCATCCGCTTTTACGTTTCGTATGTGTTACGCTTCGCCTCTTTTTACGTTTAAATCCGCTTTTACGCTTTAGTCAATTTTTTTACGTTTCAGATGTTATTTTACGTCACCGTTATTTTACGATTTCGTCTAATTTTTTACGTTTTCTTCTGTTTTCTACTTTTTTTGTCTTTTTGTCTGTTTTTTTACGTTTTCGTCCGTTATTACGTTTTCATCCGTTTTTACGTTTTCGTCCATTTTTTACGTATTAGTCCATTTTCTTACATTTTCATCTGTTTTCTTACATTTTAGTCCATTTTTTTTACGTTTTCGTTCAATTTTTTTTTATGTTTTCGTCAGTTTTTTACGTTTTCATCTATTTTTACGTAAGATAACGTAAGAAAATGTAGAATAACGTATAAAAACGTAAAAAATGACGAAAACGTAAATAAGGATGACAATATAAAAAATAGACGA
The DNA here is from genome assembly GCA_022545495.1 of Chrysanthemum lavandulifolium. Classification (NCBI taxonomy): domain Eukaryota; kingdom Viridiplantae; phylum Streptophyta; class Magnoliopsida; order Asterales; family Asteraceae; genus Chrysanthemum; species Chrysanthemum lavandulifolium. The sequence continues at coordinate 155,559,077 of CM040241.1, read as the reverse complement.
AAACGTAAGAAAACAGACGAAAACATAAAAAAACGGACGAAAACGGAAATAAACGGATGAAAACGTAAAAAACATGTGAAAAGGTAAAAAATGAACGAAAACGGAAAAAAAAACAGACATATTCCAGATCATTTTACTTTCTTTAGGCAAACACCCGATTGTACTGGTCGAATGAGTTTAAGTGCTCTAATAAAGTGTACGTCTGCCATACGCCAATTGGCGTACGACACCTCACCCGATGCATTTGATGAATACTTGCAAATGGGTGCGAGTACTTCAAAAGTATGTCTTGATAATTTTAACAAATGCATTATTGATTTGTTTATGCCGGAGTATTTAAGAAAACCAACATGGGCCGACATTCAAAAACTTTATCAACAACATGAAGAAAAATATAGTTTCCGGGAATGCTTGGTAGCATTGATCGTATGCACTGGGAATGGAAAAATTGTCCAATTGGCTTGGCAAGGGCATTTTGCTAGGGGTGATAAAAAAATACCCAACAATTATGCTTGAAGTTGTTGCTTCTCAAGATTTATGGATCTGGCATGCATTTTTTGGTATGGCGGGGGCGAATAACGATATTAATGTTTTAGATAACTCTCCGTTATTTGACGACATTCTTGGTGACAATGCCCCAAGAGCACCTTATATGGTCAATGGAACTAGGTATGAACAGGGGTATTACTTGGCTGATTGAATTTATTCACAGTGGGCAACTTTTGTCAAATCCTTCACGGCAACAACTGACGAAAAACATACGTACTTTAAATGGAGACAAGAAAGTGCCCGAAAGGATATTGAACGTGCTTTTGGTGTGCTTCAAGGCCGTTGGGGTATACTACAACAACCGGCACGTCAATGGGAAATTGCCACGATACGTAGAATCATGTATTCTTGTATTATTTTGCATAACATGATTATAAAGATCAAAATTTGCATTACGCGACTATAATGAAGTGTGGGTGGACCCACAAGAAATTTGAGGCAACGAAGATAGGTCAAAAGATGTGATACTCACGTCGTAAGGCAAAAGAAATACACGACCGACAACGCATACCCAACTCCAACAGACCTTATGGAGCATGTTTGGCGTAAGAATCTTGAACGACATGGACAACAACAAGAGAGCGACGATGATGAATAAGTATTTGCTATGTTTTGTTATTTTTTTTTCGTTGTCATTTCCTTTATGTTGTAACGTTTAATTTGCGGTGTGTTTTTTTATTTGTTGTAATTTTTTTTTCGATGTATTTTTTTAATCTCCTATTGTAATATGTTTTTAAATTTAATGTTATGTTTAGTTTAATAAATAAAGTGTTTGTTTTAGTTTAGGGGTTAAAATTAAAAATATGAAATGTTATTGATGTTGTTAGGAATGCTCTAACCTTCTTTATCTTTTAATTTTGTAAGAAATTTTGGTGAAGTTAAGTGACAATGTCTCTGTCTCGTTACACTTCCCAATTTTCAATGCAAAAGCCCCACTATTTTGCTTTCCTTCATTGAAGATTCTCGAATAAACGTAAAACTTCGTATGTTATTTATAGAGTAAACGAGTGTTGGAAAACCCGCGCGATGCAGCGGGATTGCTTAAAGGACTTACTTTGCAACGACATTTAAACCTCAGGGGTTGTTTTTGCCAAGTTGCGAAAGATTATTAATGTTAAAGGACTTACTTTGGAACGACACTTGAACCTCAGGGATTGTTTTTGCCAAGTTGCGAAACTTTGCATTTAATGTTTGGACTTACTTTGCCGCCACTTGAACCTCGAAATGTTTTGCTAAGTTCTCAAAGTTTGCATTAAATGCATGATGAATTGCAAAACTCGCTCACGACTTTTAGTATATAGAGTAATTGCAAAATCGTCCCTGTGGTTTGCCCAGATTGCAAAAAACGTTCTTGTGGTTGGCAAATTGCAGGCGGCGTCCCTGTGACGAAACTTTGTTATCGTTTTGGTCCCTGGATTTAACCAGCGTTAAATAAATTCCGTTAGAAGTTACACATTTAGCCCTTTTGGCCAATAATTATTGCAGCTTCCATCCTTTAAACCACATGAACGATTTATGCAATTACACAATTAGTCCTCAACACAAAAATAATTGCACCTTTAGTTCTTAATATATAATTTCAGTTAAAAAATTACACCGTTAGTACTTTATACATAACCTAAGTTAGTTCTACCACCACCACCACTTACCACCACCATCACTACTCACCGCCACCCATCGCCACACCACCACCACCACCATACCACGCATTCACCACCACAACTGCCATCAGTTACCACCACCAATCACCGCCTCCACCACGTCTACCACCACCACAACCAATCAGCACCGCCACCAACCACCACCACCACTTATCACCACCAACACCACCATCACCACAAAAAATCAAAAATTTTGTAAAAAAAATCTTCAAAAAAAAATTTTGATTTTTATTTTCAAAATTTTAAATATTTTCGAATAAATTTTTTCAAAAAATTTTTTCGATATATTTTTTTTCCAAATTTTTTTCAATAAAAATTTTTCGAAATATTTTTTGTCAAAAAAAATTTTTCGAAATAATTTTTTTTTCAATAATTTTTTTTCAAAAATTTTTTTTCCAAATTCTTTTCAAAAAAAAATTTTCGAAATATTTTTTTTCCAAATTTTTTTCAAAAAAACTTTTTCGAAATATTTTTTTCCAAATTTTTTTCAAAAAAACTTTTTCGAAATATTTTTTTCAAAATTTTTTTGAAATATTTTATTCCGAAAATATTGAAAATATTGAAAAAAAAATCAATTTTTTTTTTGATTTTTTTACAATTTTTTTTGATTTTTGTGTGTGGTGATTGGTGGTGTTGGGTGGTGGTGGCGGTGGTGAGTGGTTGTGGTGTGGTAGACGTAGGTGGAGACGGTGATCGGTGGTGGTAACTGGTGGCAGTGGTGGTGGTGAATGGTGGTGGGTATTGTTGGTGGTGGTGGTGGTGGTAGTGGTGGTGGCAGTGGGTGGCGGTGAGTAGTGGTGGTGGTGGTAATTGGTCGTGGTGGTGGGACTAACTTAGGTTATGTATAAAGGATTAACGGTGTAATTTTTTAACTGAAATTATGTATTAAGGACTATAGGTGCAATTGTTTTTGTATTGAGGACTAACTGTGTAATTGCATAAATCGTCCCTGTGGTTTAAAGGATGGACGCTGCAACAATTATTGGCCAAAAGGGCTGTTAGCCTTAATAGTTTATATTAGAAGTGATGGTCATTCACATTTAGGAACTTTGTAACGTGTGTTATATATCGTATTAGAATAGTCAACGGGCTCGTGGATTGGACTAAGCTAAATGGCTAGAAGTTATGTTAAGTTAGCCTTGTATAAGTTGTCATCCAATCCAAGTCCAATCCAAGCCCATCCCAAAGCCCATTAGGGTATATGTGAGAACTATAAATACCCTCAAAGTCTCATTTGAGGGGTGTGCTGAGCGCAAGTGTGTGTGTGTGTTTTATTTATGAAATATTAGTTTCATCTTCTTCTCCCTTTCTCTAAACATATACATACGAATACATCTCTTGTACCACCATCTTCTCTTTCTTTCTTATTCCTACGCATATCACAAGCTTTGTGTGGTTCGTGTTCTTTACGCATACGTGTGATAAGGTGGGTTTCGTGGTAAAGTTGAGTAAAAACAAGGGGTATGTTTGGCAAAACTAGTCAGAACTGTATGTCGTAAGCTATAAATCAGAAGTGAAGTCGTTAACTACAAAATCTGTTAACATGAGCTACAAGTCGTATCTTTTTCAATAAAAGTGTTTGGTAAGTTAGTTTGTTAAATGTAATTATAAGATGTAAAATGACGAAAAGGACATATGCATAATTATAAACAAATGTTTAGAGGGTATATCAAGAATTTAAAGTTTTAACACTCCAAAATGTTTAAAAAGCTTCATGAATCGCCTTTTCATTTAGGAGCTATTTGTTTGAAATAAAAGCTTGAAGTTAATGCATCCAAACGTATCCAAACGGAGCTATTTATTTTAGAAGAGATTATTTTATAACAAAAGCTATGACCCCAAATAAAGCTCTTGCCAAACAGGCCCAAGGTCCTACAATTGGTATCAATCGCCTAACAATGGTTTAGGAGTGTTTGTGTTACGTTTTTGTTAAAGCTTTACACAAAAAGTTGCGTTTTTTCATATAAACGCGGGCTTTTTTGCTTAAAGTTTTGATTTTACGAGGTTTTAAGGTTAAAGTTGTAGACTTTATTGATCTTTAAGTGTTTTGGAAGAAGTTTGTGCAAAAGAAATCGTTTGGAATCGTGTTTTTGGGTGAAAAAGTAGCGTTTTTGCAATTCTGGGCTGTTTACGCGTAAGAAACATTTTGGTCAAAACCCTCTTTTTACACGTAAGAAAGTTAAAACCCTAATCCTACGCGTAAGGTTCTACGCGTAAGAATTTTGGTTTCTACGCATAAGCTTTTGGTGCAGATTCTTCGAGCTATAACGGTGACTCAGTGCTTCCCTCACTTGGATAAGTTTGTGGAACACTTCGACTATTGGATATCTTTTACACTGTGATAGTGTAAAGGATTTTTGGGCAAAACCCTAGATTTACGCATAAGCTAAATCTTACGCGTATAATCTCTTACGCATAAGCATTTTCTTACGCCTAAGTTTTGTCTTATGCATAAGTAAATCCTACGATAAGGATTCTACGTTTAAGTTTTTAGTCTCACGCATAACTCTATTGTTACGCCGTAAGTTGGGTATTACGCGTAAGTTACGTCTCACGATATGAATCCCACGCCTAAGCATCCTCGCATAAGAATCCTACGCCTATGCATCCCACGCGTAACTTCTTCCTGCTATGCCTAAGGATTTCTTAAAAAAAAAAAAAAAAAAAAAAAAAAAAAAAAAAAATTGCCGGAAAACTTGAGTAAAATTTAAATTTTAGGGAGTCTAAACGTTCAATTTTTACGAAATTCAAATTTTGGTATAACTTGGAAAATTTTGGTCAAAAATTCAAATTTTTAGACCCAAATTCAAATTTTTTGGGTCAAATTTGGCGTCAAAATTGTCAAAACTCATATTTTTCATACATCCTTAGAATTGATTTTTATAGTCAATTTCAAATTTTGGGAGAAAATTTGTTTTACGCCTGAGAACCAAGTTCACGAGTACAACTTTCAGCAAAACTTCAAAAGGCAATAACTTTTAAACACAACTCCTTTATCGTTGAATCGATCCTACATCAACTTTATCATACATCATCAACACATACCTTCATTAATGGCAACTATGCAAGATCGTGATACAACTGATTTCATAAATGCTATTGTTGCATTTGCCAATGCATTAAACATCAGTGGTTACTCTACACCGAATAACAACAACCCATGGATTTCATCGTACAATACGCAGTTTTCTCAACCAAGTATTCATATGAGTCAAGAAGGACACATGGGAGATGTTATCGGAATCGACAAGGATTTGCTACGGTATACAAATGGGGAATCGGATGCAATATGCAGGCGATGTTGGACATCGGGGGACAAATTGAATCGAATATGGATATCAAAATGGGAATAATTGCTTTATGACTTCGCTCGAATGCTTCCTCCGAACCTCAAAGCCAAGATTCAGGGTATCGTCGGGTCAGCATGCTACCTCCGAACCTCAAGTACAGGGTGTTGTTAGCACAGAAAGAAAAATTGGGAATAGAGTTGACTGATGAGGAATACGATTTCATGTATCCGGACGGGTAGATAAAGCAAACAGTAATGCAAACCATCGCCTTCCAGCTCATTCAACAGACACGACATCATGCAGTACTTCTGACACAACTCCCGTCTACGACACAGATCCACTCAATGAGGTACCAAATTATAGTAATGTTTCTAATTCGTTTACTCCCGTCTACGACACCTTATTATGACACATATGTGGGAGAGCAAGTTAATAGCAATGTTAACTCTGAAACTCCATATATGGATCCTAATGGAGGTCTAGTTGAACAGAATGGTGCTAATGATGAGGAAACTCGTGCTTATTTTGAAACATTATTTAATAATTGTGGTATTGAAATTGAGAAAGTTAGAACGGTCAATCGTGAAGTTAAGGCCGCGAATGCTAAATTGACCGCTGAGCTTGAGAGTTACAAGGTGAATGCAAAAGCTTTTGAATTTCACAAAAACAAAGAGACAGAATTAGAAATTGGTTATCGAGATTCCGTTTTAAGAGAACAACAATTGCAAATCAAGTATAACACACTTGATGTGAATTTGAACTTAAAAATAAAATCTTTAAACAAGGAAATTTCTGAACTTCAAAACCAACTTTCTAAACAAAAGGAAACGTATTCTGATCTTGAAAAAGAGAAGAAACAGTTGATTACTGATTTTTCAAAACGAGAAGATTCTCTTCTTGATGAAATTCTAGATAAAGATGAAAAAATCAAAAAATTGGAAAATTTGCTTGTTACAACGGGTCATTCATTAAATCAACTAATATGTCGATTAATCAAACAAATCGTATTTTCATACAATACAAAAATGGCTCTTGGTAACTCACCTCCTTGTTTCCTCAAGAAAGCTCGAAAAGAATGAATGTGTTGAATAATGGAAAAGTCGTGCATGAACCTATAATTGTTCATGATTCTCTTGAAACGTTAGAACTATCTGATGAGAGTAGATAAAAAATGAAACAAAAGAATCCGGAAATCAAACCCATTGATTATAACAAATGGAACAAAATTAATGGAATTACTTTTGTTTCTCAAAAGAAAAGTCAAAGTTTTCCATCACACCAAGTATTTCAAACAAAGAGTCAACACCTATTTCAAAACAAGTTTCAAAACCGCTTGTTGTCTCAAAATCTCTTTCGAACATTGAACAAATGTCTTCAAACAATCCTTTTAACACAAGTGATGCGAGAAGTATTTTAGACAATGTGAAAACTCGAATCATGGATCTTCAAGAGATCGTAAAACTAAAACCAATATTACTACTAACATCCGGTTTACTCGTCATGATGACGAAACGAAAGCGTTTTGAAACTCAAATTGCCCTCCGCTTAATAACATCAATTTGAGGGTAATTCATTTTGAACAAGCGTTTTTGAAAGAAACAGCTGTGTAGAAAACTAGAAGGGGGGTTGAATAGTTTACCAATTAAAAACTTTGTTTTGAAACTTATTAAAAGATCAATTGATATTGATCTTGGATATGTTGATGAAATATGCAAGCAATATGTAAAGAGTAAATAAGGAAAGAAATGATCAAACCACAACAAGTTGTTTATAGTGGTTCGGTCTACAAGGACTCTTTTTCCTTGCCCTACTCCACCCCGAGTCTCACACTCGAGAGTTTAACTTCACTAGTCAACAAGCTCCTTTCACCGCGGAGAAAACCTTTACACTTCGCTACACTATTTTCGACACTAAGCTAGATGTCGAGTTCTTTCCAAGGGTACAACTACTCCCACACACAATGTATTTTGAGGATCAAATACTAACCACTCACACTCACAAGATTATGATGGTTTAATACAACAATGAAGTATGAATCAACACTAGATCATACAACACTAAACAAACAAGACTTCCAACTTCTCGTTTGAAGCTTGAATGTAACTTGATCTTCTTTGCTACAAAGAGATCACTAATATGATATGAAACCGAGTTAGAAAGGTTAGAGAAGATATGTATGAGAGTATAGTAGAAAGGATAAAACACTACTTGGTTTGGCTTTGCTATTTATAGCCAAAATGGACGAGGAGCATCCACGGACCACGGAACCCTTAAAAGGGTTCCGCCTGTACCATTTTAGTACCGCCAGTGTCTGACGACCAAGATATCAAAATCTTTGCTAAAGTCAACTATATCTAAGTGAGATTGTGCAAGATATGAAGAGTACAAATCCACACAAAATATCTAATGAAATCTTCCAATGATTTCCATGATGCATCACATGATGTCATATGTTGTATTTCTATTCATAGAAATATGTAAGTACTTAAGTAGTGTTTGGTTTTAAGAACCTAACACATTCTAAAAACTACTAACATACATAATGATTAGAGTCATATCAAGATGTCACTAATCATAAATGTAAATGCTTGAATGATGAATATATTGTTTGAAAAAGCTTGTTTTAATATCTATTAAACTTGACAAGCTTTAAGCTTTTATACAAATCAAATTTACTTTTGTCGTTAACAAAACTTAGGTAAAGATCAAAAATATAAATAACGTTTAATGACGATATTTGTATTAACAATCTCCCCCTTTTTGTTGAGGACAAAATATAAATTTTGTTTTTATAAAAGATACAAAGTTTGTGCAAGTGTTATAAAAATATTAGTTTTAGAACTTGAAAAGGAAATGATAATGTAAGTGTATGATGTTTGACTTTTTCAGAAAGTCAAAGTGTTCACTAGTTGATGCATGATGTTGACTTTTCGTAAAGTCAAAGTATGCAGTTGACTTTTTAAGAAAAGTCAAGTATTATCAATGAGGTATCATGTTTGACTTTTTCAGTGACTTTTTCAGAAAAGTCAAATGTAAACAAGTTCAAGTTCTATATTTTCTCCCCCTTTTTGTCTCAACAAAAAGAAGAGGCGGTGCGGAATGTAATGAGCCCGAGTCATTATCTCCCCCTTGATCAATGCTCCCCCTAAATTGGATGCTTAATGGGAAGATACATGGATTGTGAAAATAAAGCTACAAAAAAAAAAATGTTAGTAATAATGATCATTCACAAGCATTTCCAAATACTATGTAAAAGTACCAACACTATAATAAAAATACCATTCATTAGTTAAAATTTTCATGAATAAAGATCATGAAAGGAGAACACAATGATGTGTTTTAATACAAGAAAAAGAAAATAATCCTAAGAAAAGAAAAACTTAGAAATGCTAATCTATGACCATCCTAATGAGATGGTGGATGAGAGAGAGCGTTGAGGCACTCAAGGATGTGATTGAGGATGAACCTCATTTCCTCTTGAAAGTCATGGACCATAACCCGGGTCCTTTCAACGGTTTGGGCCGTTTGCTCACAAGTTGAGCAACCATGCCTAGGGGGGTAGTATGTTTGGGAAGGTTGTGGTGATGGAATGGTAGATGTGTTGGTGTTGTTGGGGATGTTTGGGGTGGTCATGATGGATGCAAGCAAAGCATTTTGCATTTGCATAGTCTCACTTAAGTGAGAATCCACCATGCCTTTGAATTGGTGGAGGTTGTGGAGTTCCGCTTGAATCTCCTCTCTAGTGGGATTGGCATCCCATATGCACTCCTCAATGTCCTCAAGATGAGGGGACATTGATGTTGGGAGTGGATGGTCCCCATACAAAGGACCGTGAATGTCTTTGTGAATGGGGTGGAAGAGAAGAGGTTTTGGCCCTAGTGGGGAGTTTGGGTCAAAAGATGACCTTGGTGATTCATGAGCTATTCGCTCAATTGTGCCAAAGGATGGCAATGGTGGTGGATGATTTGGCCTAGGAGGCAAGTCATCCAAGTCCTCCAAGAAAGGATTTGGTGAAGTTGGTGGAGTGGAAAATAACTCCATAGGAATGAGAGTTGGAGACCTTGGTGGTCAAGGTGGTGAGGGTGTTTTGGATGTTTGGATGGGTGCCGATGGAGGTGAAGTTGGTGTTTTTGTAGGTGGTGGAGTGGTGATCACAATGTGTGATTGAGTAGGTGTAGCCAAGGTAAGGTTTGTATCATCTCGGATTGGAGATGAGATTGTGAGTGGAGAAGAATCGGATGAGGAGCTAAGGTTAACGAAGCAACAAGGCCTCACACTAATTCTAGCGGTTTTCTTGCAAGGTTTTGGAGAGGATTTTATCATTTTTGACTTGGGTTTTTCTTTGCTAGATAATAGTAAGAATGAAGAAGGTGTGAGGATGATCATGGTAAAACCTCTCAATTTATAGAAGTGAAAAATTATGGAGAAATGTGTTTGATTTGATGTTAAACCATTGAAGAGATGAGGTTCCTAATGATTTGGAAGTGGGTTGAATGCTAGTCATATCACCCAAGTCAATACATACAAGAGAGATGGAGTGAAGAAGAAAAGATTTGCAATAAATGTGTTCTAATGAGTGGAATTTCCTAACAATCGACACCCACGGATTGAAGGTACCAAAATTTGGTTCCTTCCTTTATGCCAAAGGGCTCCTTGGGTGGATTTTTCAAATTTTGAATTTTGGTGGAAATGGATTTCTTATATACCTAAGTGAATTATACTAGTTCTAGTAAGAGTATAAACTAGTTAAGATTGATTTCTAAGTAATGGATAGTAATTTGGAATCACGAAGAGTCGAAATTCGAAAATTACCCGGAGGATCCACGGCACCAAAATGTACACGGCCGAACCCTAAAAGGGTGCCGTCTGGTCCTTTGCATTGTGCACGACGGTACCAATTCACATAACGGACGGTACCAAATCTTTGGTGCCGTCGATCCGTAGTCTGTAAAAGTAGACAAAGTGAGTTTTTAGGTGTCGGAACTTTTGAAAAACCTCGAAATTTTTCTCAAGAGATGTTACACTAAACATTTCTAGTTAGGAAAAGCAAATAACACATATATAAACATAGTTGTAAAATCCAAGATCCGGACTCAACTAGGGTATAAGCAATATTGATTGAATGATTGCACAGTGGAATAATAACGACACAATCAACATTACTAATAAGGTTTTCATTATTGAATATAAAGAAACTAATACTACTACTACTACTACTACAAGACGCTCTATGCGTTTTCTTAGACTCTCATTAGGAGATGTCTTCTATGAAAATAAATGAAAGGATGAGTTAGTAACCCTAGCCGCCATCCCTCTTTATATATAGAGGGAGATTACAAACCCTAGCTTACTAGAAAAGCTAACTATTACATATTAGGCCCTCATTGTTTCTTTTTTCTTCATTCTTGCTCGTGGTTTTGTAATCATCAAATCTATAATTCCCAACAATCTTCCCTATTTGATATTACAAAACAACTTTGATAAGAAACAATGCTAAAACATGTCATCACAAATAATAAGTCGCACATCATGAATCTTCTTCCCTTTTGTAATCATCTAATAGGGTCTTGTGCAACTCAGACGCTTCCCCTCAAGGATGCATGTAGATGGTAAGTATATAAACCATAAGCTTCCCTTAAAATTATACTAACCATCTCAATTTTTTTTCTTTTTTTTCTTTTTTTTTTTTTTTACTAATAAACAAAATAAATAAAGCATAACAACAGAGAAGTCAAATCAAGAAGAAGATCAAAATAGTCTACCAAGAGAAACGGAGAACCGGAGAAACACCAAAGCATCGCGCTTATATCTTGTGCGACCACGTGACTCCAAACTCAGATGATGCACTAGCAAATGTGAGCATTAAGCACATTTTCTATAGATCTCGCCCTTCACTAACACTGAAGACTACAATGTAACTCCTTAAAAATGATAGCAAATGCGAGCATTAAGTACCTTTTGTAGATCTCACCCCTTCACTAGAATCATCAAGTCTTTGTCACATCATTAACGTACAAACAAGTTACCTCAAAAGTGTCCATGCTCACTTTGAGATATGATTAGACACGCACGTGATCAACCAGTAGGAACTCCAGAACAACCAGTAGAAACCATCAGCATAAACCAATACTACCAGCAGGAACCGATAAGTAATCAGCATGAACCAATCTCAACAATAACCGAACAGTGAACATGTAGACTTTAAATAATACACAACCAAGCAAACATGTCAGCCCAAACCAAAAAAAAATATACACCAGTACAAGGAAAGTCACACATGTATACTGTCAAGAGGTCAATGAGACTAGTATCTGCTGTCCCACTAATTTTATAATCCCACGTGATCAACCAATATCAGTAACAGTATAGCGCCACGTGAACTTTCAGCAGCAACAAGTGATAGCCAATAAACCATGTAGCCCATCAATAATAAATCCACCCAATCAAAGATGAGTCCCACCGTAACACCCATAGTCCACACCACACAATATAATAATACGAATTGAACAGTACATCAAATTAAAAAGACCCACAGATATATCACCAAACAATGAAATCAGTAGAAACCATCTCTGCTGTAGAACGAGTACGAGGGACCCACGAAACCACATGAATTCACAAATTAACCCCTTGACACCACGAGACCACAGCCAATCATAGTAAAATATGCGTTGACCAATTCATATATCACGTGCGTTTTTAACATTCAAACGAATGGGACCAGTTATTAAAGAACAAGAAATTAAACATTAAATATGTCCCAATCAATATATCCAAACACTTATAATCCGATCCCACGTGATCACATAGTACCGAACACCAATCAATGAAATATATAGAATATTCGAATAAATTCACAAATTCAACCTTGTTTGACCAACTAACACCTCAAACAGAAGAATCCCAATACTGTTGATAATTTGTACCGTCCCATGAGATACCACTGACCCACGATCATAACGTTTGACCATTAAATAAATACCCATGTATTGGTTAACTCAAATTAAATACTCAACAATTAATTACCTCGTACCAATCAAACACAACATATTGTTCGAATGAAAAGACCAATACTTTAATTGACTTATCAACAACCACTATAATTAAATTCAGTACCAGGTTACCTCATATTTGTTTTTGACAGACTCCTTATCAGGCACCACCAGAACTTTGACCCATCTTATTATCGCCAGATCTGCTCTTTTTCCAAAAACCCCTGTTTGTCTGCTGCCTCTTTTCTTGATCATGACTGCTGCAATAGAAAAACCTTATAAACCCTAGATCGAGAGCCACTGGCTCTGAAACCAATTGTAAAATCCAAGATTCGGACTCAACTAGGGTATAAGCAATATTGATTGAATGATTGCACAGTGGAATAATAACGACACAATCAACATTACTAATAAGGTTTTCATTATTGAATATAAAGAAACTAATACTACTACTACTACTACAAGACGCTCTATGCGTTTTCTTAGACTCTCATTAGGAGATGTCTTCTATGAAAATAAATGAAAGGATGAGTTAGTAACCTAGCCGCCATCCTCTTTATATATAGAGGAGATTACAAACCCTAGCTTACTAGAAAAGCTAACTATTACATATTAGGCCCTCATTGTTTCTTTTTTCTTCATTCTTTCTCGTGGTTTTGTAATCATCAAATCTATAATTCCCAACAATAGTGGAGCATGTATTTTGAGCAAGGCCTAGTAATTTTCACATTATGGTGAAAATGGGTAAAATTTGATAGCATGCTTGTGCTATCCCCTGCATAAGATTGTTAGCATACATCATTGTTTCAAGTTATATTATCATCCTACATAATAAAAACAACTAAATAGTATCAAACATTAACGATAATGTATTGTTCCAAACACTCCTTAAAGTACCCTCATTTGTCCAACTTCTTGTAAATCTTGTTCATCATCCTACCAAGGCACTTGAACATTCCCTTAGTTTGCTTGAATTCACCGATTCATTTTCAATCTCGGAAGAGACGATAATACTCATGAGGTGGGAGACGAGAGCTTGGAAGACCATCCTCGGAGCTATTTGATGATGATGATGATGGAGTTGGAGGTTTTGCTCTCTTGCCTTTTGTCTTAGCAACTCGCTCATCACTAAAAGGTACAAAGATGTGAGGATGAGTTCATAGTGAAGGTGCATCCCTTTTGGGGTTGGTGGAATTGGTGCAAAGTTTCTATAGAGACGGGTGAGAAGCATCCCGTATGGAAGAGCAACCGATCCTTGAGTTGGAATATCAATCATTCTCCTAGCGATGTAGTAGGCTAAATTGAATGGTTGTCGGGTGGATAAGTTGTAGAGCATGTGACAAAGACAAGCGTTTATGTGATCCCTATTTCCTATGGTGCTAATGACGTTGGCTCTAAGTAGCTCCTCCCATTTCTTAAATTCGGGCTTAAGTTCATTTAGCTCCATTCCATATGGATCTCGGTTTACCTCTTTTCCCTTCCTGGTAACACGGGTTGTATCACCCTTTGGGTTGAATAGGTGTTCACGGATAAGATCCTTATCGGCCAAACGGGTTTGGTAGGGAAGAGTGCGGTCATTGATTGCATCAAGAACGGTGAGTGACCATTTATCCGAGTAGACACAAATCCCTCGGTTGGGAATTCCTAGCACTCGAGCAAAGTCGGCTAATGTGATGGTGTAGTCGTTTTGATTGATTCTAAACCTAAGACAAAATTCATCATCGTCTTCATCACTAAAGCCGGTCACACTAGCATAGAATTCTAACACAAACCTAGGACAAATTGGTTCATCGATGTCAAGAAGACAATCGAATTGAATGGCGGCTAGTTCTTCACGGAGATTGGTATTTTCAAGGAAGGATGAGTGAATGGTTCTACCCTCATGGAAATACCTTGATTCTAGACCTTTAAATATTTCTACTTGTTCCTTGGTAAGTCCTTTGGTTTTGTGGTATTTGGGAATGTAGTTAAGGGTGTCTTTGTGATCATAGAATCTTGCGGCTACCATGGTTATTCCTAAGGACAAGAATTGATATGTTAAAAATAAGAATAAACATTAACGTTTTGGTTCTAGTGTGTGCCTATATGAAAACAATTTGGAGTTGCGGTTATCTCGACTCATTTTATGCACAAAAATGGTTTTAGTGGGGTGTTTGGCAAATACTATGAGATAACCCAAATGCTCCTAATTCAATGTGGCTTCATTTGAATATACCCGGGAATGCATATTAGTTACGCAATACCATTAGTATTCAAGAGCATGCAAGTGATGAAAGTTTGACATTTCTATTTGTATTTAACAATGAAAAATTGTTTTTCTACAAGTGAGAAGCTTTTCAAAAATTTTGACATGAGGTGTTTGGTTATTTGAATAAGGCCTTATAGTTATTATCTATTGATTAGTGGGAAGCATGATTTGTTTATGCAATATGATAATGTAGTACCTAATTTCAATGACTAGTTATGCAATTTGCCAATTGAATTCATATTTAGTATAAAAGCATACATAAAACCCCATGTAATGATTTGTGATAGTTTTGTGCATAAATAAGAATCCTCGACTCAGTATTTAGAGATAAAATGTAGTTAGGATACTTACAATGATGTTATCTTCAGTGATTAGTGAGTGGGTAGGTGTCAATAATGAGCTTGGTTTAATGTTTACACGTTTTGGTAAAGTAGGTTTTGAGGAAGAGGATGTTTAGTATATAGCGCTTTGTACAGAGACACCACGGACCGCACGACACCAAATATTTGGTTCCGTTTGTGTTGTCGTTTGGTGCCGTGGCTACGATGGTGTACAAGACAAAATTGTTTTGTTTTGACTATTCTAATGTTTTGGGCTATGTTTATCCTACATGTTTGGTTCCATTAACCCTAAACCAAGTCAAAGAAGATTAAAAGGTTCTCGCTTAAGAGGCTTAGTTAAGATGTCGGCAATGTTGTCTTCGAGGATACTTTCTCGATTGAAATGTTTCCTTTTGAACATTGTCGCTGAAGAAAGTGATGACGGATTTCAATATGTTTTATGACGAGCATGTTGAACGGGATTCTTGCCGAGATTGATGGCTCCTTTGTTGTCGCAAAGTATCACAGTGTCGTTGAGATGAATTCCGTAATTCACGAGAGCTTTCTTCATCCAAAGAGCTTGTTGACATGCTTTTCCGGCCGAGACGTACTCGGCTTGAGAGTTGAGATGGCTAAAGTCGTTTGTTTCTTTGCAAACCATGAGGTGAGACAATGTCCAACAAAGTGCAAATACCACTTGTACTTTTCTATCGACATAATCACCGGCATGATCCGAGTCGGCATACACTATGGTTTCTATACCCGTTCCTTTGGGATACCATAATCCTAAACACGTTGTTCCCTTAATGTATCTAAAATCCTTTTAAGGCTTCTAAGTGTGATGCCTTTGGGTTTTCTTGAAAGCGAGCACATAGACAAACACTAAACATAATGTCGGGTCTACTTGCCGTAAGATAGAGTAGGCTACCAATCATTCCTCTATATTTAGTGTTATCTACGGATTCACCTTCTTCGTCCTTGGTGAGTTTAGTGTCCGAGGACATGGGTGTTTTAGTTGGTTTGGAATCTTCAAGACCAAATTTCTTAAGCATGTCTTTTATATATTTAGATTGGTTAAAGAAAATGCCATCTTCTAGTTGTTTAATTTGAAGTCCTAGAAAGAAGTTTAATTCACCCATCATACTCATTTCAAACTCTTCGCATGATTTTAGAAAATCATCACATAGTTCTTGACAAGTTGATCCGAATATAATGTCATCAACGATATTTGAACAATGATAATTTGTGATTCCTTTTCTTGGTAAAAGAGTATTATCTACTAATCCCATAGTGTATATGTTATCAATAAGAAAAGTCTTAAGTCGGTCGTACCAAGCTTTAGGTGCTTGTTTAAGGCAGATAATGCTTTCTTGAGTTTGAAGACATGGTGTGGTTTCTCAAAGTCGGTAAAACCGGAGGTTGAGCAACATACACTTCTTCGTTAATAAACCCATTAAGGAAAGCACTTTTAACATCCATTTGAAATAAATTAAAGTCATAAGCACATGCATAAGCAAGTAATATTCTAATAGATTCAAGTCTAGCTACCGGTGCATAAGTTTCATCGTAGTCAATCCCCTCTTGTTGATTATAACCTTGTGCAACAAGCCTAGCTTTGTTTCTAGATACTACACCATTTTCGCCCATTTTATTTCGAAGACCCATTTTGTTCCAATTATAGTTTGGTCTTTGGGTTTTGGAACTAATTTCAAACATCATTTCTAACGAATTGGTTTAATTCTTCTTGCATGGCTATTACCCATGATTCATCTTTTATTGCTTCATTTATGGTTTTAGGTTCAATGGTGGATACAAAACAAAATAATTACTTTGATTTTGGGCTTGTGACCTTAAGGTTCTTTGATTAAGTTGTCCTATGACCTTTTCTAAAGGATGACTTTTAGATTTTTGATGTTTATAATTTCCTTATTTAATAGTTCATCTTCCTTGTTATTATTAATTTGACTTTCTATTATTTGACTTTCAACTAAGTCATCATCTACCAAAGGTGATGTCTTAGAGGGAGGTGGACTTTCGTCAAATGTTATGTTCAACGATTCCTCGACTATCATTGTTTCTTTATTTAGGACAATGTAAGCTTTACTAGTTTGAGAGTAACCAAGAAATACACCTTCATAAGACTTTGAGTCAAACTTGGTGTGATAGTCCTTAGTATTAAGAATAAAGCATTTACAACCAAAGACTCTAAAATATCCTAACGTTGGCTTTTTACCTTTATAAAGTTCATATGGTGTTTTGTTTAAGAAAGGGCGTATTAAGACTTTATTTAAAATATATGTAGAAGTGTCAACGGCCTTACACCAAAACTTTTGAGGAATGTTTTGTTCATTAAGCATTGTTCTACTCATTTCTTGAATTGTTCTATTTTTACGTTCTACTACTCCATTTGATTGAGGTGTTCGTGGAGCGGAAAAGTTATGTGTTATACCATTTGTATCACAAAAGTTTCCAAATTGGGTTTCGTTGTCAAATTCACGACCATGATCCGTTCGGATTGACACAATTTTAACACCTAGTTGGTATTCAATTTTCTTGCTAAGAATTTCAAATTTATCAAAAGGTTCATTTTTGGTTTTCAAAAACAACGTCCAAGTAAACCTTGAGTAATCATCTACTATGACCAAAGTGTATAAGTTGCCTCCGTAGCTTCTTATAGCGGATGGTCCAAACAAGTCCATATGTAATAATTCTAGACACTTAGATGTGGACACCATATTTTTAGATTTGTGACTACTATGTGTTTGTTTACCAATTTTGCAAGCGTCGCAAAGTGTTGGTCATATTTTAGTTTTGGTAGATTCCTAACTAGCTCTTTTGAAGATAGGTTTTGTATAAGTCTCATATTAGCGTGACCTAAGCGCCTATGCCAAAGAGATGAGCTATCGTCTAACGTTGTTAGCAAAGTTTGTCATTAGATATTTTATCTATTTTCATGACGTATATGTTATTTTTCCTAACTCCTTTAGCTATGGTGATACCATCTTTTAGTATTTTACTACCACTTTCATCAAATAGTACTTTATACTTTTTATCACATAGTTGGCTAATACTAAGTAGATTAAATCCTAACCTATCCACATGAGCAACATTTTCAATAGTTAGGGAGTTATGAGCGATCGTACCTTTGCCAATGATTTTGCTTTTGAGATTACTACCAAAAGTGACATTACCTCCGCTATACTCTTGGTATGATGAGAAGAGACTTTGTTGCCCGTCATATGCCGTGAGCATCCACTATCTTTTATCCATTCATCAGGTTCCAATCCAACTTTCAAGCATACCTAAGAAGTAAATAACTCAAGCATTTGGTCCCCAATATCTCATGGGTCCGTTTGGGTTAAACATACCATTTATTTGATTCATGTATGGAAACGATGGGTAAGAGTTCCATGACATGTAATCTGGAGTTTGATATGGTCTAGGAAAGTTTTGATTCCAACCGTTGTGTTGGTAGTTGGGTTGTACGTTGTGGTTGCTCTTAGGAAAGGGACGTTTGGCAAAAGGTGTTTTATATCGTTGTTGAGTAGTTTTTATCTAAATTCATTTTGGCAAGTCCTACTCTCGATGTAACAATGGTTTTAGTTTAATGCTATCATTGGTTTCTTTGTTACTTTGAAAAATTCAAGACGGTCTCAGATTGTGAACATTCTCGTCTCTTTGAGGTACCCACGCACCATTTTACTACGGACGGAACCCTTATTTTGGTTCCGTCCGTCCGTCTCTGCATCGCAGCAGCTTTTGATGTATGTTCGTCCTTTTCGACCGCTTTGTTTTGACTCTTTGGAATTAATACCTCATTAAAACCTAGCCCATTCATGTCTCCCGGTGTTTTATGGATTTTAACTATTTCATCGGCAAGAGCGATGTTTTTGTTAAATCTTTTGAACTTAGAATTATTTTCAATTAGAACCTCTTGTGTGAGCTTTAGTTTTTCTATTTCAAGATTAAGCTCTTGACATGATTTACAATCATCGTCATTTGCTTTTCCTTTTTCAAGTCGTTTTGCTTTTTCTTTCAACTCATATACTTCATTTTCCAAAAATTCCTTTTTGGTTTTTAAAAATTTATTTTTAGTTATAATTTTTAGACTTAGCTCACACAATTGATTATATTGTTTTTGCAAAGTGTCTTCATCTATAGAAGAATAAGAAGAGTAGGAAAGTACCTCGTTTGACTCACGTGCCATTAGAGCGATCTCTTTCTTGCTTGATTCTTCATCGTCTTCACTATCACTCCAAGCACCACTTACAAAAGCTCGTTGAGTTTTGCTTTTAGGTGGCTTGGGAAATTCTCCTATGAGATGACTTGCATCACCACATCTAAAACACTTTCTTTCACCTTTACCCTTTTGTCATCCCGATCTTTTCGAATGGCTTCTTTTCTTCTCGAGGTTGTCTTACAAACTTTCCTCTTCTTCTAAAGAACTTCTTAAAATCTCTAACGCCATGGCATACTCCTCATCTTCACTATCGAGCAAGATTCGTCGTCATCGCTTGATTCCGCCTTTGCTTTTAGAGCGACTAATTTGATCTTCTCCTTCTTCCTTTGATGATCTCCGAATCTTTCTCCATTACCATTTCGTGAACTTTGAGGTTGCCAATTAGCTCGCCTAGTGACATTTTGAGAGATCTTTTGATTCTTCAATAGCTCTCCATTTGGGATGAAGTGCTCTAAGAAATTTCCGACAAAGTTCTTACTACGAAAAGATTCATCAAGTGCTTTAAGTGATGTAATAATAGTATTGAAGCGAGCAAAGCCACAATCAATGGTTTCATCTTCAGGGATAACAAATTGTTCATATTGTTGAACAAGAAGATCAATTTTGTTATCCTTGACTTGTGAATTACCTTGATGTGCAACAATTAAAGATTCCCAAATATCTTTGGCGGTTTCACACATAAAAATTCTTTCATATTCTTTTCTAGGTAAAGCATTATAAAGCATCATTTTAGCTTCATTATTTTTAGCAACTAATTTCTTTTGTTCATCAACAGAAATATCTTTTGTTGTAGAACTAAAATCCCCTTTAACAATAATAAACCAAAGATCTATATCTTTTGATTTTACATATGTTTCAAAACGGTTTTTCCAATAGATAAATTCATTGGTTTCAAAGAGTGGTGGTCTTTGCATAGATTGCCCTTCTTTAAAGTTTTCAGAATCCATGGATTGTTTCAAGTTTATAAAATACAAGTTATTTTAGAAATTCTTGAGCAACGAGGATCTGGTACCAATTGTAGAAAACTAGAAGGGGGTTGAATAGTTTACCAATTAAAACTTTGTTTTGAAACTTATTGAAAGATCAATTGATATTGATCTTGGATATGTTGATGAAATATGCAAGCAATATGTAAAGAGTAAATAAGGAAAGAAATGATCAAACCACAATAAGTTGTTTATAGTGGTTCGGTCTACAAGGACTCTTTTTCCTTGCCCTAATCCACTCCCCGAGTCTCACACTCGAGAGTTTAACTTCACTAGTCAACAAGCTCCTTTCACCGTCGGAGAAAACCTTTACACTTCGCTTACACTATTTCCGACACTAAGCTAGATGTCGAGTTCTTTCCAAGGGTACAACTACTCCCACACACAATGTATTTTGAGGACTAAAATACTAACCACTCACACTCACAAGATTATGATGGTTTAATACAACAATGAAGTATGAATCAACACTAGATCATACAACACTAAACAAACAAGACTTCCAACTTCTCGTTTGAAGCTTGAATGTAACTTGATCTTCTTTGCTACAAAAGAGACCACTAATATGATATGAAACCGAGTTAGAAAGGTTAGAGAAGATATGTATGAGAGTATAGTAGAAAGGATAAAACACTACTTGGTTTGGCTTTGCTATTTATAGCCAAATGGATGAGCGTCCACGGACCACGGAACCCTTAAAAGGGTTCCGCCTGTACCATTTTGGTACCGCCAGTCCGATGACCAAGATATCAAAATCTTTGCTAAAGTCAACTATATCTAAGTGAGATTGTGCAAGATATGAAGAGTACAAATCCACACAAAATATCTAATGAAATCTTCCAATGATTTCCATGATGCATCACATGATGTCATATGTTGTATTTCTATTCTTAGAAATATGTAAGTACTTAAGTAGTGTTTGGTTTTAAGAACCTAACACATTCTAAAAACTACTATCATACATAATTATTAGAGTCATATCAAGATGTCACTAATCATAAATGTAAATGCTTGAATGATGAATATATTGTTTGAAAAAGCTTGTTTTAATATCTATTAAACTTGACAAGCTTTAAGCTTTTATACAAATCAAATTTACTTTTGTCGTTAACAAAACTTAGGTAAAGATCAAAAATATAAATAACGTTTAATGACGATATTTGTATCAACAAGCTGACTTTGTCAAGGACCACAAATCCCTGGTAAAGCAAGCTAATGAAAGTGTTGAACAAATCAAAGTTTTGGAAAATTTAAATGATTCTCTCTTCGAAGATGTTATGACTACCGATATCATGTCCATTATCTTACAAACATATTCTCATTGAAGATCATGAAAGACTCGATCCGAGACCTCCGCAATTGTTTCAAAATATGAAAATGCTCTTGAAAACTTGAAAACTTGAAAAGAAAACGTGTCCTATTTTAAACAAATTGATCGAAAAACAGAGGAATGCAAGTATGACAAACTGTCGTATGAGCGTGCCTACAAGGACATGAAAGAGCAAAATGATCTTTTGAGAGCTCAGTTGAAATGTCTAAAAGGGAAGGTCTGGATACTAAGTTTGCAAAACCATTGACCGAGGAGAAAACAAATGTTCCCAAACCGGTTTTCAAGCCAAAATGTCTATTTCTCGGTTCCTCCAAAAGTCAATGAGAAAATGATTTATCAAAAACAAATACTCCACGCCTTTGCCTATTAAAAGAGAATTATCAAAGGTTTTGAAAAACCTGCTTTTGATAAAGAAAAAGTGATTACACCTGGTATTTCTAAGACTAGTACACGGAATGTGACCAAAAATCCGGTTAAAGAATCTGTTGGTTCTAACGACATGGTCAACAATCACTATCTAGAAGAAGCTAGGAAAAAGGCACAGACTCGAAAAGACGGAAATCTAGGTGCAACATCTAAGGTGATGAATTCTACAAGATTTCAAAGCAATACTAGTAGTTGTAAACCATTACCTAGGAACCATCAAACGACTAGGAATTGGCATTCATCTAAGAGTAGTTACGGAAGCGAATGCTATGCATGTAGAAAACAACACTAGAGATTCTAAGTCTTTTCCGAACAAGAAACAATTTTCAAAAGATCAGAGTGACAAAGTTAAAGTTGTTGTTTTAGACAAGAATGTTGAATCTGTCATCTACATGTCAAAATGTGCTTTCACCTAATCATGATGCCAAGGTACAATCCACTAAGACACCAAATGAAACAAACCCGTTGATAAGATGAACATGGATAAGAAACCTACTAGGTGGATCTCTTCATGACATAGTTTTTCTAAAATGAGTCTTCCATTGATCCGAAAAAGAAAACAACTCCTAGATCTTACCTTAGGTGGATACCCACGGAAAAGTTTTCAACAAAGTAGGTCTTAGATGGATTCCACAGAAAGACTTTTGATACTTGCACCAACACGTATAATAGTGACAATCATCGGGATAAGGAAGTAGAAACCATTACAACCATTGATAGTGAACACCCTCGAGTGAGGAATCAAATACTTCTAACATCGTTATTTGTGAAATCTCTTCGCCTTTGGTTGCGGTGAATCAAATATCTCGAACCCACTCATCGAGAGGTTCCAATTCGTAAACTCTTCCTCTTCATTCTCTATATCTTCTATTTTTGATTTTCCTTTTCTTCTATAAAATATTTTTGAAAAACAAAATACAAAATTTGAAAAACAAAATACAAAATTTGAAAAACCAACAAAAGCAAAATATAAAAATATAAAACTTTCAAAATACAAAAACAATAGAAAATCAAAAATACAAAATATTCTTCTCACGACATGTCTCTCAGATAATCGATATTCATGCGTTTCTAGAAATGTCATTCAATAATGATACGGGCATGTACTGGATGCTTGAGCGAGAGTTCTTTAAATGTTTTCCAAAACATGTCGTTTCTCAAAATTTCTTAAATAATGGCTTCTGAACACATCAGTTCACAACCCGCGCTTCAAAGAAAGGAAAGTGCTTATCCAAAACAAAGGTTTTAAATATTTTTCAAGCACTTTTCCTAAAATCATAATGGCTTGTAAGTATTTCTGCTTGCAACCCGATCTTTAAAGAAAGGAAAGTGCTACGCAAAATCGTTTTTCATAAATATCGAGCACTTATCCTAAAACAAATGAAGATAATTCTTCTTCAATATCTTCAAAAGATTTTTTAAAATCTTCATCTTGCGTACCATTGATTCGAAATTTTTCAAAATGATTTTTCAAAATCTCTCACATTTGGTACCAAGATAACTCCCTCAAAACCCTTAATTGATTCTAACTTTTCTGTATGAAAAATATGCTTTCGTTAAGGGGAGTATTAAACCAAAATTTTCCAAAATTCATGCTAAATCGCTTTCTCCAAATGTTTTTCGAAAACATATCTTTTAATCATTTTGTTTCAAAACATCATAGATATGCTATTTTTGAGGGGAGAAACATGATTAAAATGTGATAAAAATGTTTAATGATCGTTGTTTGAATCTCAAAAGAGCTCGACTCACGTAACCAATGAATTGACGAGAATCAAAGTCGGAAATGTACCATTTCGAGAAACTTTCTATGGACTTGACCAGACGGGTAATAATTTCAAGCTAGTTCACTAGTGATGTAAACGTTTCTCGAATCGGTCTTGTTCATTTAAAGTCGATCAATTCAAAAGTGCAAACTCTACCCTCACTGTGAATATTTAAGTTAAAACAATATAAGCACATGTGAAGGGGGAGTGTTTCTGAAAATATAAAACTCTCAAGGTGTTAACAAAATCATGTTTTATAATCATAAACACTTTGAGAGATTTTCAAGAAAAATGGTTTTATGGCAACAATAGGACAGTCATGGAGTTATAAGGTGACTAAGGATAGGAAATCCGTCCTATGATCCGCCAGAGCCGGAGGGATCTACCCAAGGACATCACAAATAGTTAGTATTAGAAGTCCTTAGGAATGATTGAAAAAAGGAGTAATGTGAGAAAGGAGAAAGAAGGGGTTGAAGAATTAAAAGAAATATAATGAAAAGGGTGAAAAGAAATAGCCCTCCATAATCAACCTTAGGCGTAAACCGGGTTCAATACATATGCTACTGGTTGTCACTTAGATGACGCCAGATTGAAGACAAAGACGCCATGGACCCAAAGGACGCACCGCACTAAACCTTCTAGCCACCAATTCCTCTTAAAAGGATTTGTTTCATTCTCATTGGGAACCCTACATAATCTATCGACTTTCTCTTAGAGATTATTGGTATTGAAGAAGGAGACCTCTCTAGTCTCCGCTTAGGAAAACCAAAATGCACTTATCGAGTCTAGAGCCACGAGATTCATTAATGATCTCATAGGAACACTTGACATGACATCGCTTGTTGTTCATCAATAAGGACACAAGTGATATATTCTAGAGTCCCACGCAGATCTTAGCAATCGCCGAACATTTATGAGAAGTTTCACATCCGTGATCTTCATGATTGAATGGAAACTCCCGCTGCCGGTCAACATCAAGCGCCCGACAAGGTCACTTGTAACTCCCGTGGATTACGCTTTGTGTCTCAAACGGTCTGTGATGCTTGTGTACCTCGACTCATCTCGAATCAGTAGGTGTACCTCGGTACATCGCGCTATCTCACTTGTGGGACTCCAATTCGAACGGCCTTTGAAAGAATTAGAGATGTGTTTTCACACTATGTCATAACACCCTCTAAATTCAAACTTGTAAGTGCTTAAATCCGCTTATTACTAACTTGTTTTTATGTTTTCTTCTTATGGAAGCTCCGGAGCGGATTGATCATGCAGATTCTCCACATGCTCATACCAACAACACATGAAAGTTCTCATCAAATTCAAAGGCTACTCAAAGTTAAAGATGATTCTTGGTCAATGTCAAAGAATGTACAAAGTTTAAAGACTCGAGAACTATATCATTGGTAACCAAAAGACAAATAGAAGTGTGAGCATGGTGGAGAAAGGCGTGGAGACACCTAACCAACGAAGTTGACAATGGCTCTATACCACATTAACTGATCACAAAGCATGAAGGAACAATGAATCAAGACTATTCTATTTCTACACACAAAGTTCAAGCTCGAGAAAAGTAAAGACCTAATCAAGTGGAGCATCTTTTGAATGACCACCCTGGGGGAGATTGTTAGCCTTAATAGTTTATATTAGAAGTGATGGTCATTCACATTTAGGAACTTTGTAACGCGTGTTAGATATCGATTAGAATAGTCAACGGGCTCGTGGATTGGACTAAGCTAAATGGCTAGAAGTTATGTTAAGCTAGCCTTGTATAAGTTGTCATCCAATCCAAGTCCAATCCAAGCCCATCCCAAAGCCCATTAGGGTATATGTAGGAACTATAAATACCCTCAAAGTCTCATTTGAGGGTGTGCTTCGAATGTGTGTGTGTGTTTTATTTATGAAATATTAGTTTCATCTTCTTCTCCCTTTCTCTCTAAACATATACATACAAATACATCTCTTGTACCACCATCTTCTATTTCTTTCTTATTCCTACGCATATCACAAGCTTTGTGTGGTTCGTGTTCTTTACGCATACGTGTGATAAGGTGGGTTTCGTGGTAAAGTTGAGTAAAAACAAGGTCCTACAAGGGCTAAATGTGTAACTTCTAACGGAATTCATTTAACGCTAGTTAAATCCAGGGACCAAAATGATAACAAAGTTTCGCTACAGGGACGCCGCCTGCAATTAGTCAACCACATGGACGTTTTTTGCAATCTGGGCAAACCACATGGACGATTTTTGCAATTTACTCTTATTCATGTGTAATAAACAACTGCTATCATTTCTTCCAACGGTATAGTTGAAAGAATGGAATTCATTACGATAATGTATAGGTCAGAATTCGCCTTATACATAAAATAGAACTTCGTCCGGCACAAAGCACGAGCCCCTCTCGGGACGGGTCAACAAAACAAAGGGTGTAGCGGAAAGTAATATAAACGAAGGACCGGCGTCTAGAGAAAATGTATAAGCCTAAAATAGATGTTTCGTTACCACGCCCTTACGAGGATGAGTAGATTCCGACTCACAAATCACGTGACCAGCTTGAAAGAGAAGGGAATATATTGTGGGTTTAAAGCTTGGTTCCGATGGGGACACAATTTCCAAAGGCGGCTAGAGCTGCACGCACAAACAACATAGCTGGAATATCAAGGTTTAAGATATCAATCTCAAGGCAAGCAGGTTATTGTCCACCGGACAATAGTGGAATCCGCCACCCGCGATCTGTGTAAAAGACAAAATACCTTCCACACAATCACAAATCAAATAATAAATAATAAAATTATTAACTGACACGATACCTCAAATGTGAAGATTTAACCTTTTCTTCTCTTGGTTTTTGTGTTCACGCAGCAAAAAAAACACATCCAACCATGGTTACGCAACAACATGCTCTTCCCAATCACTCACTATGCTGCGTCGGGAGCAGCCTAAGAAAGTACCGTAGTTTTTTTTTTTTTAAATTTGTTTTTTTTTAATTTTTTTTATTATTATTTTATATATATATATGGCAAATGATTGAAAAATTATTATACTTGACACAATTTCTTTTTGTGGGTAGCGAATAAATTTTTTGCTTTTGTGGGTACTTTTCTTTCAAATTTATCTTTTTAGCTAAAAGGGGCAAACATGTCCAAAAATTTCGCAAAATACCCTAAAAAAGAAATTAAAAGAAAAGTACCCACAAAAGCAAAAAATTTTGTTCGTTATCCACAAAATAAAATAATGGCAAATATGATACTTTTTTCAATCATTTGACGATATATATAATTATATATACTATAGTTGTTTTCTATTATTTCCTGTTAAAGGGTGCATCTGATATGCACATTGAAAATATGGAAAAGCAAATAAATAATTGGCCATGTGTAATTGTTTATTGAATAATTGTTTCAAAAGGTTATCTTGTAAACAGAATCCATCGCGCTTCACATGTTAAATGATTTATTCAAGAACAAGAATGGTCCAGAACAGTACCAGCAAAAGTGGGAAGCCAGAGAGTTGAATAGACTAAAAACCATTGACCTAAACCTAACACGATAAAGAAACGTGAGTCAATAATAACCCTGTTTACGACATATTTGATAACACGATACTAACTACTATTTTTACGAAACATTCTTCATAAAGTTGAAAACATGTTTTTTTTTTTTTTTTTTTTTTTTTTTTGAACGAATGTGTTTTTTCCTGGTAACTAATGTTTCAAATCTTTTGGCCGATTAGCTTATTGGGTTATGCCTAAGGGTGGTAAAATTCGACCGAAGTCGGCCTAATTTAAACGAGCCGAGCCTAAGTTTGGGCTCGTTTAATAATCGAATGGTAGAACTTTTATACAAAAGCTTCATGAGCTCTAAAAATATATACGTATATATTTTCTATACGTATAAACACGTTAACTGTTCGGCCTTCCGTTAATGAGCGAGCTTTGTGTTAACGAGCGAGCTCGAGCTTGTGAAAAATTTCACGAGCCGAGCTAGAGCTCAAAGGTGAGGCTCAAACGAGCTCGAGCTTTTATATATAAACGAGCAATGAAATGAGCTCATTGCTTTCACCCCTAGTTATGCCGTTGTCACATAGTAAAACCAGGGTTAATTCTCCACTTTTGAGGAAGATTAGCGTGTGACCGATTCAAGTTTTATTGCACCAAACTAAGCGCATCTACTATAAGAGATTTATGAAAAGGTTTATAAAATTTGAAGAGGTTTATAAATTGAGTCGCCATAGTGAGGGAAGGTTTATGATGACATGAAATAAAATATGTTTAAGTTTGTAGACCTTTTCATTGCAACTAAATGCATGTAATTCATTTAATACCTCATTAAATTATAAAGTTTTAACAAGTTTAACCATAGTGATAATAGGTTTATAAAATGAGAAATTTAAAAGCATATGACATGGAAATTATATAAACCTTTTCAAAAGGTTACTATGGGAGACGCCTCTAAGCAAAAATATAAGAGATGATGATATATATAATGTTGACTATGGGCATTAGTTCATGGTTGGAAAGATTTCTTTCTTGAAATCAATCGACTGGGTTCAAGTCTTATCAAGATTGTTGCATATAGCATCTACTCCGCAAAACCCATAAAAGACACCTGAAAACTTTGTGAAATAAGAGCTGCGGGTCCAGCCTTGGCTCGTGCTTCACTCAGGTTGGTCCTCACTGCGGGAGAGTTTCCTGATATTCCTTGAGGTGGATAATTATTTGCGCTGCCAAAGCCTTTGAAGTCGAATGTTTCCGTCGATCTACACTTTTTGTGGATATATATATAATGTTGTAATATATGTATTACTGATGTAAGTTATATTGTGATATTAAGATCACCTTTTGTAATATGAACATCACTTCTCAAAATTTAACGTATACCCCTAGTATTTTAAGGAAGAGGATCCTTTTAAGTTGGTGGAAGAATTTGACTCAAGTTAGAAGATGCTCAACCATTGGATTACAATCAACGATCAAAATTAAAAGTGTCACTTTTGATCTTGACTTTTGATTGTAATCTAATGGTTGAGGATCCTCTAACTTAAGTCAAGTTATTTGAGAGATCCTTTCCCGTATTTTAATAACAACAACAATAAATTTTAGCACTACCTACCAATCCACTATAATGGCTTCAAAATACGTGTATGTTATCACTTTATGATGAAAGTACTTTATTCTTTCACGAAACCTCGTTAAGTTTATAATTGTATATGACTCTTATCGTTTTAAATTTAATGTAGTTGTAGTTGACCATTTAATATTAAATTGTCAGTATAGTTGTATTCCAGTTTTGCTTTTACACATCGTCATCGTTTATTTATTTTTTTAATCTTTAACAGTTTTTGCTTGTTAATTTGAGTAATAGACTAAAATACACCATTAGTCTTTAAATTTAGCAAAAAGCGTCGTCGTGCATTATAACTTAGATTTTTCGTCGTCAGTAGTCTAAATTATAGATTTTTGAAGCCAAATTAGTCCCTTGACCTATAATGCCAAAGTCAACGTGCATTTTGTATTATTTTGTTAAGAGTATAATAGACCATACACATGTATACCATACCTTAGTTAAATGTAACCCAACCCAATACTTTATTAGTATCAGCAACACACATTTGGCGTAATTAACATGAACATACATTGAACCCTAAATACAAGCAACACACATTCAACCCAAATCAATAAACAAGAATGACACAAAACGATAAGGGGAATGCTTTGTTCAGTGCGTTGAAGAAAGAAGATTACTCAAATAAAAATGATTTGGGTGTTAAGAAGAAGAAAGAAGAGGCTGACATCGGTTATCAAAGGTTAATGATTTTGAAAAAGGATTAAAAATATGTAAGCTTTGTTTAAATTTCTTAAGGAAAGGAAGGAAATGAAGGAATTTAAACTGTCAACACTAACACCATACAATTTTTTTTCATAAACAATACACCATTATAAATACAATAAGATATCTTAATGCTAAAGCATTTGCATTTTGAACACATATAACATTATAACCATTGTGTTTGGTTTTGCTGATAGAAAGGGTGTTTGGTTTTATTGATACAAACAAGACAATCTAATAGCACAATACAAGAAGTGATTAAATGCTAAAACTTAGATTTATATTTCATCATAATTATAGTATATTACAAGAAGAACAAGAACTAGATCAAACCATCAACAACAACCAAACAAAAGATCCATTCAGATACCCCTGTCAACAACCTGATAATCCAAAAGAAGCAAACAAAAGACCCCATTTAGCTACCCCCATCAAATACCCAAAAGCCAATAATTATTTTCAACCATCTTCGCAACGTAACCTTCCTGCTTACGAATATCAACATCAGTTTCACCCAGTAGTTCTATCAAACAAGCAAGTTGGTTGGTTTGCCTGGACTGGGTATCTCTCAGCGCATCTAAACAGTCAAGCACCACACCATACAGTCCCAAAGCTTCGTTTCATAAACAATACACCATTATAAATACAATAAGATATCTTAATGCTAAAGCATTTGCATTTTGAACACATATAACATTATAACCATTGTGTTTGGTTTTGCTGATAGAAAGGGGTGTTTGGTTTTGCTGATACAAACAGTACACCCAATAGCACAATACAAGAAGTGATTAAATGCTAAAACTTAGATTTATATTTCATCATAATTATAGTATATTACAAGAAGAACAAGAACTAGATCAAACCATCAACAACAACCAAACAAAAGATCCATTCAGATACCCCTGTCAACAACCTGATAATCCAAAAGAAGCAAACAAAAGACCCCATTTAGCTACCCCCATCAAATACCCAAAAGCCAATAATTATTTTCAACCATCTTCGCAACGTAACCTTCCTGCTTACGAATATCAACATCAGTTTCACCCAGTAGTTCTATCAAACAAGCAAGTTGGTTGGTTTGCCTGGACTGGGTATCTCTCAGCGCATCTAAACAGTCAAGCACCACACCATACAGTCCCAAAGCTTCGTTTCCCACAATAAACTCTCTACGCTTGATGATCATCCTCTTGAGATGATCAATGCATGCACGAATTAGCTTTGCAAGTAACCCTTCTTCGACACCCTCTTGCCCAAACCACAATCTTCTACGATCATAAGCAGGATGAACCAGCGACATCCATTAGATCATTCAATATAAGGAAATATTCCATTGGAAAATGTGTGAGGAAAAGGTTATGGATGGCTTTATTGGCTTGCGCGTAACATTAAATAGCGTCTGATGGAAGCGACGGTCAAGGGGTCTAGTCATGATTTTTTTTCACACTAGGTCCCTGAATTTATCTAGGCCGTCATTGGCATAGTTAAAACTCCCGCCCATTAATATTTTGGCTGTTCACAGTTGGCCCCTGAATTTAACAACTTTACATTTACTATTTAGTTGATGACTAAACAAAACAAAACCATTTGAAGTTTGACTTTCTAAAGTCAAAATTGAAAATCATATCCACAAACTCCCTAATAGATATTGTCTAATTCCTTTGTATGTGTATTTTAAGTCATTTATATGTAGATTTTTTAGGGTACATTTGACTAATGGTTTTTCAATTTTGACTTTAGAAAGTCAAAATGCAAATAGAAAATGGCATTTACCATTTTGAAGGTTCAATAACTAAAATAAAATGAAAATGCTAATTTTTTTTGACTCGCTGTTAGGTCACCATATTAGTAACACAAGCATCAATAGAAGAAATAGAGAAGAGAATAGATCTGCTGAACAACTAGCCAAATACACACACACGTATATGTATAGAAAGGTTATGCGTAGAGTATGAATGAAAGAGTAAATTGAACAACCAACCCTCAAGTGAGGGTTATTACAAGGTATTTATAGGAGAGGGAGCTAGGGCAACACTCCTAGTCCCTTCCTTTCCTTAGTGGACTTGGGCCTAGGCTTATGGGCCTTCTACATAAGCCTAAGCTAATAACAAACATAAAGGCCATAATTAAGCTAACTATTACATATGAATCACTAACACTTGAATTAGGTTTAGGAGTGATTCCAACAATCTCCCCCTAAGTGTTGGTGATGAATGAATGTAAACGGTGAAGGTGCTGATGTAATAGTAGCTTTGACGTCTTCTGACATTCTTCTTTCTTGTGAGAAGAATTGCCTTGATTTGAACAATCTCCCAAGTGTAGATAAATTGTTTTCTTTAAACAGTTCTGCTTTGACGTCATCTTAATCTTTGTTCTTTGTGATGGTAGTGATAGTATGTTGTTTTTGTCTACATCAGTGCCTTGTTTGCTCCAAAGTCTCCACGTCTTTCTCCAACATGCTCACATGCTCTTTAACGTTGGATTTCAGTTGATGAAGTTCTTTAAGTCTTTAAACTTTGTAGATTCTTTGTTGACGAAGAATCATTCGACTTTGTGTTGCCTTTGATTATGAGAGAACTTCCATAAGTGATGTTGTTGGCATGAGCATGTGGAGAATCTGCATGATCATCCGCCCAGAGCTTCCATAAAAGTAAACATAAGAATGGTTAGTAATAAGCGGATTCCAACTAACAAGTTTGAACTTCGAGAGTGTGAACGACATAGTGTGAAAACACAACTTTAATTCTCACAAAGGCCGTTCTCGAACCGAGTCCCACAAGTGAGATAACGCGATGTATCGGTACACCTACGGTTCGGATGAGTCGAGGTACAATCAAACATCACCTCACGATCAGACCGCTTGAGACCACTAAGCGTAATCCACGGGAGTTACCGGCGACCGCCGTGGTCGTTTGATGTTGACCCGGCGGTGAGTTTCCATTCAATCACCGAGGATAAAAATGTGAATCTCTCATAAATGTTCTCGACAGATTGCTATGATCTGTGAAGGACTCGATAATGTGCCACTGACGTTCTTATTGTTGAACGACAAGTGATGAAATGTCAAGTGTACCTAAGAGATCTTATGATGAATCTCGTGGCTCTAGACTCAATAGTGCACTTTGGTTTTCCTGAGCGGAGACTAGGGAGAGGGTCTCCTTATTCAATACCAGCAATCTCTAAGAGAAAGCCGATAGTTTACGTAGGGTTCCCTATGAGAATGAAACAAGCTTCCATTGGGAGAAACTTGAGTGGTCGAGAAGGTTTAGTGCATGCGTCATCGGCTCCATGACGACTTTTAATCTTCAATCTTGGCGTCATCAAGTGACAACTAGTATCATATGAATTGAACCCGTGTACGCCCTAAGTTGAATAATTTGAGGGCTATTTCTTTTCACCCTTTTCTTTGCATTTCTTTTAATTCTTTAACTCCTTCTTTCTCCGATTCTCATTTTCTCCTTTTTATAATCATACCGAGGACTTCTATTACTAACTATTGGTAGTGTCCTTGGGTAGATCCTTCGCTCTGGCGGATCATAGGACGGTTATTCCTAACCTTAATCACCTTATAACTCCGCTGCCATAAAACCATTTTCATGAAAATCTCAAGTATTTGTGAATGAAAACATGTTTGAACACTTCAAGAGTTTTATATTTTCGAAATACTCCCCCGACATGTGCTTAAGAGTTTTAACGGAAATTTGCACAAAGGAGGAAGGAGCCGACTTTTGAATTGATTGACTCAAGATAGACAATTCCCCGAGGGACACGGTTACGTTGCATAGTTAAAGAGATGCATTGTCAGCTTTTAGGTGACAACTAACTCTAATAACTACCTTGAAGATGTGGACAACCCCGAGAGGTTGTCAAACCCGTCACAGTTCATGTCTATCAAGAGCTTCTCGAATAGGTACAATTTACTTGGATAAGTCTTGGAAGACAAATCTTTTCAATGTAAGACTGTTCAGATCCCGTCAATGCATGGGTTGAAGCCTTTTCACACGAGGATTCATTAGCAAAACACAACATATTTCTTATCACATAATTGTCTCCCCCTCAAAAATGGCATATAAATGTTATTTTTGAAGAAATGTTGAGATTAAATATGACCATTTTGAGTTTTGTGGGAAGATTACACAAAGAACAATTTGTGAAGAAAGTTTTTACGTCAAATACTCCCCCTCAACAAGTAATACTAACTTTTGAGGTTTTGAAAAAGTAAGGGGAAGTACTTGTTCTTTTGAGCAAAACCTTGAAAAATGAAAGGTTTGATGGGTTTTACTCAAAAGTAAGAAGCTTTCGCTCCTTTTATAAGGATTGTGGCACTGAAGAGTACCACAGGGTCCTTTCATTACAAGAACGGGTTGTACACTGTTATGTGTGCACAAGCCATAAACATTAAAAAATTCACATCCAAAATAATATGAAAAAGAAGCAAATTAGGAGTACCGTGAAGTCCATCAATCTTTCCAGAATGCGATCGTATGCTGATAGTCGGTGAGAGAAATCACGGATGACCACCTACAAAGCTCTCCGGTGTTACAATCGGTCCTTCGTACAACCTTTCATCAATCCCGTGATAATCCTCGCACATCCTGCCTTTCCCGAGTTCCATCGCTTTGAGACCCAATGCCTTCATATATCGCCTTCAACCTATAAGCCAAGCCATCCCTAACCTTCTTCAATATATGATCCCCAAACTTGTGAAGATCTCTACACGCCATCAAGCGGTTTCGTTGTAGCTCACTACGGTAAATTACTCCAAATGGTTTGTCGACGAGGTGTATTGTGGAAGCCGGTTGATGTCGGGAAGTTCTAGCCGAGGTCCGTGAAGTTGACACGGTCTCGATATGACTCAACAAAGAAGTTGTAGATCTTCTACACGCCCTCGTATCACTATGCTTCGATGAATATGAGCAGGGACTTGATGTATTCGCGTTGAATTTCGGCCGAGAATTGTCTCATGCGCCCTGTGCTTTGGCAAGATACGATCTTTAATGTCGTTGAGAGACAAGTTCGAAAGTCCGATTCACGAATTCATAGTCTCTTTCGCCTTGTCTTTTGACCACAATTTTCTTGAGGAAAGTGTAGTCCCATTTAGACTTAAAGAGCTACATGCTTAACAAAGAACGATTGCTTTAGTAATCGAACACTTCATGTTGAGACTTCAACACAGCGACAGTAGTAGATTCGCCGGCTTTGGCCAATGGTGAATCCCATACATTGCATCACGGTCATACAATTCCACATTGTTGGAAAACATGTGGGTAGCCTTTTCCTCGATGGCTATGAAGTTAGAGTATATGGCTTCCGGAATGGAAGTGTTAGTGATGTAGCGTATTTCCTTGAATCATCATCGCCGTGTAGAAGAAATTCCAAGTCGTTGTTGAAGAAGAAGCGAAATGGAATCTTAGGTCGATCCGTTGTGCCAATCGTTGGTAGAGGTTTAGACCATCGGTGTAGTAAGGGGCATTGTCTTTCCCGGAGAAGTCGATGTTTGCTTGTGGTTGAGCCAATCAATGTTGTTGGACATGGCTCGTGCTATGTTGTCAAGATGGTATTCAACCTCGATGGCACTTTCCGAAATGCCTTTTTAGCGGTTGAAAGGCTTCATTCTTGATTCGCTTCAACTCGATTTCGTCATCTTCTTCACTTGGAATTTTTCTTGTAGTAACTTTGCATGCTCCAATGTACTACCGCTCTACCGATCTTGACCTTCGATGGATAGGGAGTAGAATTAACAAGTGTAGAAAACCAATCGTATTCATCGGTGTCATCCTCGCTCAGCCATGATACGACGCCGCCCTTGGGCGCCTTCTTCTTCTTTTTCTTAGGCCTAGATGAGGATTACGGTTTCTTAACTTTGTCGGGAGATGTGGGTTGTTGTTGGGGCTCATGGAATTCCTCATCGTCACCACCCGTATACTCAAGTGATCACCGCTTTTGAGTCCAGGGTGGTAACTCGTAATCCCGAGGTTTTCGGTTGAAGAGCGAGGAGGAGATCGTGGTTGAGCCGAGTCCTTTGGGGTGGAGGTTGCATGGAGGATGATTCACCGACTTCTTCTGTGTTTCGCTCTTTATCTTTATCCTTATCTTCATCGCCTCTTGGACGCTGGGCCTCTCGCCTTCTTCTCTCTCATCTTGATTTAAGTTGGTATTCCAAAGAATGCTTCAAACAGTTTACCTTCGTAAGAGGCAAATGTTGCAGATCATTTAGACATTAGAGCTACGAGCCTGGAAACCAATTCAGCATCTGAGAATATTATGGGATCAACTGGGTTGATGTTAACATGCATTGGTGTTGATCTCATAGTTTTCTTGGCCAAGTGTAATAGATTCGGATAGAGTTATTTGGTAAACATCTCCTTTGTAACTCCATGAACGATGTCAATAAGGTACTTGTGAGTGTAACCTTTGATCATTTCGTTCATTTTCCATTGAAGATCATCTTTTATGAGCTTCTGGACATATTCCCTTTCAACTTGCATTTTGTCATTCTCGTCATGAAGATATGCACCGGTCGCTGAGAAAATTCACTTCTTGTAAAGCACGCCTTTCTTTCCGACCGCTTGGATGCCTTTAACGATTCGTGTCTTAGCTTGAGATCCAAGATGCCGCTGGCTTCTTCAACGATTTGGATGTGGATCCGGTTGATCTTTGGATGGTGGTGGTGAAGAGTGAGAGGATGAATCGATGATGAAGAGTCATGAGGAGGTTCGTGGTCTTTAGGAGGTTCAAGTTTTCTCCTTGGAACGAGTCGATCGTTGAGAAGATAATCATCGTATTTTACTCGTCATCTTTATCGCTTTAGCCTGGTCCTTCACCTTCCACCTAGCTTCTTCATCTGCTTTTAGCTTGAGCTGGCCTCAGATCGCCTTTGGCTTGAGCCGCAGCCTTCTTCACCGCCTTTATATTTTCGACTTCTCGCGGTTCCTCAATGTCATACTCAATAGAATCCTCTTGTTGCTTTTGTTTTGCTCAGTGGTGGCACCGCCCTTATCGGTTGATTAACCGCATCGAATTGGTGTAGATTGACTCACCACTTGACCCTCCGGCCACCCATTTGGTTCTTTGCAAACTCTTTCTGAACGTATTGAGTCTAATGATTTTGAACTTCTTCCCGTAATCGATCCGAGGCTCTTCATCGAGCTTTCTTCTTCGTGCTCAATCACTGAGTTTTCCCTTTACCTTTGTCACCGGTGGACCGGGAGGTTTAGCCACCGATGGAGTAATATCGGTTGCGCTTCGAGTAGAAAACCTCTTTGTCTCGATTCAAGATCTTCGTAGCTTTCGTCCACTAGCTTTCTTGGCTGCTCGTGCTCGGGAATGGGAATAGGAACATCTTCCTTAGATGGAACTTTCCTTTGTGTGGAGGTTTCCTCTTAGGGAACTTCCTTTACTCTCGCACTTACAAGACTTCCTCGCACTTCCTCTTTGGCTTTCCTTGTGGGTGTGCCGAAGACTTGTCATCGAAACCAACTTTGCTTTCTTCAACCGCTACCGATACCTTTTGTATGTGTAGAGCTTTTGATTTCATCGATGTAAGGTGATCCGCAACACAAAGACTGCTTCTTCGTTGTTGATTCCTTGAATCGGCGGTTAGAGTAGGTTCGCACAACATGTCGTGATTGTTGGGGTCATTGAGTCTCTTGGGATATCGATTGAGTCCAAGTGCTCTTTGGATCAACAGCTTTGTATATTTGATATAAGGAATCTTTGAGCCAAGCTTTTGAGGAATGACATCATGT
This sequence comes from Chrysanthemum lavandulifolium, assembly GCA_022545495.1. Classification (NCBI taxonomy): domain Eukaryota; kingdom Viridiplantae; phylum Streptophyta; class Magnoliopsida; order Asterales; family Asteraceae; genus Chrysanthemum; species Chrysanthemum lavandulifolium. The sequence goes on along the minus strand of CM040241.1, from coordinate 155,521,704 downwards.
CGCCCCATATCGAGCTTCAATTTCGATGTGCTTCATGTTGATCAAAGCCCAAAAGATTTGCGCCTCGAGCTTGGGATGCTCATAGCCACCGTCACGACCGGAAGCAGATTTGGTGATGATGATGTAGAGTTCTCCAAGGTTGAGGAATATTCTTAAGATCCACGATGGATGCTTAGTGATTACTCCCCGTAGCTTCATCATAACCAATGTCGATCATGAATTGGAGGACGCTCTTCGCTGGTGCAAAGAACGTATTCGGTTGGCTCGATGTCGGAATGAGGAGAACAGCCCTTAAGTCTGCAGTGTGATGGTGACTTGTTTGTGGTTGAGAGTCACTGTCACAAAGATTCGCCCTTTGATCTTTTGCATTGTATTCCGTAATCGATGAATGTAGATCTCCCAAGACAAGAGCGTAATCGAGAGCATATTCGATAAGGATGATTCTTCGTAATATCCACATCAATCAAGCGTGAAGATTCTCGAGCGGTGAGAGTTTCAAAGTCAACACGAAGGTTGTTCTTTCCTATCTTCATCGGTATCCATGAGGGAAGATATCGACCATGGTGAGAACAATTGGTGCATCCACATTCATTCGAAGGCCCATGTCGTGATCTGAAAGATATTTAGCCAAGAGAACCAACATATCGAAAGACATTATGTTAGTCAACAGATGGTTTTATTGTCTACTTATTGAATGTGATGAGTCTATGATTGTTACGAGTCCAAAGTCACTTGTTCGTCTAATAGTCCAATGACGTCGTGATGAGTTTCGTGAGTTAGTTAACTTTAAGTTTTAAAGTTCATGTTATCACTTATTTTTCACAACATATTAAACGTTTAAGCTTATTAGTGACATTATTGGTTTCGTGACGTTATGATTTATTTATTTACAAGTTTACACGCGTAACAATTCATGATTAAGGTTAAACAAGGCTTAGGCGTAGAAGTGGTAGCTTATGCGTAAACAGAAGTTATACGCGTAAAGGCGCAAGCTTATGCGTAGGTCCTTGTCTTACGCGTAAGAAATATTACACGAGGAAAAAAAGGAACCTTATGCGAGAGCTTACGCGAAGAGCATATAAAACCCACGCTGTAAGGCTTACTCGTAAGAGTCATCTTTATGCGTAGAGGTCATGCTTACGCATATCCTTCACATGATACGTGATCCGCTCCAACGGCCTATCTTTTATTAGTCAACCACTTGTGAATGGTTAACCATAAAAGTCAAACAAATCGTAACAAAATGCAATTAAGTCCAGGAGTTTAGTGTATCCCCTGTCGTTAAGTCCCAACGAGGCGAACATCGTAATAGTAACGAATTCGTGATCGGGTGAATATTGAAGGGAAAAGGTTATGTTTGATTACACTAAGGAAATTAAATCTATTTAAGACTTTGAAGTCATTTTAATTTATATTTAAAATCGATTAACGTTTAAAACCCAAACGACGCTTAAATAAAATTACGAACGCATTTTAATAAAACGTGAAAATAAAGAAGTAAAATACCTACGGATATGGAAAATATATTTTACAATCCTAATGATGCAAGAAAATTATTGGAAAAATAAAATTATTTTTATGACTATTTATTTAATTATTATTAATTAAAACTATTTTTAAACTATTTAATAATACCCTAAAATATAAGAAAATATGAAATAAAGCTAGAAAAGTGAAATTATGATTTAGAAAATCTAAAATATTATAAAACTTATTTTAAAACTGAAAATATATTTATTACACTTTTATCTATTTATTATTAATTAATTACTATTTAATGATTATTTAAACTATTTTAAATTATAATAAATACTAAATGAACTCTAATAAATATGAAACTTTTTCTATAAATACTATATGATAGAAGAATACTAGAAAAATAAAAGAAGTTAGATAAGCTCACTAATGTTTAATTGGGCAAATAAGCGCTTAAATAAAGACTGAAATAAGCAATAAGCTATCCAAAAGCTACCACAAGCTACTACACCTAAATCTAACCTAAATTGAGCTAATGCAACTGATTGGGACCTAAAAGCACAAGCTACGTAAAAAAGCTCGAGACCGCTTTTCAGTCTCAACACGCCAAACTACTTAATCACCTACTTTGAGCTTACATTAAGCCGCTAGAAAAATTCCTAAAAATAAACTAAATGGCCATGATGTCCACAACCAACCAAAGAGCTTAAGTCCTAAATTTCAAGAAGATTGACTCGAATTGAGTGAATTAAAAATCCACAAAGTTTGGTTAAAACCGACTTGACACTTTGACGCAAGGGCGTATGGTTCGGCTGTGTTGTTGTGGTCGTGCAATGTCGGACAGAGGTCTTGGGTTCGAATCCCACCTCCTGCCTTTTTGGCAATTTATTTTTTTTTCTCTTGTCTATTCTTGCAACTTGAGAATGAGAACAAAATAACACTTTTACACAAAAACTAAAACCGCTAAACTGATATTACGCATAGAAAAAAAAACAGGAAGGAAAATCAGATTCTGAAAACACTTCTAAAGGGGCGTTTGGTGTTGATATGTTAAAAGCTAAAGGTTCTTATAAACAACTACACCATTGAACAAAAACTAACTTTAGAAAATCGTCCAAAATAAGCTAATGAAAAAGTCAAAAGGCACAAATGAAGCTAGTGAGTCAACAGAATAAGATGCCCAAAAACAAATTCAAATGGGGCTTATTTAGGCTTATTTTGAATAAGCTACAGGGGAAGTGAGCTTATGGGCTTTTGGGGGAATGAAGTAAAGCTGGGGGGCAAGCTTTTGCCCCCACAAAATACCAACTAGGAGCTAAACAAGGCTTGTAAAAGAGGTCACGTGAATGCTACAATGTAAAAAAAAACAACAAGATGCAATTTAAAGGACCTAAATAAGCTAGACAAAAAGCTCTAAGTTCAAAGTTAAGCTACAACATATGATTACCTATCTCTAAACTAAACGTGCACATATAATGGGATCCTAATTCTAATCCTAACGCACCTACATCTAAGCTAAATAAGTGCTAATGTTGCTGTTTTTGAATCAGCAAGACAGAAAAACAGTTTAACTTTGAAAACCAAACTCAAGGTTTTTTTTGTAAACAAAAGTTATTGAAAATGCATATAATCTCTTATCCAACACTTTCTTTGACTAAAGTAAAACCCAACATGGGTCAAATGGGACTTATGACCCACAACTTGCTTAATCCAAACACCCCTTATAGGTATGAAACACTTAAGACCGATTATAAAATCTCGAACTTGCCTCTCTTTTTTCAACCGAACTTGTAACTTAACTAAACTATTTGGAACACTTTGAAAATAAGTAACTAGAGAATAAGCACTAAGTGCTTATTTGCTCAGAAACCAAAAATTGGATGATTGAATTAAAAGAACTTTTCATTAATTAAAAAGAAACACTACAACAGAATTCAAAAGACATAAAACTTAATTTGCATTAACTGGAAAACTAAAACTACATTAAAATTAAATTACAATGAAAGTAAATGTGGTACTAGACATTGAATTCCGTGATCGAAAATAAAAAAACTAAGACCGCTTATATCAATGGCATACATGACTATTTATACTAAAAGCTAGGTCTTCACTTCATTTCCTTGTCAGGCTTCACTGTGAGATAAAACAAACCAAGTACATCTTTTGTGCTTTCTTTCACCAAATCCAAGCCGTTGATCGCTTAGGTACCATTTTAGAATTCATCCGAGCCATCCGCTGGGACTTTGAGAAAGTGATGGGGAGACAAAGCTCATAGGGTTGAGCGTGTCGAGAAGGAAGAAAAGAGGAAGGAAAAGGAGGAAAGGGGGAAAAGGGTGGTTGAGTGTCCGTGGTTTTTTATTTGTATTCTCGGTTTGGATTTGGAAGTAATACACAAGGACCATATTTGCCATTTGACCAAACTTGAAGGACCAAAACTGTAATTTTCCAAATTTCATCATAAGGACTAATTATGACAAGATTAATTTTCCCAAGGACCAAAATGATAATTTTCAAATTAAAATGTCCCGGTAATTTCACAATCTTTAAAATTCCAAGGACTCATGTTGTCATTTTGCAAAACTAGACTTTATAAGGCTAAATTTGACAACTTAAAATTCTCGAGGGCCTTTTATGAAAAATTACATGTTTTGAATAACTGTGGACTAGATTTTTACAATTATTGAATAAAACACAGCCTAAATATTTTTCCGCCTTTTTGAGACTTTTAAAGTGTTTTGATCGGGTTTTGCAAAGGCATAAGAACAAAAATGATGAGTATTTACACACTCATCAATCCCCCACACTAAACTATTGCTAGTCCTTAGCAATCTTTTGTGAAAACTTAATGGATTTAAGTCTCTTTACCAAAAGCCATTACTCGAGTAGCCAATTGTTTCACCAAGTAAGAACCTTGGTACATCGATAACCAAATGATTTTGAGCAAACCACCAATTTTCAACGGTTTTGATTTGTCTTTACCGTAAGCCGCTTGCTTCGGACTAGCCAACTCTTAGATAAAATATCTTTGGTGAGCTGATTACCAATTATGGTTTTCCAACCGCCTTTACCACAAGCCATAAACTTGCGGGCTAGCCAACTCTTCACTAATTAAAGATATGGTGAAATAACACCATATAATTTTAGGCAAATTGCAAGTCAACGGATTTGAGATATCTTTACCAAGAGCCGCTTTGCTCCTCGGATTAGCCAATCCTTTTGTTTATTAGACATGGCGGATCGATAACCGTAAGTCGAGTAAGTTGAAAACACTTACTCCAAAAAAAAAAAAATTTTGGCCAAAATGGGGAATTGGGTGGTATAATTACATGATAAAATTCGTGAGAATCCCTCCCACACTAGAAATGAATATTGTCCTCAATATTCAAAGTACCTATCATTATGTCGAAACTTAGAACGTAAAAGGGAAATATTACGCCATTATTTTTGTGATTTTTTTTTTTTGAAATCAGATATACAACAATGGGGCAACTCCCCACACTAGGTGGTACACACGGTGAAAACCCATGTTTAACTATCGCTTTTTGATTATCGAGTCGCTAGCTTAACTCGACCCTCGAATTAATTTGTTCATGGGAAGTAAGTGGAAGAGACAATTCCATCTGGACTTTCATTCAAGATGTTTGTATAAACATTGAAGTACGTCAAGTTCCACAATCGATGAGGTATACATAGATCCGGCTCACAAATAATAAATGAAAATGCCGGGTCAAAGATAGTGTCCTCATTCTAAGGAGTGAAGAACAGTGAGAAGCCACGGATAGGTGAAGAAGAGAAGAGAGTCATGATAAACATCATGACTAACTCATCATCACCCACGGAGAATTCATAATAGCATGAATCTCATCATTTAAGCTCAATTGGTCTAGACATATCCCGGTGTGTCTAGATCAAATTAGAAGTTATCATACTCCGGTGGATATATGATATGAGTGAGTTCACAGAGAACTCTTCATGAAGAGAATCATTCACATGAAGTGAATTTGTGAACTCTTGTTCCATTGTGGGCTCATCACTATCCTCGCCAAAGATTGGATTGTTAGAAATCCAAGTGAATTCGATTCAATTCAAATAGAGGATTGGTGAAAGTAGCTTTGAATGTTTCGGAACAAAGTGATCAACATTCTCTATTGGACCGTTAGGGTGAGAAGTGAGTGAACGATCATTATAAAGGAGACTTTCAATTTCTCCTAGGTCGGCTTCGAAATCAAAGAGATCATCATCACTTCCCGATGAAAGTGGACTGATGTGAGTGAGTTCGCTTGGTTAACTCCTCAAGAAGAGGATCGACCGTGGAGTGATGCCTCAACATACTGATGTTTCCATAAGAAGCACAATCGTCGCTAAAATCGTAGAAAATTTCAAATGATCTAGAGAGACTCAAGAGGGAAGGGATATCACACTTATGGTCAAAGTTCCCCGTGACTCTCTCGGATTGGGACAAGGTTCTCAACACTAGACTTTATGAATTCGTCCGATTCCTTTTCGTGAACAATGTCAAGATGCTCGCCCCATGTTTAGAGAGTGAGTGGGAGCTTGGTGTGATAGCGCTTGTTCGAGAATGAATCTCAACTCGCCGATATCAACCGATGAACTTGATGAATCTTTATAGAATTGAAGGATATCAAGTGTATCCTCATCATCACCGCCATCGTGAATAAAACGAAATTGAGAGCTAGATCCGTCGCTTTTTGCAATTGATTCCCTAATAGATTTTCAAACGCAATTGGGAATTTATTTTAGCACCGCTTCTTCGCCTAGCAATTCTTCCATGGATTTTGATTTGGATTATCTTGGGAATGTTTACATTCCTTCAAATCTTTCACTAAATCCAAAAGATCAAGGAGAAGATTTTGAGGAAGTGGCTTAGGTGAGGTGGTGCCTCGATTCATTTGGTACCGTAGAGGTTGGTCATGATACGAAGAGTCGAATTGTTACAAGGAAATGGATTCCTTGTTTGACAATCGAGCAAAAGTGTGAACTCGACAAGATCACAACAAAATGATTGTTGTGGTCGGTCATGTGAATAATATGGAATTTGGTACTTTCAAAGTCCCGAGTGTTACCGTAAAACTGCTCATAGACAAACGTGTTCCCGGTTTGACACTCAAATTCTTGATGAGGACCTCCACAAAATTCACATGAATATGTCTGAATCTCATGATGTGGTAGTCGATGGAATAAATCGGTTGTGTCATGGTAAGAATAGGGATCTTGGTTATAGATGCACTCCATTTCCCGACTCTACCATGCTAAACCGAGACAATTATCATCATTATGAGGCCACCACACCATTGACAACCAAGAAGGCGAGGATAAGACATAGAAAGAATCAAAGAGTTCCAGAGGGTAAGAAATGAAGAATCAAAAGGGTAAGAGGGTAAAGAGGAATATTTTTGGTATTTTTGAAAACATGTAGTAAAAACAAAGAATGAAAATATTTTTGGTAATCGATTAGTCAAACGAATTAACTTCACGATAATTTTGGTTTTATATGAAAATAAGGAAATATGGACAAAGATGGTAAATATATGCAATTGATTGGGACCTAAAAAGCACAAGCTACAGAAAAAAAGCTCGAGACCAGTTTTCAAGTCTCAACATGCCAAACGGCCCTTAATCACCTACTTTGAGCTTACATTAAGCCAGCTAGAAAAATTCCTAAAATAAACTAAAATGGCCATGATGTCCACAACCAACCAAAGAGCTTAAGTCCTAAATCTCAAAGAAGATTGACTCGTAATTGAGTGAATGAAAATCCACAAAGTTTGGTTAAAACCCACTTGACACTTTGACGCAAGGGCGTATGGTTTGGCTGTGTGTTGTTGTGGTCGCAATGTCGACAGAGGTCTTGGGTTCAATCCCACCTCCCGCCTTTTTGGCAATTTATTTTTTCTCTTGTCTATTCTTGCCACTTGAGAATGAGAACAAAATAACACTTTTACACAAAACTAAAACCGCTAAACCGATATTACGATAGAAAAAAACAGAAGGAAAATCGATTCAAAACACTTCTAAAGGGGCGTTTGGGGTTGCTATGTTAAAAGCTAAAGGTTCTTATAAACAACTACACCATTGAACAAAACTAACTTTAGAAAATCGCTCAAAATAAGCTAATGAAAAGTCAAAAAAGGCACAAAATGAAGCTAGTGAGTCAGTCATTGTAATAAGACCAAAAAATGTAACCTAAATGGGGCTTTTTAAGGCTTATTTTGAATAAGCTACAGGGGAGTGAGCTTATGGGCTTTGGGGAATGAGAAAGTCGGGGGCAAGCTTTTGCCCCACAAAATACCAACTAGAGCTAAACAAGGCTTGTAAAAGAGGTCATGAAATGCTACAACAAAAAAAAAAAACAAGATGCAATTTAAAGGACCTAAATAAGCTAGACAAAAGCTCTAAGTTCAAAGTTAAGCTACAACATATGATTACCTATCTCTAAACTAAACGTGCACATATAATGGGATCCTAATTCTAATCCTAACGCACCTAAATCTAAGCTAAATAAGTGCTAATGTTGTTTTTTGAATCAAGAAGACGTAAAAACAGCTTTAACTTTGAAAACCAAACTCAAGGTTTTTTGTAAACAAAAGTTATTGCAAATGCATATAACTTTATCCAACACTTTCTTTGACTAAAGTAAAACCCAACATGGGTCAAATGGGACTTATGACCCACAACTTAAGCTAATCCAAACACCCTTATAGGTATGAAACACTTAAGACGATTATAAAATCTCGAACTTGCTCTCTTTTTTTTCAACCGAACTTGTAACTTAACTAAACTATTTGGAACACTTTGAAAATAAGCAACTAGAGAATAAGCACTAAGTGCTTATTTGCTTGTAAAACCGAAAATTGGATGATTGAATTAAAAGAACTTTTCATTAATTAAAAGAAACACTACAACAGAATTCAAAAGATGTAAAACTTAATTTGCATTAACTGGAAAACTAAAACTACATTAAAATTAAATTACAATGAAAGTAAATGTGGTACTAGACATTGAATTCCGTGATCGAAAATAAAAAACTAAGATCGCTTATATCAATGGCATACATGACTATTTATACTAAAAGCTAGGTCTTCACTTCATTTCCTTGTTGTGCTTCCACTGTGAGATAAAACAATCAAGTACATCTTTTGTGCTTTCTTTCACCAAATCCAAGCCGTTGATCGCTAGGTACCATTTTAGAATTCATCCGAGCCATCCGTTGGGACTTTGAGAAAGTGATGGGGGAGACAAAGCGCAGGGGGTTGAGTGTGTCGAGAAGGAAGAAAAGAGGAAGGAAAAGGAGGAAAGGGGAAAAGGGAATATTTTTGGTATTTTTGAAAACATGTTGTAAAACAAAGAATGAAAATATTTTTGGTAATCGATTAGTCAAACGAATTAACTTCACGATAATTTTGGTTTTATATGAAAATAAGGAAATATGGACAAAGATGGTAAATATACAATGGGTGTATATTCAACAATCACTACTTTGAAGTCATTTTAATTCTATATTTAAAATCGATTAACGTTTAAAACCTAAAACGTACGTTTAAATAAAATTACGTGAACGTACGGAATAAAAAGTGAAAATAAAGAAGTAAAATACCTACGGATATGGAAAATATATTATTACAATCCTAATGATGCAAGAAAATTATTGGAAAAATAAAATTATTTTATGACTATTTATTTAATTATTATTAATTAAAATCTATTTTTTAACTATTTAATAATACCCTAAAATATAAGAAAATATGAAATAAAGCTAGAAAAGTGAAATTATGATTTAGAAAAATCTAAAATATTATAAAACTGAAAATATATTTATTACACTTTTTATCTTATTATTATTAATTAATTACTATTTAATGATTATTTAAACTATTTTAAATTATAATAAATACTAAATGAACTCTAATAAATATGAAACATTTTCTATAAATACTATATGATAGAAGAATACTAGGAAAATATAAAACGTTAGATAAGCTCAAGAATAAGTCGAATTGGGCAAATAAGCGCTTTAAATAAGCACTGAAATAAGCAATAAGCTATCCAAAAGCTACCATAAGCTACTACAAACTAAATCTAACCTAAATTGAGCTAATGCAACTGATTGGGACCTAAAAAGCACAAGCTACGTAAAAAGCTCGAGACCGCCAAGTCTCAACATGCCAAACTACCTTAATCACCTACTTGAGCTTACATTAAGCAAGCTAGAAAAATTCCTAAAATAAACTAAAATGGCCATGATGTCCACAACCAACCAAAGAGCTTAAGTCCTAAATTTCAAAGAAGATTGACTCGAATTGAGTGAATTAAAATCCACAAAGTTTGGTTAAAACCGACTGACACTTTGACGCAAGGGCGTATGGTTCGGGCCGTGTGTTGTTGTGGTCGTGCAATGCCGGACAGGAGGTCTTGGGTTCGAATCCCACCTCCTGCCTTTTTGGCAATTTATTTTTTTTCTCTTGTCTATTCTTGCCACTTGAGAATGAGAACAAAATAACACTTTTACACAAAAACTAAAACCGCTAAACTGATATTACGCATAGAAAAAAAAAACAGGAAGGAAAATCAGATTCTGAAAACACTTCTAAAGGGGCGTTTGGTGTTGATATGTTAAAAGCTAAAGGTTCTTATAAACAACTACACCATTGAACAAAAACTAACTTTAGAAAATCGTCCAAAATAAGCTAATGAAAAAGCTGAAAAAGGCACAAAATGAAGCTAGTGAGCTGCTGCTGTAACAGTACCCAAAAACAGCCCAAATGGGGCTTTTTTAGGCTTATTTTGAATAAGCTACAGGGGAAGTGAGCTTATGGGCTTTTGGGGAATGAAGAAAGTGGGGCAAGCTTTTGCCCCACAAAATACCAACTAGGAGCTAAACAAGGCTTGTAAAAGAGGTCACGAAATGCTACAATGAAAAAAAAAAACAAACAAGATGCAATTTAAAGGACCTAAATAAGCTAGACAAAAAGCTCTAAGTTCAAAGATAAGCTACAACATATGATTACCTATCTCTAAACTAAACGTGCACATATAATGGGATCCTAATTCTAATCCTAACGCACCTACATCTAAGCTAAATAAGTGCTAATGTTGCTGGTTTTGAATCAGCAAGACAGAAAAACAGTTTAACTTTGAAAACCAAACTCAAGGTTTTTTTTGTAAACAAAAGTTATTGCAAATGCATATAATCTCTTATCCAACACTTTCTTTGACTAAAGTAAAACCCAACATGGGTCAAATGGGACTTGTGACCCACAACTTAAGCTAATCCAAACACCCCTTATAGGGTATGAAACACTTAAGACTGATTATAAAATCCTGAACTTGCCTCTCTTTTTTTTCAACTGAACTTGTAACTTAACTAAACTATTTGGAACACTTTGAAAATAAGCAACTAGAGAATAAGCACTAAGTGCTTATTTGCCTGTAAAACCAAAAATTGGACAGATTGAATTAAAAGAACTTTTTCATTAATTAAAAAGAAACACTACAACAGGAATTCAAAAGACATAAAACTTAATTTGCATTAACTGGAAAACTAAAAACTACATTAAAATTAAATTACAATGAAAGTAAATGTGGTACTAGACATTGAATTCCAGACTGGAAAATAAAAAAAACTAAGACTGCTTATATCAATGGCATACATGACTATTTATACTAAAAGCTAGGTCTTCACTTCATTTCCTTGTTGTGCTTCTGCTGTGAGATAAAACAGCCAAGTACATCTTTTGTGCTTTCTTTCAGTCAAATCCAAGCCGTTGATCGCTTAGGGTACCATTTTAGAATTCATCCGAGCCATCCGTTGGGACTTTGAGAAAGTGATGGGGAGACAAAGCTCATAGGGTCGAGCGTGTCGATAAGGAAGAAAGAGGAAGGAAAAGGAGGAAAGGGGGAAAAGGGGTGGTTGAGTGTCCGTGGTTTTTATTTGTATTCTCGGTTTGGATTTGAAGTAATACACAAGGACCATATTTGCCATTTGACCAAACTTGAAGGACCAAACTGTAATTTTCCAAATTTCATCATAAGGACTAATTATGACAAGATTAATTTTCTCAAGGACCAAAATGATAATTTTCAAATTAAAATGTCCTGTGGTAATTTCGTTAATCTTTAAAATTCCAAGGACTCAAGTTGTCATTTTGCAAAACTAGACTTTATAAGGCTAAATTTGACAACGTAAAATTCCCGAGGGCCTTTTATGAAAAATTACATGTTTTGAATAACCAGGACTAGATTTTTACAATTATTGAATAAAACACGCCTAAATATTTTTTCCGCCTTTTGAGACTTTTAAAGTGTTTTGACTAGTTTTGCGAAGAAGAAGAGCAAAATGATGAGTATTTACACACTCATCAATCCCTCACACTAAACTATTGCTAGTCCCTAGCAATATTTTGTGAAAACTTAATGGATTTAAATCTCTTTACCAAAAGCCATTACTCGAATAGCCAATTGTTTCAGCTCAAGTAAGAACCTTGGTACATCGATAACCAAATGATTTTGAGCAAACCACCGCCTTTCAACAGCTTTGATTTGTCTTTACCATAAGCCGCTTGCTTCGGACTAGCCAACTCTTAGATAAAATATCTTTGGTGAGTCGACACCAATTATGGTTTTCCAACCGCCTTTACCACAAGCCATAAACTTGCGGGCTAGCCAACTCTTCACTAATTACGATATGGTGAATAAACACCATACAATTTTAGGCAAATTGCAAGTCGTCAACGGATTTGAGATATCTTTACCAAGAGCCGCTTTGCTCTCGGATTAGCCAATCCTTTTGTTTATTAGACATGGCGGATCGATAACTGTAAGTCGAGTAAGTGAAAAACACTTACTCAAAAAAAAAAAAAATTTGGCCAAAATGGGGAATTGGGTGGTATAATTACATGATAAAATTCGTGAGAACCCCCCACACTAGAAATGAATATTGTCCTCAATATTCAAAGTACCTACTGTTATGCCAAAACTTAGAACGTAAAAGGAAATATTACGCCATTATTTTGTGATTTTTTTTGAAACTTTATATACAACAATGGGGCAACTCCCCACACTAGGGTGGTACACGGGTGAAAACCCATGTTTAACTATCGTTTTTGATTATCGAGTCGCTAGCTTGACTCGACCAATTAATTTGTTCATGGGAAGTAAGTGGAATGCATAACTCCATCGGACTTTCATTCAAGATGTTTGTATAAAATTGAAGTACGTGAAAGTTCCACACCGATGAGGTATACATAGATCCGCTCATAAATAATAAATGAAAATGCCGGGTCAAAGATAGTGTCCTCATTCCCAAGGAGTGAAGAACAGAGAAGCCACGGATAGGTGAAGAAGAGAAGAGAGTCATGATAAACATCATGACTAACTCATCATCACCCACAGGAGAATTCATAATAGCATGAATCTCATGATTTAAGCTCAATTGGTCTAGACATATCCCGGTGTGTCTAGATCAAAGTAGAAGTTATCATATCCGTGGATATATGATATGAGTGAGTTCACAGGAGAACTCTTCATGACGAGAATCATTCACATGAAGTGAATTTGTGAACTCTTGTTCCATTGTGGGCTCATCACTATCCTCGCCAAAGATTGGATTGTTAGAAATCCAAGTGAATTCGATTCAATTCAAATAGAGGATTGGTGAAAGTAGCTTGAATGTTTCGGAACAAAGTGATCAACATTCTCTATTGGACCGTTAGGGTGAGAAGTGAGTGAACGATCATTATAAAGGAGACTTTCAATTTCTCCTAGGTCGGCTTCGAAATCAAAGAGATCATCATCACTTTCCGATGAAAGTGGACTGATGTGAGTGAGTTCATCGGTGAACTCCTCAAGAAGAGGATCAGACTTAGGTTTGAATGCTCTGTTTGAAAACTTAGGTTTGTAATCAGCAAGAATCGGACCGTATCCATTTGGATTTGGTTTAAAAGTAAACTTTTGAATAGTTGTGATTGACTCACCATGTTTATAAACGACATTTCGAAACTCTTTGATTTTGTGTTGTAAGTCGACAATTTCTTCAAGATAGGTATCTATTCGCTTCGTGGAATGTCGCTTTGTACTCGAGAACCGGTTTTGATAAGTTAACAACACAACCTTGGCTTTTGAGTTTCCAAAGTAAGAGCGTTAAGTTGTTTTTATGTTCATGTTTCATTGTTCTATATGAGACAAAAAGCATTCTTCGATGCGGCTAGATCACGATCTGTCGCTCTAAAGATTTTTCATTTTGATAAGATTTAGAAAAGCGACTTCAAAACCTTTTTCACGCTTTTTCTTGAGTTTGAAAAAATTGATTTGTCGAATTAAGCATTCATTATCCCTAGTTAATGCAGCATTTTCTCTTTAATTTCGCAAATTTCCAACCGAGAATTTTGGTCTTTAATTAAGGTCGAGCTCAATTTCTATTAGACCAAAGCTCATTTTGTTCAACGTGAGTCTCAACATGATCATTATTTAGATCCTCAAATATAATCACGAGTCAACTTGATTATCAATATTACCCATAAGGTCATCTTGATCGCCAAATATAACTACGGATCTATTTGATAATCATCGGAATGAGATGTGGATTGCTCATGTTGAACACTCTAATCTGGTCGGATGGAGAAATTCATGGAGATATCGATCATTAATGACAATTGTTTGTTCAGTACTGAGACAAGCCGTCGGTGTCATACACTGGGCCTGTGTCACACATGTGTAGAGCTTGCATTTGTGCCATCAACATCACCGCCGCATTAGCCTCGCAAGTCCTCCATATCATCATCCGAGTCTCGCATCCGCCATAAAGCTCTGCTCTTGGGAGAGAGTTCCACCGCTTCATCCTTAAGAGCCAAGAGCATAGCCTCTTTGAAATAAGCACGCCTTATCCTCGCTTTAGGACATGCATTAGCCGATGACCCTTCTCATTACGCTTATAACAAATAAGACCATTAACCCCATTCGAGCATTCCCTGCTCAACCACTTGAGCCTTTGTCATGCGGAGCAACCATGTTATTCGCTCCCATAGCATTGAACCTTGACCACCTCCTATTTGACGACCATAACCACGATTTTGAACTTCAACACGTCCATTGTTCACAACAAATTGATTTCTTGTATTGGATGAGGAACGAATGCGATTGTTGGATTTGTTTGTGTACCGCCGAATGCTTTGGCAATCATAACAAATCCTTGTTGCAATTCATCAAGGCATCGGAGTCCTCATCGCCTTCATCAGAAAGAGCTTGAGCAAAGGTTGTTGTTGTATGGAACCAATTGATTTTGTTGAGGTTGTTGCCGCGACGGATCATAAGGTGTGATGGTTGCAGTTGGTTGAGGAGCGGGTTGAGGAGTAACACTTGTTTGAGCCCACAAGGCAAGTTGTTGATTGTCCGGAAGTGATGGTGAAGCAGTTTGGCCACGGATAATCCTTTCCTTATCAAATTCTTTTTGATGAGGCTTCAAATAATCGTACAACAATCCGTAGGTAGCATGGTGCATATTCTTAGCTTGACGGAGGAAAATGACATACTTTTCCCATTCAGGACCAAGACTATTTAGGAACTTTGTGTTGACAAGAATTGAGGCATGATTATGTTGTGTTTGTCCAAATCATTAATGATGTCCGAATAGCGATGGTGATATGACTCTAATGTCTCTCCGGTTCAATCATGAAGTGTTCATAAGCCAAGTAGATTTTGGATTCCATGTCTTCCCGATTGAGTGTCAGGCCTTCCATAAGAAGATGAATATGTTCCACATTGCTTTTGCGTCTTTTGAGCATCAACACTTCAAGGATTGGGTTTGGTAGTCCTAAAAGGATGTATTGCATTGCAAGTTCATCGGCTTCAAAGTGTAGAAGTTGATCACCAAAGGAGGTCGGAAATAGTAGCAATGTTGGTGACAACATCTCTTGGTGGATTAGCATTTGATCTGCAGCGACAAGAGTAGGCATCTAAAATGGACCTTCCATAATGACCTTCTTTAAAACTTTCCATGTGGCTTCTTTAGATCACAAAACCTAAAGAACCTAATCACCCGTTGATCATAATTCCCGGGAGTGAGCATTGGAGGTCTATCAAGTGAGCCAGCTTCATGAATTGATTGTTGGCTACTTAAGGCTTCACACATCTTGCCAAACCATGCCGGTTCCTTCATTGTATTCCTAGATGGATGTTTATTGTAGAAGTTTGTGTAAGGTTGTACTTGAAGACTTGGTGGTGGTTGAACCATTTTGGAGTATGTTGTTGATTAAATTGTTGTTGATAAATTTGTTGTTGTTGATTGAATTGTTGCTGTTGTGGACTTAGTTGTTGTTGTTGTTGTTGTTGTTGTTGAATTTGATTATACATGTAAGGAAAGTAGTTAGAGTATGGAGGTTGAGACATGTTGAAAAACTTGTGTTTTTAAATGGATCTTTGTAGTCTAATGAACCTTTGTTGATGAAGTTTCCTTAGGCGAGAAATCACAATAAAGCCAAGTAATACTTATGCGTAAAACACCAAAGTTACGCGTAATGAAAAAA
Organism: Chrysanthemum lavandulifolium; assembly: GCA_022545495.1. Taxonomy (NCBI): domain Eukaryota; kingdom Viridiplantae; phylum Streptophyta; class Magnoliopsida; order Asterales; family Asteraceae; genus Chrysanthemum; species Chrysanthemum lavandulifolium. The sequence continues at coordinate 155,505,691 of CM040241.1, read as the reverse complement.
GTTACGCAGAGGTTTAGCTTACGCTGCAAGTAAGGAGAAAAGCACTAAAGTTATGCGTAAAAATGAAGTTAGGCGAGAAAACTTAGGGCGAGGATTAACTTATGCGTAAGACAAGCTTAGGCATAAGATGAATCTTATGCGCATGGGTTCTACGCGTAAGCTTAAGCTTATGCGTAAGATTAGGGTTTTTGCTCAAGTGATCTTTACACTATCACAAAGGCAAAAGATATCCAAAGTCGACGTGTTTGCGTGCTTATCCAAGCAAGAAAACACGGAGTAAACCACTAAAATCAAGATCAAACCAAGGAACAAGCACAGTAAGTTTAGGGTTTCACTTACGCGTAAGAATTAACCCAAATGATTTCGCCAACCGATGTTTCCAAACCGATTTTAGTGATGAAATAGCTTTTATATCACCAAAATAACACAAAAGTGTGAAACTTGATGATCCAAAGCTTAAAAACAGCTTATGCGTAGAACAAGAACCTCGCTCAAAACCTAGTTTAAAACAATGATCCACGATAAAGTTTGAAACTTTTGTCAAAAACAGATAGTTTAACACCTAAAACGTTGAAAGGACAAGAATCTTGGATTAAAAAGTGTAAAAAATCGATTTTTAAGCGTGACAAAGTTGTGACCGTTTTTACGCGTACGACCAAAACAAAAACCTTCAAAAAACAAATATGTTCACCCAACTATTTGGCTCTGATACCACTGTTAGGTCACCATATTAGTAACACAAGCATCAATAGAAGAAATAGAGAAGAGAATAGATCGGTTGAACAACTAGCCAAACACACACACACGTATATGTATAGAAAGGTTATGCGTAGAGTATGAATGAAAGAGTAAATTGAACAACCAACCCTCAAGTGAGGGTTATTACAAGGTATTTATAGGAGAGGGAGCTAGGGCAACACTCCTAGTCCCTTCCTTTCCTTAGTGGACTTGGGCCTAGGCTTATGTGCCTTCTACATAAGCCTAAGCTAATAACAAACATATAGGCCATAATTAAGCTAACTATTATATATGAATCACTAACACTTGAATTAGGTTTAGGAGTGATTCCAACACTCGCGGATTGCAATTTTACTTTCTAACGTCAAATTGAAATGCTAAATGGAAGTTTGACTTACTAATGTCAAACTTCCATCACCAACATATGCACAACCAACAACATATGTAGAAGCTAAATTTAAAAACCATATACAAAAATACCAAAATACTTTATACAAGATTAATTGTCATAGGGTATTCAACCCATACATAAAATACAAACACTAAAAGAAGTCTACTACGGCTGTGAAGGAAGCTCGGTGGAGTTTCAATAGCTTATTAGCTAACTCCCAATTCATCATGATATTTTCATACCCATCATCACTCAAATCGTTGACCCTGATGCAAATTATCTTTAGCAACGGGGAACACGCAAGTATAAACTTTATTATAGTTAATTCATTCTCTGATCTAGGAAAAGATCGAAACACCACACTCTCAAGTTGCCCCTGCCTCATTGTGTTTCTGTCTAAATCTAATGAAAAAATTTCCAAATGTAGAACACTAAGCGTGTATGCAGCCTGCAAAATGAGATAGTATTAAGATACACAACCATGACATTATACGAATAATTATTTGATATATACGCATTACAGTATTACACTTACTGTGGTTTCTAGCATTTGCAAATTTGGAGATCCACAAATCATTTCAATGATGAATGAGACCATAACACTATTCCTAAAATCCACTCTAGATAGCTTAAGATTCTTGAGGGATACAAAGGGCACATGGACATTCATCCTGGAATTAGCTTCTGGCATCAACTACAAAAGGTCGACTTTTCATAAGTTTTAAAGATTATATTTCATTAGTGTTAGAGATTACTTTAACATTCTATAATATGAAGTGTAAAACTCAAATTCGTCTTACCGTGCAATCCTGAAAATCCAATTTAGGGGTCTCAAGTTTTGGAAGACTTGTCAGGTGAAAGATATTGGATGTTGTGATTGTCGTCACATGGTTCCAAACACCGATTGACAAATATAGCTTCTTCATATTCCTAAGTTTTTCAATATCCAATAGTCTAATCTCATTTGTAGTAGCACAATTCATTGGGTTGGCAACGTAAGTGGTTCTCCTTCCAGTTTCTAATTGTGAGCTCCTAAATTCCTCCCCGAGCCTAAATCAAAATTCAATCCTCAATCTCTTCATAATTCAAGCCTTGTTGTCCACACATAGTTTTGGGCTCTATTGAGAAGAAAAACCTTCTTATGGGACTTTTAAGCTGAAGTAAGAGTCTAATCTCGTTTGTAGTAGCACAATTCATTGGGTTGGAAACATAAGTGGTTCACCATTCCAGTTTCTAATTGTGAGCTCCTAAATTCCTCCCCGAGCCTAAATCAAAATCCAATCCTCAATCTTTTCATAATTCAAGCCTTGTTGTCCACACATCGTTTTGGGCTCTATTGAGAAGACAAACCTTTTTATGGGACCTTTAAGCTGAAGTAAGAGTCTAGTAACATGCCTCCCATCAAACTTATTTTCTAAATAATAAAAGAACTCCTCTTCAACTATGGCATCGGTGAGCAAAGTCCACTGAAGCCCCCAGTTTCTCGCTAAACTATCGGTTCTCGCCACATCTTTTATTGGCAAATGATTAAAAATGTTAGTGATCACGGTATCTGGCATGTTGCAAATATGATCTGTCATATTAGTGATAATATTAGCTCCAAATGACATGGTATTTTTGGAATTTGGATTGGTTTTTTGAGTTCTCGAAATGAGGATTTGGATTTTGTTTTTGGTTTTCAAGTGATGGTCTGGATAAGGGTTTGTGATATTATGATTTGTATATGGGTTTGTTGGGTGTTGCATAGTCATAATCACATTTGATCCCTAAAGTTGACTGTTGGGTTACATTTAACTAATGTATGGTATAAATGTGTAGGGTCTATTATACCCTCGACAAAATAACACAAAATGGACGTTGACCTTGGCATTACGGGTCAAGGGACCAGTTTGGCCTCAAAAACTCATAGTTTGGACTACTGGCGACAAAAAAATTGAGTTACCGTGCACGGCGACGCTTTTTGCCAAGTTTAGGGACCAACGGTGTATTTTAGTCTTGTTAGTATAAGAAGACTCTTGGTTTCTATTTTAGTTATTATGATTTCTCGCGTCTTGCAGTGTATGCAAATACACTCATACTGTAACTAGCGAGGAATCAGGATGTCGCGCTTTGCGATAGAGCCAATTCAAGTATTATATTAGTGCTGAATTATTTCTAACATATTGCTTGTTATGATGGAGCCATTTTATAATATATTAATTTTGTGGCGATAATATTATTTTTTTTCATTTTTGTAAATAATACGTGTTTTGTAAGTATATGTTTTGATGAATCATAGGACATGTATATTATTGAAAGAGAAGAGGGATAATGCTTTTTTTAGCAAATGAATCATAAGGCATGCTGTATATTATTGGAAAAAGGAGAGGGATAATGCCTGTTAATACAAATAAATCGTAAAAACGTTTATTCATATTTAGCGATCTCTTTGTGTTTTGTTGATAACAAATATAAAGTTATCATAAGTAAAAATTATAAGGATACATGTTATTTTTGTAAAGCATTTACATATATAGTCATTTAACATAAATGTTGTAATAATTCATTTGCTGTAATAGTTTATTAGGATGGGTAAAAACCATAACCAATGACCCATACCCATGGAGCATATCCATAACCCATGGAGCTAACCCATGACCCATTGACTAGATGCATTGCATCTTCTAGATACATTGTATCTATTTGGATACCCATGATCCAAAGTCCATGACCCATGATCCATGATCCATAACCCATAACCCATTTAGGAGGAGCGTCCTGCGGATCCCACAGTTTACACTGGACGGATCCCTCATGTAAGGGATCCGTGGGATCCGGAGAACAGTAGTGATTTTTTGCCTACACATAATGAGCCATTTTTTCATTGTAACTCACCCCTTCTTACAAACTCTCTCATATATTAGTTCTATCTTCTAATCTCAGTTCTCTTGATCTATATAGTAGCTCTTCTTTCTTTTGTTGTGATTCTCATATAGGTCCTTCTCAAAGGCGAGATCACGAGACACTACAAGTCATCCAAGCAAGGGTCCTTGATTGATTTGTTCCTCCACAAGATTTTTGTAGCAAGATCTTGTATTTCATATTTCATATAGTTGTTGTATTATAGTTGTGTTGGTTTGGTCTGTGAAAACGTAGAGGGGGGGGGGGGTGAATACGTTTCCATTTCAAACTTAAAACTTTTGTATCAAATATAGTATAAACGATTGCATTTGCTAATATCGACGCGAGGATGCATTTAACGGATTACGGCATGTAAGGCCAACCCCTTAATATCAAATAAGATTCCACAAGATTAATGGTTCATTATAAATCAAGTTTCACCATTATTAGTCCGGTTTGTTTTTCTTGATCAAGCGTGTCATAATATGTAAAGTGTTAAATATAGTTTATGACTATATAAAAGACCAAGTATGCATCACACACATAAACATCGACCACATAGATAATCAACAATATAGAGAAAGAATAAAAATAAAGCGATAAGTAAAAGGATAGACAAACCGACACGAGGATTTATAGTGGTTCGGTCACGAATCTTCTCTTCGCCCTACTCCACTCCTCGAGTATCCAAATCGAGAGTTACTTCACTAGATCAACAAACTCCATTCTTGGCGGAGAAAACCTTACACAACGTCGCTTACACTTTTTTCGGTACTAAGCTAAACACCGAGTTCTTTCACGAGGTAGAACCAAACCTATCACAAAGTCGCCCACACTCTATCCGGTACAAGGATAGATACCGAGTCCTTCCACGAGGTAGAACCAAACCTATCACAACGTCGCCTACACTTTATCTGGTACAATGATAGATATCGAGTCCTTCCACGAGGTAGAACCAAACCTATCACAACGTCACCTACACTTTATCCGGTACAAGGCTAGATACCGGGTTCCATTACAAAGGAGGAACCATTACCCACCAACACGACACATCTATGACACCACACGCTTTGTGGCCCAACATAACAAACCTTGTGTTTTATGGCACAAACACATAAACCATCTAATCTAGTTATAGATACAAGAATATGATACTAGACAATATCCAAGACAATGTGTCTAATGGATATGAAATCCTAAACTAAACATCAAGAACACAAAGCATGATGTAGTTAGTCTTCTATGAATGAAGATGACAAGTTTCCCAAAATTGTTGTAGAAGATCTTCATGTGCTTGTATGCTTGTGATGGGTGATCACTTCAGTAGGTAAGGATGCAAGATCTCTAGGCTTGCTTTGGAGGATCACTTCGGGAGTATGCTTACAACAAATGAAAGTTAGAAGCATTATGATCATATGAGATGAGGGTGGTTTACATGTTTCCTAATGATCTAAATATGCTAGAAATGGTGGAGAGAAACTATGTGCAAAAGTGTTTAAATATGGTAAGAAGTGGCTTGCTATTTATAGGCCAAAAAGACCAAACTATGTTTCTGTCCCAAGGATCCCTTCTGGAGGGATCCAGCCCTTGTAATTCCAAGGGATCCGTGGGCAATTAGAGGGATCCGTGGGACGCTCCTCTTTACCCATGTGTTATGGGTCATGGATCATGGGTCATGATTCATGGACTTGAGTGCCCACCAAGGTACAATGTATCTGCCCACCAAGGTACAATGTATCTAGACATTGGGTTATGGGTCTTGGATCATGGGTCATGGGTTTTACCCAACACATTTACTTATGTTTATGTATTTTATAAAATGTAAGTAACCAAAATTACTTAAGTGTTTTATAAACTATTTAACTAAACATGTTTAATGGTTTGTTAGGGGTTTGATCATAACGCAACATAACAAACATGTACAAACTTATGTTGTAGCATACAAGGACTTGAGTCGTCGAGAGGTGTTGAAAGTATGTTGAGACAAAATATAATTACAAGTAACTTATACATTTTACGTTATGTATTACAAGTTACATGTTTGTCATCAACAAAACAAACGAGATCAGATAGATTAAATATCGTAATATTTGCAATAACAATCTCCCTTTTGATGATGACAAAATATATGTAAACGTAATAGATAGGTAAAATGGACAAGATTACTTGTGTCCGTACTTCCTATACATTATCTTCTCCGTTTACACTCTTCTCTCCTTTTTGTCGAAACAAAAAGGGTGTGTCCTTGGAGTTTAAACTTAATTTCTCCCAAGAATGGCGAGTTTGAATCATCCCTAGTGAAGTTATATTGAAAACACCTTATTGCTCTAATTAGCACACCACGCCAGTACCTTCAACACGAAACACTAATGGAGGAAGAGAAGAATTTTCAACAAGATTCACTTCAGTGGTCTTGATGATGACGAAGCTTAGCAACTCATGACCTTGAGCTTGCACGTCTTCAAGAGGTGGTGATCTCGCCTTTAAGAGGAACCTAGAGAATCACAAAAAAAAAAAATACATAGAAAGATCCTTTGATTTATAACCATTGTTGCCAACGGATTAATGGATCAAATTTTTGAGGCTTAACCTACATCAAGGTTAGTGTAATGAATAAAAAATAAAAAAATATATGATGAGAAAGAAATCTCCCTTTTGTTGAAACATAAAGGAATTTGTAAGAATGAATATGTGAATGCTCCCCCTTGACGGTTGCTCCCCCTTGTTAAGGGCGTCAAGTATTTTAGGAAGATAAGACGAAAGTATTGGCAAATTTGCAATGTTTTTGCTTTGACGAAAGCTCCCCTTTATTGAGGACGTCAAGTGCTCCTAGTGTGTTTTGAAAATCTACAAAACAAAAAATTAGTGAAAAAATATATTCGTCGTTGGACGAGTAAGTCATATGATTCCCTTTGTAGATGCTCGACGGAAGCTCCCCCTAGCTCGAGGGCGTCAAGAAGAACCTACAAAAATTAAATAAACCTCGTCTGAAGACAAGTGTGCCATATACAAATCCATGTATATGAGTGAACCTACAAAGAAAAAAAATTAGTGTAAAATTTCATCCATATATAGACGAGAATCCCATACACATCATAGTGTATATATATGAACCTACAAAGAAAGGATTAGTGTCAAAAAGAGAATAATCCTACTACTTGCATCATCGTGGTTGGTTTAGGGGTTGTACGGTTGTTCAAGGTAAGAAAATAAATGTATTTGGGGATGAGACGCATTTCATTACGAAATTTACTTGGCTTTTGACAACATAGATGTTTGTGGAGGATGGTTGAGAGACCATGATATGTAGTGGTAGTGAGACACTTGTAGAATGTGGTTGACACAAGTAGTTTGAGGTTTGAGGTTGTGGTTGACACAAGTAGGATGTGATAGAACATGAAACATACTTCATCACGTAGTTCATGAACTAGACCTTGGACACGGTGATACTGATAGAAATCATCATTATGATTTAGAGGTATGGAAGTTGTGGTAGAGGTGATGAGAGGTCAAGTTTTACTAGGTAATAAAGAGACTCAAGATTAGCAAGGGATGGTGATGAAAGGTATCAAGGTGACTCTTTGACTCGGTTGATGACTCAATAGAGGTGGTAGACATGATGACTTTGTGAGTAGTGACAAAAGTGAAGTAAGATGGTTAGGATGATGCAAGATTAGGAATGTATAAAAAAATTTGAGAATGAGCACAACTTGACTTGACGATGAAATCGACCATTGTCAACCTACAAGAATCCAAATGAGTTAGTACAAAAAGAAAACATTTATACAAATGAAGAAATTGTTCACATAATCACATGAAAAGAAAAGAAAGAACACGTAAATAATCACATAAACGCAACTCATTTACAAAAATATAAGAAACTGATAATCCTAAGTGTTGAGCATGTGTTTGAGTGAAAAAAGGAAATTTGAAATGATTATCTCAAGAGATAATGTACCTTCTGTTCTCCGGTTCCCTCACTAGAGGGATCCGGCCGGCTAGCTTTAGTCTAGGGATCCGGCTAACAGATGAGGTGAAAAGTAGGGGATTGGATTCTATATAGGTCTACCTATCCTAAGTTACTCAGTCTATTAAGTGTCTTAAATGGCATGAGACCTAAGTGGTCAAGACTAATGAGTGAGATTTGTCATTGATGGCTTTTGTGGGGAAAATGGAGTTTTAGAAACACAAATGAGTGATCATGGATGTCACTAAGTGTTTTGAGGATGGTGAATGGTTATAGGAACTAGATGGCGGTTAAAGGAAAATTTAGAAAATTTCTTAAAAAGCATAAGAAATGAAAAACTAGTTTTTGAAGCATTTTAAGGTAAAGATGACTAAAATCAATTTGCTAAACTTGAAAGAAATATTTAAACTAGGTGTTTTGAGTTGAGAGGAACAATGTGTAAACATTGTAGCAGAAATATGATGAGTTTGGAAGTAATGATAAATAAAAAATACTTTGAATGTGATCCTAAGTCATCTATGAGTGAATGTGAGATCAACTGAGCCTAAGGAAAGTTTAAGTGATCCTAATGTAGCATGTTTAACTAGTCCAATAACGTCTCGAAGGTTGGATTGATGCAAGGAGGCTAAAAAGGAACTTCTATCCACCCGGATCCCACGGATCCTTCACTTGAGGGATCCGTCTAGTTATATCTAAGGGATCCGACGTCTGAAACAGATTTTCTTAACAGAATAGTTGCAAAATTTTGCTCTATATTTCGAAATTTGAAACTAATGATTTCTACAACAATTATACATATATACAAGTTAAGCATAGCAACGAGAGCATGTAGAAATAACATATAGGCAATCAAGTGAGATTGAGCTCACAACAACATGAGGTTTAGCAAACTTAACAAGTCAGAACATATTGGATTTCACATACATCAAACCATAAGCAAAGTAGGCGACACAAGAGTTTTAGAGAGAGAAAGTTAGAGGTTTGGGAACTTTAGTGAGAGAAAGAAAATCTTATTATGAGCTCCAACTCTACCTTGGGAGGTAGAGAGTATTTATAGTCATTACATAAATCGCCACCTATCGGGTCAGGATCAGCATACAATGGGTAAAGACCGTCCGTCCTCCATGGTGTTACTTAAACTAAATACTACTTAACTTATAATAATCTACGACTCACGAGCTTTCTAACGTTACATATACTTGAGGTGACCGACTTTTAATACATGGATTTAGTAATTCCTAACAATCTCCCCCTAAGGGAGGTCACCTCAAGATCACCTCAAACATACATTGAATACAAACATATTTTACATTAAAAGATTGTTCTTGCATTCTTGATTTAGTACTTTGCTCTGAAGCTCGTAGTCATTGATTCTTTACATGGCATGTTTGGTTAATCCAAGTGGAGGTCTTTTTACTGATCCACGTGATACTAATTTTGAGTCAGTTTTGAGATCATCAGCTAAAAAAAAAATCTCTGAGACATCCATTGTGGTGTTGGTATTATGTGATGATGTGACAAGCGGACCGACATGCTTACATTTTGGATCATGATATATTCTCATCAGAGTAGCGGAAGCTTTCGTTGATTCATGATATTGGCGCAGCGTGAGCGAAGCATGGAGTGAAAATATTAGAGTCATTGATGCACTAATCATGATTTCTTCGAGATGAATGTGTTGAGTGAGCATGCGGCTATGGATTGACCACTTCATTCCGATCACCAGAACGTGGGCGACCAAGATACAACGCTTAGCAATAAATTGCACGAAAGTTTCTTTGATCACTTCGCTGAATTGAGGTACACGCCCACGGTTCCCGCTGATCGAGACATGTATCGCCTGTGATCGTATAACTCAAGAATTTCCTTGACAGTGTTTTCGCAATGCTCTAGCTGTTCTCAAACCGGAACGCCTCAAAGAAGAGAACACGGAGGAGTGAACCAATGAATAGAGATTCACCGATTGATGAAAGAGATTTGAAAACAATCGTATCGCTCAATAGAAATTGTTTTTGCAATACAACGAAGGTTTTAATGAAAATCAATTATCAATCATAAACACCTTTGCTTTGAAATATACGTTATACGATCGATGTGCTAAAGAAAAGAGTTTTAAGCACAATGACCGGTTTTTCAAAGGTATCCGCCAATCCATAACTCGAACTGTGATTGATTCAAAAGATTGAATCGCCCATTGTTTCGCTCGCTTGTCACATGGTTGATCTATTGAATAGATCTCACATGCCACCCACCGAGCTTGTTTGATGTTGGCTGTGAAGGCTTTCAATCTTCATTGTGAATATGTTTGCATATCACTCGATGTTCGCAATACCACAAGGATAATTGATACGCTTACACAGCGCTCGGGGTCAAAGGAATTTCCTTTTCGTCGAGCAAGTTTTTCAACACCCTAGGCAAAGGAACCTAATCGTTGTAGTGTAGTATTAGGGTAAGCCACGGAATTGATATCGCTCTCTAGGGAATAGGAATGCTAGTGAGAAGTTACTACGCTAAGGTTGGGGTTGAGGAAGATTATTTTTATCTTTTATGTTTTTTAGAAAAGGAAAAGTACGAATCTCGGGGTTTGATTTGGGGTTGGTATTTCTACCGATTGCTCTACTTTTATCTAATTATCTAAACTAAGGTGGTGGTAGTCTATGTCTAATTATTGTGTGCTCGTATGATAGTTTAAAGATGTGTTTACTTAGGTTTTACTACTCCTTAATTATCTCCTATTGGTGGTTGAATTGTCACGTCCTTATTCCTAATTGTGTTGTGTGTCTAGAGTTGTAGGTATGCTTCTCCCAACTCTTTGAAGTTACCAAAGGGTCTCGCCTAAAAACCCACAAGGGATGATAAACTCTAACTCTAAGGCCTCTTTGGATAGTTTAGCTTACAACAACTCAAAGTGCTATAACCTAAGGTTCACAAAGATTAATCAAGCATTAAGTATACAACGAATGACCTATCGCATTACTAGATCATTAATCAACTAAGATAAGAAACAACCAATCAATATTCAATAATTAAGTTTCATATTCCTAAGCAAACACACAAGTAAATTAGCGGACATGGAGAACATGCAAGCATACACACAAATAATTGAAGACATAATTAAATTAAGGAAGTGAACAACTTATCTTGGTGTAAGATAGGGTTTAGAACCCTAAAATACTACCTTGGTTCGGTTTAGGTTTTACTCCAAAAGTTTACCCAAAAGACTACTCTAAAACCGAAAAATTGGATTCTATATATAAGATTACATGTGCGATGGCGTAACCTTATGATTTGTGACGCCGTCGTGTCGCCGTCGTTATGGTTTCGCCTTGGCTGTTAATCTTGCGACGGCGTCACCTATGCTTGTGACGCCGTCTTTTAGCTTCGACGCCGTCTGATTGAATCTAGGCCATCCGAGTTGCGACGGCCTACTCTTTTAAAGCCCGACGCCGTCCTTCGAACTTAGCAATTTCTCTTCCGAGTCATTACAAATTCCTCCGACGGCGTCGCAGACAAGTAGTGACACCGCCCCTTGTAATTTAGCAACTTGAGTGTCTCGATTCTTGACTTTGGCCATTTTCTTCATATATCCGTGCTTTTTCGTCCAAATAAGTGCCATTACAGTAGTTTGCCTTCAAGAGACCTAAAAGTGAAAATGAACGATATTAAGCAATAACGGATACAAAAGTGATCAAATAAGGGCTTAAACGACCCTCAAAAGGTACATTTTAAAACCTTATCAAATATCCCTACACTTGGTATTTGCTTGTCCTCAAGCATATGTGCTTTAGCCAATTAATTTATAAGTTAGGGGTCATGAAGCATTGATTTAAAACAGTCCACAACACATATATGCCCCAAAAAAGTCATAACAAGCACGGAATTACATACTAGCACCTCACATGGGGTGTTTAGATACTCACATCTCTCGGTGTATATGAAATATAACAAATTGAAATGGAAGATAAACACTCATTAACCGGTCCTAGTACATAGATTGCCATAGGCTTGAGAATAGATCAAACCTCCATCGCTTTGGCGTAAGCACCTAGGAAAGACTATCAAAGAGGTCTTTAAAGGGTTGTAACATTAGGCTTACGGTAGGAAACAAAGGGTTTGGTGGGATAGGCTATTTAGTGGTGGCAAGTCAAAATCTCTATGTTAAATGCATACGAAGAATGGCGTTACTAAGCCAAGACTCGACACTCTAAACTCTAGATAACTGAAATAAACAAACATAAATTTAAAGATAGATGTAGGATGGTAGCCCGTATGTTTTTTTTTTGAACACTCTATTTTTTTTTCTCTTTTTCTATTTTTTTTTCGATTTTTTTTCATACACTTTTACTCTACCATCCTCTATGATAACATCAAAATAATAGGGATTTATAGCACATCCCTGCACTTGAGTTTTTATTACTCTAACACTAATATGACCCGAATTGAAAAGATCAAAATACTTGGGGTATGTTATTACGCAAATTAGGGAAATTAACGTTCCCTTTCAAACATTTTATAAACTTTAACTTTTTCCCACGAGTCCCAATCGTCCCAAAACTGTGTACAAAAGATATGACTCAACTTAGCAACTCATGCAAGCAACTAGATAATTGAACTAAGGGTTTTGGGTGATAACAATAATGCACTAAAAGTGAGTGCATACAAGGTAGCTAAGGCAATTTGGGTGTACATTTGGGGGTGGAGTGTAAACAATGCTCTTCATTGATATTTCGGAAAACCGAAACATCACGAGAACCGCGAAAAGGATAGGCTCTGAGGGTTTAACTAGGGGTATAGTGTACTAAAGATGAGTACAATGCAAGGGTGTGGGGGAATTACTCAACCGATGTGGAAGAAGTAATTATATTACGGGTATCAAACAAGGGTTATCCTAATGCCTCTTATCATTTAGTTATTCCTAACTACACAAGTGTAGTCTTACTAGCGATCTCGGGATGCATCACAAAACAAGTTCTATAATCTAATATACTACCGGTTCACACTCTAAGCATTAAAGATGAATGCTTTAATTCCTACTAATCTAAGGGCGATCCTCACATTTTTGGTGGAATTTAAGTGGTAAAGGGTTTTGTGCTAGTCATATAACTTCCTATCCGTGAGACGCTTTTGTTAAGACTAATGGCCCACTCCTATATATTATAAAAATTTTAAATTTGGTGCCAAAATTACCCTAACCGACATTTTCTCATGGTTTATTACGCAAATGCAATTGGACAAAGCAAATAATCAAGGATAAGCATAGTTTCAAAGTTCCCGCTTTATTTTCCTCCCTACACTTAAACCGAACATTGTCCCCAATGTTCCCCGAAGTATCAAAGTTATGATAAAAGAAGGTGGTCAAAACGAAGAAACTAATACTCCCGATTAGCTCGGTAGGATCCGTGTGAAGTAGTGGTTAAATCCTTTCCAAGAAGAATGTATGCGTGAAAAAATCCTTCTAACTTTATGTATCTTCTTCTTGATAAACAAAACCCGCACACTTGAAGAAAACAAACGAAACCTTCACAAAATCGGCGGTAATAATATATAAGATTCGATTTAAACTAGTATATAATGCTTGTGGAATGGATGGTTACTGAATTTCTAAGAAAATTAAGACCGGAAAATTCCAAAATTTATAAGTAGCTCGAAAACGAGAAAAGTAATCGATGTTTTTACTCCTTCTCGCCGTCAGTTATCCCGACAAAACCGGTCTGCGATTTTCCGAAAAATTCGAAAATTTACATCTTTAGAATCGGAAAAATTTCGCAAAACATCCATTATGACTCGATACAAGCATTTGACTCGAACAAACATGCAAATATATCTTTTAATTAATTGTTATTCTCATGTTCACGCTTTCTTATGAAAACGTGTGTAATCCTCCCTACACTTATCCTTTATGTAAAATACCTTTATATGCAATTAAGACGAGGTTAAAAACAAAATAAAGCATTTTATAAATTTAAACATGAGATTAAACAATCAATAAAAGATATATGACACAAACAAACAAACAATTAAACATGGGTTGCCTCCCATGAAGCGCTTTTCTTTATTTAAGAGTCTTGTAGCTAGACTCGTAGTCGTGTTCCTATGTACCGATATAAGTAAGCTAGTCCTTAACAATGTCATAAGGATAAAACTTATCATTTAGGTTCCTAGTAGTACGTTCGGTTCGATACGCCTTTTCAAACTTTTCTCCATCGGGATCATAGATTGTTATCCTAATGTGCCATTCTCCATTTCCATTACTAGGCGGTCTACTCCAATCCTACTTATGTTTAGGCTTCTCAATTTTCCACCTATTCATAACGAGGTTGACGGGCAAACTTCCTAAGAACTCGGTCATCTTCCTAAATACTAAAGCGTCTTCGAACGGGTTTACTTCCATGTCTCTATCCATCTCTTTTTCATGGAAAGTTGCTTTGCTAGCAAAGGCATCATCTAAATAGAAAGGTCGTTGGGGCCTATGAGGTTTTTATCAATCCAAGGTCCATATCTAGAAGGTATTCTATCCATCCTAATCTCATGTGGAATTTCCTCCTCTTTGTAGTATGTATGCCTTTTGACATCGTAAATCGACCTAGCACTACCTTCTCCTACCACTATCTTGGACATCTTACAATCAATGATGGCACTAGCGGTAGCTAAGAATCCTCTTCCTACAAGTAATGGGCATGTCGGGTCCTTATTCATGTCAAGCACATGGAAATCGGCCAGAAGAGTAAGAATCTCGGGGTTTGGATTTGGGGGGTTGGTATTTCTACCGATTACTCTACTTTTATCTAATTATCTAAACTAAGGTGGTGGTAGTCTATGTCTAATTATTGTATGCTCGTATGATAGTTTAAAGATGTGTTTACTTAAGTTTTACTACTCCTTAATTATCTCCTATTGGTGGTTGAATTATCACGTCCTTATTCCTAATTGCGTTGTGTGTCTAGAGTTGTAGGGTATGCGTTTCTCCCTAACTCTTTGAAGTTACCAAAGGGTCTCGTCTACAAAACCCACAAGGGATGATAAACTCTAACTCTAAGGCCTCTTTGGATAGTTTAGCTTACAACAACTCAAAGTTCTATAACCTAAGGTTCACAAAGATTAATCAAGCATTAAGTACATAACGAATGACCTATCGCATTACTAGATCATTAATCAACTAAGATAAGAAACAACCAATCAATATTCAATAATTAAGTTTCATATTCCCTAAGCAAACACACAAGTAAATTAGCCGGACATGGAGAACATGCAAGCATACACACAAATAATTGAAGACATAATTAAATGACAAAATTACACGGTTGGTCCCTGTGGTTTGCTCGTATTGCAAGTTTGGTCCCTAAGTCATTTTAATTACCCCACAGATACCTATTTTTGAAACTATGTACGCTTTTGGTCCCTATTTTGGATGACCGTTAGTGAGTCCGTTAAGTATTTTGCGTTGTTAGTCCTTTGTTAATAAATTTTGCACCGTTAGTCCCAAAGTTAATCGCATAAATCGTCCTGTGGTTAGCCCGGTCAACGGAGTCGAACACGCCACGTGTCACCACCGAGTGGTGCCACGCGGCATCGGGTCGGGTCGGTCAACGGGTCGGTCGGGTCGGTCAACGGGTCAGTCGGTGCGCCACGTGGACCAATGAGGTGGCGCCACGTGGCGATGGAAAATAAAACCAAAATTACCTCCCTAGGATCGAACCACAGTGGGTTGTGTGGGAGGCCAAGGTGATACCCATCCGAGATGGGCATACCTTCAAGTATTATTATGCTTTTGTTCTATTTAACCCTTAAAAGCCCGTTGGTTTTTATAATAAAAGGTCAAATGGAAATTTGACTGTCATTTTAAAGGGTTTCGGGCGGTTCAAAAATTGAGAAAAATACCGTCGGACTCGTTTTTTTGTGCTCTTTCCAATGGTGTGCTCGGGAAATTTTTTTGACTTCGTTTGGACCTCGAAAAATGCGAAAATCACCATTTTTTCTTTGTTTTTGCATTTTTCGAAAATCACCCGATGCCACGTGGCACCACTCAGGTGGTGACACGTGGCGTTGACCGACCCGTTGACCGGGCTAACCACAAGGACGATTTATGCAATTAACTTTAAGGACTAACGGTGCAAAATTTATTAACAAAGGACTAACAACGCAAAATACTTAACGGACTCCACTAACGGTCATCCAAAATAGGGACCAAAAGCGTACATAGTTTCAAAAATAGGTATCTGTGGGGTAATTAAAATGACTTAGGGACCAAACTTGCAATACGAGCAAACCACAGGGACCAACCGTGTAATTTTGTCTAATTAAATTAATGACGTAAACAACTTATCTTGGTGTAAGATAGGGTTTAGAACCCTAAAATACGACCTTGGTTCGGTTTAGGTTTTACTCCAAAAGTTTACCTAAAAGACTACTCTAAACCGAAAAATTGGATTCTATATATAAGATTACATGTGCGACGGCCACCTTATGATTTGTGATGCCGTGTCACCGCTATTAGGGTTTCATCTTGGCTGTTAATCTTGCGACGGCGTCACCTTATGCTTGTGACGCCGTCCTCTTTAGCTTCGACGCCGTCTCGATTGAATCTAGGCCGTTCGAGGCGACGGCCTACTTTTAAAGCCCGACGCCGTCCTTCGAACTTAGCAATTTCTCTTCCGAGCCACAAATTCCTCCGACGGCATCGCAGATTAAGTAGTGACGCCGCCCTTGTAATTTAGCACTTGAGTGTCTCGATTCTTGACTTTGGCCATTTTCTTCATATATCCGCGCTTTTCGTCCAAATAAGTGCCATTACAGCTTTGCCTTCAAGAGACCTAAAAAGTGAAAAGGAACGATATTAAGCAATAACGGATACAAAAGTGATCAAATAAGGGCTTAAACGACCCCTCAAAAAGGTACATTTTAAAACCTTATCAATAATGCGTAGGACTCATAAGATATAATCTCTCTTTTCACATTGTGTGAAACAGAGAGTCTTCATTGTAAGTGTCCTAATGAGATTTATTGATGATCTCGTGGCTCTAGACTCAATTTGTGCATATTTGGATCCTATATCGGAGACTAGGGAGAGTGTCTCATTTTTCAATATCAACAATCTCTAAGAGAAAGTCGATAGATAATGTCGGTTCCCGTGAGAATGAAACAAGCCCTTTTAAGAGGAACTTGAGTGGTTTGGGAAGTTGAAGTGCGGTCGTCCACCGGGTCCATGACGTCTTGTATTCAATACCGATGTTACCATGGTAACCACCAGAGCATATGCATTGAACCCGTATCCGCCCTAAGGTTGAATAATTAGAGGCTATTTGTTTTCACTCTTTTCTCATTCAATTCTTTTCATTCTTCACACCTTCATTGCTACCGAGACTTCATAGCTAGAACCTTGTTGGGTTTATTCCAAGACTAGCTCGGTCTCAAATCCGACTCTTCCCATATCTCATTTTCTCCTTTTTCAATATACCTAAGGACTTCTACACTATCTAGTGGATTGTCCTCGGTAGATCCCTCCGGTTCAGCGGATCATGGGAACAAATACCTAACCTTATTATCCTTATATCACCATACATAAAGTAAAGTTGGTCGGTCTATTTGGTATTGTTCATCCGCCATTGGAACCAATTGAAAACCATTTGAAAATCAATCCGATACTTATGATATATTATCAAAGCATTTTGTACCGAATTGTTTTTGATATTCTTAGAACAAGAGCTCCCTCAACATGTGCATCAAGTGTTTGAAATCGTTTTGCACACGGAGGCAAGATAAAGAATTAACTTCTTTGATTACCATTTTCTAAAATATCAACATCACTTCCCGATCAAAACAAGTAGATAAAGCATATAAGGAAGGATGAGGTTTTCATAAGCTTGCTCCCCTCAATATGTGCCCGGAGGTTTGAAAGAGTTTTGCACATACAAGAGGGAACCCGCACATTGATATAAATTGATCACGCTTCGATCTTTGTGGTTTAAGATAGATGCTCCCTCAACATGTGCATGGAAAATTTGAAATCGCTTGGCACATGTAGGAAGGAGAGCTTGTACATCCTTATAAAACCATTTAACGAATTATAAGTTTAAATCTAATTTAAATCACAAATTCTCCCCCGATCACAATTATTAAATCATTTGAGATTTGTGATCTCTGTAGATTTAAATTGATTTTGAAAGCTTTTAAGGAGAATTGTGACTTGATTATGAAAACGTTTTAACTGATAAGGATCGGATTTTGAGACTTTAAACTCCATTGAATAAACATGCATGATTATCTTTTGAAAATAATTGTATGACAAATAACTTTTTGATTTAATTGAAATAATTCTCCCCTTAATCAATGACATAAGTTGTTGATTGAGAGATAGATATTTTGACAAACTTTTAAGTCCGGATGATTATCAAAATAGAGTCCGAGTTATTTTCAAAACAACTAGTTTTCATTAGATAGTAAGGATTAGTTTAAAGAATCAGAGTAAGAAATTTGAAAACCAAGATAAAGCATGGCTCTGTTCTATCTTTGAAAAGCGGGTTATTGCCTGAAATGACAATAAACCATTCTTTCTTTTAATTTTTTTTATATGAAAATTCGAACAACATCTAAAGTCCCGTGTCATTCTTTGAATGACAAAGATCAAGACCGTAGATATTATCGAATCGAGAAATACATGACAAAAGACAATATTTTTGAAGATTTTCAAATTTTCAATTTTTATGGATTTTGAAAGTTTTATATTTTTCTATTTGATTTTTGAAGGTTTTATAATTTTGTATTTTGTTTTTCAAATAAATATTTACAAGATATAGATGAAGGAAACCTTTACTCCTCTTCTTCCTCTTGAAGACGTTTGAGAGTTTCGGTTGGAGGCTCTTAAGACCCAACGTGGAAGAATAAACTCAAAACGTTCTCTAGGAAGAGCTTTGGTGAAGATGTCTCGCTAACCGGTATTCGGTCCTCACAAAGTAAAGTTCCACCACACCGCTTTCAACTTTCTCCCGATGAAATGATGTCGAATGTCGATGTGCTTTGCTCTTGAGTGTTGTACGTTGTTGCATGAGAGAGCAATAGCACTTTTATTATCACAATACAGTAGGATTTTGTTAAATTCAAAGCCATAGTCGATAATGGGATCTCATCCAAAGGATTTGAGCACAACAAGATGACATGGCTATGTATTCAGCCTCAGAGAGAAATAGAAGTACTCATTTGCTTCTTTGAAGACCGGCTCACAAGCTTATCCCCAAAACCGAGCACCTCGATGTACTTGACGTGTATCTTGACATCCTGCATGATCGGCATCCGCATAGGTCGTTAGTGACATACCGTGTCCTTCGGGTACCATAGTCCTATATTGATGGTTCCTTGAGATACCGAAGACCCGCTTAACCGCCTAAGGTGATTTTAGTAGGCTTAGCCTCGATATCTAGCACACATGCATACAAATGAACAAGATATCCGGTTCTGCTAGTCATGAGGTACATCGTGGATCCAATCATGCTACGATATTTCGCTTGATCTACCATGATCCCCGAGTGGTCCTCATCTAGTTTAGTACGCTCAATCATGGGAGTGTCAACAGGTCACTAGAATCGAATCAAATTTTTTAAAATCTCATTTGCATATTTAGATTGATTTATGAAAATGCCTCCGGACTTTGTGAAATTTGTAATCCCAAGAAAATGACATTTGTCCCATCATTGACATTTGAAATTTAGAACCCATTTCATTTGAAAACGGTCACACTCATTGGGGTCGATCGAGGCAAAGATGATATCATCAACATAAATTTGGACGTGAATTAAATGTTTTCCGACTTCGGTGAACAATGTAGGATCAACTGCTCCTTCTTTGAAACCGGTAGATAGAAGAAACTTTGATAGCGTATCATACCATGCCCTTGGAGCTTGCTTTAAACCGTAAAGAGCCTTCTTCAAACGATAAACGTGAGTAGGATGCTTTGATTCACAAAGCCTTCAGTTGGTGGCGACGAGACGACTTCTTTGAGATCTCTTAAGAAACGCCGCCTTTACATCCATCCGATAGACTACCATGTTCTTACTTGCAACATTAGCCAAGAAGATTCGATTGCCTCGATACGAGCAACAGGAGAAAATGATTCTTCAAAGTCAATACCCTCCTCTTGACGGTATCCTTTAGCAACCAATCGAGCCTTGTTCTTTAAGACATCACCATGCTCATCAAGTTTCACTTTGAAGATCCATTTTAGAGCAATGATCATAGCACAACTGGAGCGGTACTAATTCCATACATCAAGTCGATCAAACTCATGAATTTCATCTTGCATGGCATTGAACCAACTGTCTTCATTCATGGCGGTTTTAACATCTTTTGGTTTGATCTTTGAGAGTACGGAGTTGAAGAAGCACCATAAGGCATCGGTTGCAAGTTGTTTCCGTGTGGATACCGGACGAGAGGATTTCCAATGATGTTGTCTAATGGATGATCGTGAGTCCATTTTCCGAGGTGTTCATGTAGTCATTGTTGAGGGATCAAGTAGCGAGTCGATGTCTCTTGATGAAGATGGTTCGATGATGATTCAGAGCAAATATATTTTCAAATGGAGCATCTTCATGAGTTTCAAAGGGATTAACTTCATCATTGAAGCGTAAACAGTTCCATGATGTACATTTGAAGATTGATGATTTGTTGATGAGACAGAGTGATCGCAGCAGACGCTTCTTGACTTAGTGATATTGAGATCAAGGATTGACTTCATTCTCAGTGGATATGAGCGACCTCGTTGTAGGAATTGATGATCATTAGTACTTGGCTCATAGTGTTCATCAAACATCGGATCAAACAATTTCTTTAAATCATCTTCATTGGAGGTACATATGGAGTTCATTGGAGAGGAATTTGGTACAAGGATGAACCAATGGGACTAATTTGAAGTGCGGGTCCAGAATCAGATTGTCCAGAGCCATTTGACCGGTCACCATCAAACGAACGTGAATTGTTTCCATGATATCTCGGGTTCTCTTGTTGTAGATTCGTAGCCTTTTCTCGCTTGGTGCATATCCAACAAATACCCAATATCCGCTTTAGCTTTCAATTTACCGAAATCTTGTCCGTCATTCGTTGGATAGCATAAAGCACCAAACACACGAAGATATGATAGATCGGGTTTTCGATTGTGGACAAGTTCTTATGGAGTCTTTCCATGAGATGTGTGAATAAGAGATCTATTTTGAGTGTAACAAGCAAGTGGCAATAGCTTCACCCCATAAAACATTGGAACCTTTGAGTGAATCAAGATTATTCTTGCAGCTTCTACAAGAGTTCGATTTAGCTTTCAACTACACCGCTCGCTGAGGAGTTCGAGAACACTTCTTTGAGGACCGATTCCAACATTTTCATAAAATTCATTGAGTACTTTATTAACAAACTCGGTTCCATTGTCGATTCGGACGATTCGAAGCTTTGTTGAGTCGATCCGAAGTTGTTTAATGAGTTTAATGATGACATCGGAGTTTCATCCTTTGACCTCAAAAACTTAACCCAAGTGAATCGAGTAGTCATCAACCACTACTAACACATATCTCTTCCCATTGATGGTTTGCACTCTCATTGGACCGCATGATCCATATGAAGGGTATGAAGAACTTCCATTACTGAGTTAGTGGGTTTTGGTTTGTGGGCATATTTAGTGCTTTTTCCTAATTGGCAAGTCAACAGAGATGATCTTTTCATATTTTAACTGGGTAAGCCTCGACAAGATCCTTTCTCGAGAGGTTGTTTATGGTGCCGAATTTCAAGTGATTGAGGCGACGATGCCATAACCAAGACTTTGTTATAGAAGCCTTTGACAGCAAGCTGATTGGAGAGGACTTCATCATGTCATCGATAGAGATGGTGTATAGGTTAGAACCTCGAGTACCTCTTAATAATTCTACACCATCAAGTTCTCTAACGAAGCAAGTATGTTTTCTAAAAGCCACTTCTAGATCGGAATCACATAATTGACCAACAGAGAACAAATTATGACCAAGACATTCCACATAATATACCCTGGAAATTACACTTTTACCAACCACATAATCTCCATAACCGATAATAGCTCCAAAATGGTCGTTCCCGAATCTAACTCGTCCCGATGAATTTACTCACGAAGTTCATGAGTCATGACCGTCTCCATCATATGCTCGAACAAATGAGTCCAGTACCACATAACGATTTGAACGATCCGCAGTTGAACATGCACAAGAATGGATAATCGGATAATTGGGATCCCCATGCAAGAATGGGTTCCATTTGGTTAGTAATGTGATTGGAACACCCACATCGTAAATACAAACATTCATATCGAAATTGAGGCAATGGAATCATTATGAATAGATGCGATTAGTATATGTATTTGCCCTATTCAAAGTATGTACACTTCTTAAGGGAATAGTTCTACCAGTAGGCATCCATTTTCTAGTGGGCATTGCCTGATTAACCTTATGGCCAACATGTATCCATTGATAACCTATCTTAATAAATGTTCTTCCTGTGGACTTCCACTGTTTTCTAACTTTCTTTCGCCTTTTCCTTTTTGCCTTCTTAGCATGATATTTTGCATTGACAATGTTAATTGGGGATTTGATAGCATTAGACAAAGCATTCACACCACATTCATGATTACTAACCAAATTCAAGCAGACCTCATTACAAGGTTTGCAAATAGTATCAGAATTCGAATTAGTTACAGTACGCCTATGGCTAATAGTAGAATCAACATGATTCGTTTTATTCGACTCAAGCTTAAAGTTCCTAGGTTGGTCTTCTACTCTCTTCCAATGCACATTCTTAGCTTGCGAGGTCCTATCATTCCTTGTATTGTCTTGAGACTTTGACATGCTCGCTTTAATGTCACTAATTACTCTGTAGGAATGGGAACATTAGTTGGTTTTGCTACTTTTGCATTTTCGCTTAGATGTGCTGGGATGTGAACTAATTGAAGGCGCATCAATTTCACCTTTTGACACTAGAGGTGTTGGGATCTGAACTACTTAAAGGTATACTACACTTCACATTCATAACATTGGGCATCGAATGGATTTCATACTTGGTACTAGGCATAGAACACGGAATCAAAGGATTAACTCTCTCACCTAAGGACTTAGGGCATATTGTGATTAAGCATTCTAGAAGTTCTTGAGATCGTTTGGCATATAAGCATGCATGCCCAATTGCATTATCAAGTGTTTCTCTAACTTATCCTCTTCAACAATCTCACAGAGACATTCTAGATAATCCTTAAGAGATAAGAAATATGTTTGAATTGCAAGTTTATTATTCCTAAGATGAGGAGGAACATATTTCATAGACAAAACATATTTATTACAAATAGGTACCTTTGATCCATCATTCTCCCCATTGGTCATTGGCATTTTCCCTTTTACCTGGCTCTTCAGATTCTCAATTTCCTTTTGCAATGAAGCTATTTGTTCGTTATTTTTGTTACGAGTGACCTTTATTGATTCAAATAACTCATTGAAGTGACGCTTAACCTTTTCATTTTCTTCTAGAAAACTCTCGCTTTTCTTTTGTAATGCATTTACTAAGTTTTGAAGATGAAATGTTTGAGAATCTTGAGAATCTAAAGGAGGAGGCATTTGGGAGCCAGTCACATTGTTCTTTTCACCCTTTAATTGAGAGATTTGGGCTTTCAACTTTCGATTGTGTTACAATGAGCTTGAATCTGTTCGTCACGCTTGTTTATTTGAAAAACGCATCAAACTCTGGAGCATCTGAGGATGTCTTGATATTTGAGGTTTTGACATTTTCTTTAAGATGTTGATATTTTAGTTGTAGACTAAAATGATCAACTTCTAGTTTAGAAAAGTGTTTTACCAAATTATCGTGATCATCCAGATCAATTTTCTCATTTAGTTTAGAATTAATTTTTTCAAGCTCAATGACACGATCATGGGAGACTTTTAGAGCAACAGATAATTCATGAAATTGAGAAGCATTAATGGAATAGTTTGTAGCAAAGTGAAAAACACATCTTGAGCAATACATTCGTAAATCGATTCTCATTCAAAGTATGCAAGTTCTTCCTCTCAATCTCATTATATTTTAATTCTCGCTCATAGTTACTAACCTCAACGATCATTGCATCAAATTCCTTTTCCATTTCTTTAATGTCTAAATTCATTCCCTTTTAAGATTCTCAAATGATCTTTTAGTTGTTTAAAGAAAGGCATGACTTCGTTAAATAACATTCTTTCGCTTGCTCAAAACCCTTTCCCTTCAGCTTACACCATGGGTGTGATCCTTTTCTTACAAGTTTTCTCAAAATCAACGAATAGTTGAAAGATAACATATTGATGATTAAGGTCCGCTTTTAGTGGCAATAGTTCTAGGAACTAAATGCATTGGTGTATTGGGAGGATACACAATGATGAAGGCATTTTCCTAAAGGGGTTTGTTACAACAAGATTCTCTCGCTTTTGCTTATCTAAATCCTTTTTCCGAACACTTGTTCGGGTGTTAACAATGTCTAAGGCTTAAACTTGTTCAAGGAAATCCAATTCCCCTTCTTGTAATCATGGGGTGTGATATTTATTTTCTTCTCTTTACATTTAGGATCATCTAGTTTCTTGTGCATCTTTTCCCTAGTGACTTCATCTGATTTCTTATCTTCCTCAGTGCACTCAGCGCAACTAGGTTTCTGTCTAGGTTTAAGAATCTCATTGCCATCATAAAGTACTTTATGAGAACTTCTAGCCTTTATAATGACCTCTGGATTTGGTTCCTCAAAAAGGGGAGTACTATGCTTATCACTCAAGACTCTGTGCTTAGTGATTAAGTGAATAGTCTGAATGGTATTTCCTTGTATGTACAACTTATTTTCAAGCTTGTTTTTCAAGGTTTTTAGATTAGAAAAATCATTCAAAAGTTTTGATTCCTTAACACTGAATTCTTGCTTAAGCATTTTAACATTTTCTTGAAGTTCTTGTTTTTGCTTAGCGCTTTAGAAAGCTTTTCTTGTAAGGAGTTTAACTCTTGTTTTAATACTTCTTCTCTAAACCTACTTTTTCTAATAGTTGTACGATTTGGTCATCCATTTCCGCTCACGGGTGGTTAATTCAAACTTAGCACGTTGTTCATAAATAGCAACACGCTCTTTATAAGCATTAAGTTCGAAATAATGAATCATCAGGGGCACGTGCAAGGTATTCGCAAAAGCATAGTCATCATTGATCGCATAAGATACATCACTTGGTACAATCTCACTTTCACTTTGTTTCACATATTGCTCATATGGGACAACATTGATATTACCCATATTTTCAATATCCGACTCAATAATTACAGCTTGATTGTACTGTTATGTATCTTTGCTCATCAACTTCATCGTATAATTTTAATACCTCGTAAATGATTTTGTCTTTGGATGGACCATCTAGTGGTGATGAAGAGACTTTAGGAGAGACCATTGGAGAAATGCTAGCCATGAAAATGGTTTGTGCGAGAGGTTCTTCATCAACATCGAGTCGTATGCATCACAATCGCCTACTTGAAAGGCATTCGATGATTATGGCTATCTCCTGAATTGGTTGCTCTTCCACATCTCGCATCATATGTCTTAGCATTTCCTCACCAAGAACAACAACCTCTTCATCCAAAGTCGCACCATTATCCCGAGCTTGCACAAGCAACATCTTATCCTTGAAGTACTCGGCATTCGAGGCGCTTTGGCGATGTGCGCTCCTTGCAATGTGTCCTCACCTCCACAGCTTGTAACATTTTATTGGCTTTGCTTGACCTGGTTTCCATTCCTTCCCTATTCGATTTGCGAGATAACATCTACCACTCCACCTCTTCCTTGTTCGATCGCTTTCTTGAACCGGCTACACCATAACCTTTCCATCTCGGCGGTTGCACGATTGTGTTGATTAGATGTCGCTCGAGGTTGTTGTTGGTGTGGGAGAGAGTTCATGTTTTGACCGATCATGAGAGCCGCTTGATTAATGAATTTTCCCGTGTGCATCAAGATCGCCTGTTTGAACATTGGATCGGGAATGAGTTTGTGATTACCATTACCCATGGGTATAACTTGAGATGCTTTGGTGGTAATTCCAATGTTTGAGTAGAAGGCGCTTGAATCATTTGATGAGCTTATCTCTCCTGGTTGGTTTTGAACCGATTTAGAATCCTTTTTCAAACATAGCATGTCTCTCATTCGAAGAAGGAAGGCATATAGTTGCTCATAGTTTGTATTCTTCAATCCTTTGGTTAGCTTCACAGAGGTGACAAACTTGTGCCATTCGGGATTCATGTTGTTCACAAACTTTGAGTTCAAATTGAATGTTTGGCATAGTCATTCGATGTTCCTCATATCATTAACAAGCTTGTGGAATCTCATGTAATACTCATAGACACTCTCATCCGGTTTCATCTTGAAGTGTTCAAATTCATCATAGAATTGTGATTCTCTGTCTTCCATAGTTAATTCGAACTGAGAGAAGCATCTTGACATTATCCCACACCGCCTTGGCTTCGTGTTGTGATTGATCGCCTTGTAGATATCTTTTGGAAGACCTTGAAGTACAATGTTAGAAGCCCGATATCGAGATCAAATCTCTTTTCTCCTTATCATCGAGCTCATCATATGTCTTTGGTCTATCTATTCCATAGATCATTGTTCCATCTGCAATTGATCAATTATGTCTCTAGTAGTCTTAACCCGATACGGTCCTTCATCAATGGATTTAAGAATGTTGACCCCATTTTCCTTTCCAAGACAAGACAACTGATTTGTTGAGCCCAAGAGTCGTAGTCGATTACATCAAGCATGGGTGGACGAGTATCTCAACCACCGCTTGAACATTCTCGAAAACAAAGGAGATGATTGTAGGAACGTTGGTAGGCATGTTAATAGATTAAACAGATTTTATAACTCTATGATTAAACCGGAAATAGATTCTTTCACGGATTTTACTAAATCAAGAGAAAACCGTAATACGTACGTAATCAACCAAGTCGCTAAGAAACCCTCGAACCAAGTCGCTAAGAACCAAGTCGCTAGCAAATTTTGACAAGAAGTCGCTAAGCACCAAGTCGCTAATATGTCAAGTCGCTAAATAGCAACTCGCTAAGCACCAAGTCGCTAAGATGTCAAGTCGCTAAATAGCAACTCGCTACACCAAATCGCTAATACCAAGTCGCTAACAAACTTAAGTACAAGTCGCTAACTTTCACTAAGTCGCTACCCGTAGTGGAGAATCCACTAAGTGTATCGTTTGTCGGCTTGTCTTAATAGACAAGTCGCTAAGCTCAACTCGCTAAGAACTTACTACAACTCGCTACCAACTTACAAAGTAAGTCACTACGAAGATAAATTATCCGTAGCTCAAGTCGCTAGCTAGAAAATCAAACAAACACCACTTTTCAATCCAAAACAACCCAACCAAGATGATTCAAGCTACCAAATCAAAACCCAAGCACATACAATGATTCTAAACACAAAACTACACCCAAGATTCAAACTTTAACACTAGAAATGATCCAATGATGCAAAAACCACTAAACTTTTTCAAACTCTAAAACCACCTAAAAGTCACTAGAAATCCAAAGATATGTAAGAGATGATCAAACCATGGCTCTTGATACCATTTGTAACATATTGGATTTCACATACACATCAAACCATAAGCAAAGTAGGCATACACAAGAGTTTTAGAGAGAAAGTTAGAGGTTTGGAAACTTTAGTGAGAGAAAGAAAATCTTATTATGAGCTCCAACTCTACCTTGGGAGGTAGAGAGTATTTATAGTCATTACATAAATTGCCACCTATCGGGCCGGATCGCATACAGGTGGGTAAAGAACCGTCTGTCCTCCACGGTGTTACTTAAACTAAATACTACTTAACTTATAATAATCTACGACTACGAGCTTTCTAAAGATTACATATACTTGAGGTGACCGACTCTTTAATATATGGATTTAGTAAATCCTAACACAAGCACTATTCAAGAAGCCAAAAACAGAGTTACAGTCTAGATGAGTAAATCATTTACACTAACAATGATATGCAATGTATGTGTCTAGAAAGAGTTGTGAGGTGCTAGTTTAGGATAATCTAGACTATCTTTAGATCCAAAAGGTGGAGTTGTTATTTGTGGAGATGAAGGAATTATGTTTAGAAGAGTAAGTGTTGGATTTAGATAGGCTTGAAGCAAGTACCATTTTGTGAGTTGGTTTTGGCTAAAAGATGTTTGCCTATGTGTTGGTATTTGAAGAGTAAGAAACACATGTATATGCATCCTTAAGAAAGTAAATTGTTTTAGAAGGTTGTTTTGGTCAACGAAAGCAATGAACTATGTATAGTCATTACGGATGGTGATTAGCATACAATGAGCTTCGTCCATGAAGTCATGTAGCTCTTCTCGATCAAAGCAAGATAATCGCTTGATGAGGCAAGTGGTTGTGATTAACTTAAAAGAAAAATTAATTTTACAACTTGTTTGATTAGTAATCCTAAGACAATGCAAAGTATTTCCATTGTAAACTTACTTTAGAAAAACATAGGAGTATAAATTTCTCAAGTGAGAGAATGAATATGAGACTATTACTAGCGGTGCTCAATTACGGCTAAACACGACCATTTTTACGGGGGATTCCACATACCCAACTTCTATCAAGGAAGCAATTCAACCGTTAGGTCAAATTAGTGCAATAAGTTCTCCAGTATTCATTCTCAAGTTGGGAAAATTTATATTCCTACAATGGCCTATCGAAGAGTAACAATGATGATACTTTGCTTCATTTTTATTAATATTATACTTGAAACAACTAAGGTGACGAAGGTGTCATGTTTTAAAAAAAATTAAAAGTTGTCCATATGGTGAACAAAAATGGTTGGATGAGCTAGTTCAACATATGTTATTGGAAAGCTCGAGTTAGGATTTTAAGATACGAACAATTATATTTGCGTTGCAAAATAATATACTTGAGTATATCGGATAAATAATCAAGTTGTTAATCCTACTATGAAGCTTGGAAAGCGATCATGAAAAGGAAAATGGGAGAGTACATCATCAAAACAAGTGTAGGTTATGATCCGATGTACATTTTTGTTGTTTTTAGAAAACGACACAAGAAAATATGAAATCAAGAAATCATATAAGCACATAAAACATTTATGTTGCACACATGACAAATTCAACTAGAAGCCATTTAGTATATTACATGTTTTAAACATTTTTCAACTTATATGACTTATCTAAGTATTTAAACGAACATTTTCGACACACCTAGATGTTATCCCAAACACTCCTTCAAACATTACATTGATTAATAAAATATTACTAAATCAATAAACAAGAGAATGAATAGCAAGTTGAGGAAACCACATATGTTATTCAAACAAACAAGCACCAAAACTAATCAAGTAATGCAAGGTAAGACAAATAATCATTTAGCATAGCATACGAAAGTTCTTTTCATCGCTTTCTGTTAAATATAAACATGTATACCAAGCTTGATTAGTTTCTTTTATATTTATAAATATGATCAAAACCTTAATTTCAAAAGAAGACACAATGTTGTTCAAAGACGAAAACATCCGTCTCCAATTAGATCAAAAGTTTGTGCAAAAGTTATGACCGAAAAATGACTTTCTATTATAAATCAATGATTCTGTAAATTTTGGTTTTGAATCAGTTTATGAAATCATTTTTAAATGAAAGTAGACTCAAATACCTTTCAAATGATAGGTGGCACGACTTCTACGGACTTACGGGTAATTAGTTATGAATTTTTGAAATTTAGACAAAAACTGTCTTCTGTACCACGGATCCGCCGGATCCCTTCCAAAAGGGATCCGCCCTTTGATAGCAAAGAGATCCGCGGAACTGACACAAATTTAAAAAAATGCATGTTTTGACCCGATGAAAAGGTTTAACCTTTTTAGACTTTTTAGTGAAGTTATATTACCCATTTTAATCTTTATTCAAGCTTGATTAACAAGATATCTAATAACAAAACTTCAAAGATAAAAAAAACAACGGAACACTTTTCATATTATGCTTGACTTCACCAAAAATTTGATACAAGGACCTTACTCGTTTTAAAAACCATTTGTTTTTAAAAACTAGAGTCAACCCGCTTTGATACCAATTGTGAAAACGTGGGGGGGTGAATACGTTTACTGTTTCAAACTCAAAACTTTTGTATCAAATATAGTATAAACCATCGCATTTGCTAATCTCGACGCGAGGATGCATTTAACGATTCTGACATGTAAGGCCAACCCTTAATATCACATAAGATTCCATAAGATTAATGGTTCATTATAAATCAAGTTTCACCATTATTAGTCCGGTTTATTTTCTTGATCAAACGTGTCATAATATGTAAAGTGTTAAATATAGTTTATGACTATATGAAAGACCAAGTATGCATCACACACATAAACATCAACCACATAGACAATCAACAATATAGGGCAAGAATAAAATTAAAGCGATAAGTAAAAGGATAGACAAACCGACACGAGGATTTATAGTGGTTCGGTCACGAATCTTCTCTTCGGCCTACTCCACTCCCCGAGTATCCAACTTGAGAGTTACTTCACTAGATAAAAAAACTCCATTCTTGGCGGAGAAAACCTTACACAACGTCGCTTACACTTTTTCCGGTACTAAGCTAAACACCGAGTTCTTCCACGAGGTAGAACCAAACCTATCAGCACGTCGCCTACTTTATCCGGTACAAGGCTAGATACTAAGTCCTTCCACGAGGTAGAACCAAACCTATCACAACGTCGCCTACACTTTATCCGATACAAGGCTAGATACCGGGTTCCATTACAAAGGAGGAACCATTACCCGACCAACACGACACATCTATGACACCCGTTATGTTTTTTGGTCCAACATAACAAACCTTGTGTTTTATGGCACAAACAAATAAACCATCTAATCTAGTTATAGATACAAGAATATGATACTAGACAATATCCAAGACAGTGTGTCTAATGGATATGAAATCCTAAACTAAACACCAAGAACACAAAGCATGATGTAGTTAGTCTTCTATGAATGAAGATGAAAAGTTTCCCAAGCTTGTTGTAGAAGATCTTCATGTGCTTGTATGATTGTGATGGGTGATCACTTAAGTAGGTAAGGATGCAAGATCTTTAGGCTTGCTTTGGAGGATCACTTCGGGAGTATGCTTACAACAAATGAAAGTTAGAAGCATTATGATCATATGAGATGAGGGTGGTTTAAATGTTTCCTAATGATCTAAATATGCTAGAAATGGTGGAGAGAAACTATGTGCAAAGGTGTTTAAATATGGTGAGAAGTGGCTTGCTATTTATAGGCAAAAAGACCAAACTATGTTTCTGTCCCATGGATCCCTTCTGGAGGGATCCGGCCCATGTATTTCCAAGGGATCCGTGGGCAATTAGAGAGATCCGTGGGACACTCCTCTTTACCCATGGGTTATGGGTCATGGTTTATGGGTCATGGGTCATGGACTTGAGTGCCCATCAAGTTACAATGTATCTAGACATTGGGTTATGGGTCTTGGGTCGTGGGTCATGGGTTTTACCCAACACATTTACTTATGTTTATGTATTTTATAAAATGTAAGTAACCAAAATTACTTAAGTGTTTTATAAACTATTTAACTAAACATGTTTAATGGTTTGTTAGGGGTTTGATCATAAGGCAACATAATAAAGATGTACGAACCTGTGTTGTACCATACAAGGACTTGAGTCGTCGAGAGGTGTTGAAAGTATGTTGAGACAAAATATAATTACAAGTAACTTATACATTTTATGTTATGTATTACTAGTTACATGTTTGTCATCAACAAAACAAATGAGACTGTATAGATTAAATATCGTTATATTTGCACTAACATGGTCCTCCGTGTTAAGGACTCGGTATTCAATTTGTACCCGAAAAAGTGTAAGAAACGTTGTGAGGCTTCTCAGTCAATTTGAAGGAGCTTGTTGACATAGTGCTTGAAGTCTCGAGTAGGTGACTCGGGGAGTGCAGTAGGGCAAGGAAGGTGTCCTTGTAGACGAACCACTATAAATCGGTTGTGTCATTTCTATCCTTTACTTTACTTGCTTTCATTACTTAAATTACTTATTGCTTTATATTTTCTATCCATCCATACGATTTCACATAATATCGAAACTAAAGTTTTTGAAACTAACTTAAAATCGGCAAAACTATTCAACCCCCCTTCTAGTTTTCCACAATTGGCATCAAGAGCAAGGTTTACAAAAGTTTTAAAGTAAATCGTATTTTAAAACTTTTCGATCACAATGGGCTCAAAATTATAAAGAAGGCAATCTATGCAACAACCTCCACTACTTGAAACTAATGGTTTTATTTATTGAAAAATAGATTCAAACTTATGTGAAGTCAAAAGATATTGATCTTTGGTACATCATTGTTGAAGGTGACTTTGAACCCACTACAAAAGATGATAAAACCGACAACCAAATAAACACACCTCATGATCAACTCTCCGATGATCAAAAGAAAAAGCTTTCCAAAAATAGTGAAGCTAAAATGGCTTTATACAATGCTTTACCCAAAAATGAATTCAAAAGAATTTCTATGCTTTAAAACTCTAAAGAAATTTGGAATTCTTTAGTTGTAACTCATCAAGGAAATCAACAAGTTAAAAAAAATAAAATAGATTTATTTGTTCAACAATATGAACAATTTTCAATATCGGATGAGGATAGTATAGATAATTCTTTTGCTAACTTTAATACTATAATTACATCATTACAAGCACTTGATGAGTCTTTCTCTAGTCTTAATCATGTCGAGATATCTAAGGCACTTCCATCCAAGTGGAGATCAAAGGTAACGGTCATCGAAGAATCGAAGACTTATCAATCCTCACCTCGACGAACTCATAGGCAATCTAAAGGTCTATGAGCTTGTCCTCGCTAAAGATTCCGAAGCCTCAAAAGAAAAGAAAGAGAAGCACAAATCTCTAGCCATAAAAGCCAAGAAGGTCTCAAGCGATGAAGAAAACTCTTCTTCGGATAGTGATGACGAAGAATATGCCATGGCGGTAAGGCATTTCAAGAAGTTCTTTAGAAAAAAGGGAAGATATGTCTAACAACCATATGAAGACAAGAAGGGGTTCCGGAAAGGAAAAGACGACAATAAAGCAAGGGATGAACGTGTATGTTTTAAATGTGGGGACCCTAATCACTTCATTAGTGAGTGTCCCAAACGTGACGAACAAAAGGCGTTCATGAGTGGTTCATGGGGAATGAGTGAGGAGGAGAACGAAGAAATTTGTCTCATGGCAAATGACTCAAATGAGGTATGTCCCGAATCTCTCTATTATAGTAGTTCATCATTAGATGATGAATCATTGCATCGTGAATATGATAAACTTTGCAAAATTAGTCTAAAAATTATTAACAAAAATAAGATTTTGAAAAACAAAAATGATCGTTTAGAAAAGGAAGTCATTGAGTTAAAAGGCAAATTAAAACGTTTAGAATAATGGAATATAGCAAATGGGGAATGTGAGCTTTTTGTTCAACTTCAAACACTAGTTGATAATCTTGATTCCAGGATTGCTAGAATGAATACTATTACTCTAGATATAATACTAGATAGTGTTAAAACATGAAACAATCAAAAGGGTTTAGGTTTTCAGGAACGTAATACATCGACTAGCGAGAATAAAGAAACACAATTCGTCAAAGCAAGCGAAAAAAGCATTCACGTAGTCACGGATCCCACGGATCCCTTGAAAAGGAACCGTCGATGTAAAACCAGGGATCCGTGGGTTTGTACCAGTAAACAGTAGAAATAATATAGCTACTTCATCTAGAACCGACTTTGTTATCGTTAACAAGAAGAAACCAACCCACATTATTGTTAGACAACCACCTCCACTAAAAAAAATCAAAGTTTTATGAGAAACAAAGGTCTATCGTTTTCAAAACCAAACACATTTATAAGGAGACCTAATAATGTTTATCCGAGAAGTAACCACCATCAAATGGGATGTAATCCTAATGTACAAAACGGTTTTCCTTTTCAAAAATTTACACCATGGAATGCATTCTCACCTTTTACATATATGCCTAACATGAATGAAATGTATAACACTAATGGACCCATGAACAAATGGGGACCAAACTTTTGAGTTAATTGCTTTTTTGGGTGTGCTTAAAGTTCGACCTAGATCCGGATGAATGGATCAAGGATAGCGGGTGCACGAGGCACATGACCGGTAATAAAGACTTGTTTTCCACATACGAATCCTTCAATGGAGGGAATGTGGTATTTGGTAATAGCAAGAGCAAAATCATCGGTATAGGTACAATTTCTCACAAATCTTTAACCATTAATGATGTGTGTCACGTAGAAAACCTAAACTTCAACCTTCTAAGTATAGGACAAATTGGTGATAAAAAGTGTAACGTACTTTTTAGTAAAACTGGTAGTAAAATATTGAAAAAACGGTATTACTATAGGTAGAGGCATTGGAAAACATGGAGTCTATGTCATTAAAATCGGTAATGAACCTAAAGACAAACTTTGTCTTACTTCTATGGATGATACTTCGACCTTATGGCATCGAAGATTGGGTCACACCAATATACGACTTCTTCAATCGCTATCATCTAAAGAACTAGTAAGAGATCTACCAAAAT
This sequence comes from Chrysanthemum lavandulifolium, assembly GCA_022545495.1. NCBI lineage: Eukaryota > Viridiplantae > Streptophyta > Magnoliopsida > Asterales > Asteraceae > Chrysanthemum > Chrysanthemum lavandulifolium. The sequence goes on along the minus strand of CM040241.1, from coordinate 155,471,055 downwards.
TAAAATATGAACATCATTTTTGTGACGCTTGTAACGTAGGAAAACAAGCCCATTCTAGTCACAAAGCTAAAAATATGGTCTCTACTACTAAGTGTCTAGAACTACTTCACAGGGATTTATTTGGTCCATCCGCCATTCAAAGTTATGGAGGTAACTACTATACTTTGGTCATAGTGGATGATTACTCTAGGTACACATGGACTAAATTTTTAAAGAATAAAACTAAAACATTCGATTACTTTGAAATATTAAGTAAGAAAATCCAAAGACAATTAGGAAGTCCTATAGTGTCTATTAGAACGGATAATGGTAGGGAATTTGATAATGAAGTGTAATTTGGAGCTTTTTGTGACGCTAATGGGGTAGTTGAAAGGAAAAATAGAACCCTACAAGAAATGAGTTGCACCATGATTAATGAGCAATCTATAACTCAACAATTTTGGTGCAATGCCGTTGATACATCAACCTACATACTTAACCGAGTCCTAATTAGACCATTCTTAGGTAAAACTCCATACGAGTTACTTCGAGGCAAAAAGCCTACGTTAGAACATTTTAGAGTCTTTGGTAGCAAATATGTTTTGTCATTTCTATCCTTTACTTTACTTGCTTTCGTTACTTACATTACTTATTGCTTTATACTTTCTATCAATCCATACGATTTCACATAATATCAAAACTAATGTTTTTGAAACTAACTTAAAATCGGTAAAACTATTCAACCCCCTTCTAGTTTTCCACAATGTCTATTTTAAAAAATGAATCATAGGGCATGTTGTATATTATTGGAAAAGGAAGAGGGATAATGGTTTTTTAGCAAAAAATGCTGCTAGTTTTAGCGCAAAGCTCAAAACAACATTGCTGCCTTCACAAAACGGGATTGACATTAATTGCTTGCATCAAAGTGACATAGTATCCATGACTAACGATTTGTTACTCATGGAGATGACAAAATAGACAATTTCGGCTTGTTATATGAATTTACTATCGAAGTTACAATTTTTTAATTTCTGTGAAACTTTGAATATGAAGCATAATGAGCGGAACACTGTTAGAACACAAAAAGTGTTAATCATTGGTGTAAGGACTTCTATGTAAAAAAATGTGTAATATATAGGGTGAATGTTGAAAACGTTTGTGTTGATGTAAGACCTCCTATCCTCGCAACACTTGTATAGTTGCAAGGGAAGCTAATAGGTTGAGAGGTCTCTTAATGTTTGGTTGTAAGGGTATAAATACCCCTACCTTATGGGTAATAATGTGTGTGTCAATATCATAGTCTTGCGAGACTTTTCCTCTATCTCTCTCTAGGATAGAAGTGTTCACATCCACTATCTCTCTAGCTTAGTGTATGATATAGGATTTCGGTGACAACAATTGTTATCAAGAGTCAAATATGACACGTTGTTGCGTTTAGTTGTGTTTGTTTTAGCTTTAGATCGTCATTAGTTGTTAAATTTTATGTTTTTTAGTCTTAAAATCGTTACTCTCTCTCTAGAAATGTTTTAGTATGATAAAGTCTACGGTTTACTCTTTTTAAGTGGTTAAATTGCAAAAATATTTTTGGAAAAAAAATCTAGAAGATTTGAGACACGTTTTTGGTTGATTACATAAACGGTTTAACGATTAAATGATGACTTTTGGTTAAGATTATTGGTTTCTTCAATTATAGTATATGTTTTTCCAAAGAAATACAAATGTAAGTTTGTATTCCCGGATCGTTTCCCGACGAAGGTTGAATAGAATTCTTAATTCGAGTCGCGTTTTCGTTAATTTGAATAGTGAAAAAGTGGGTAATTTGGGTTTTTACACTACAATTTATGAACATAAGCTAAAAAAAATTTAATAAGCAACTAAGACAATAATACGAAGCAATTATAAGCTAAAACACAAAGGAAACCAAAAAACGAGCACGCTCAGGCTAATCCCGGGCTTTAATAATGAAAATGAGAAATAACAACCCTAGAAACGCAAAACTATTTTTTCTACGTCCTAAATGACAAAAGAAAATTTTAGGAAAAAACCGGATATTTTTTTGAATTTTCTTTTATTTATTATGATTTAAAAAATAAATTTAAGAAAACTATTTATTAAAAATACTAAATGAAATTGGAAAATTATCAAAAAATTATAAAAATTACTTCTTAATAAGCTGAATAAGGGAAAACTGTTTATAAGCTATAAGGTTGACAACGTATATAAACGATTAATTACTGCACCCTTGGTTGAGACAAGTCCCAAGGGCGCAGTGGTTAGCGGTTTGTGTGTTGGTGTTGTGAGTGTACAGTGGTCTTTACACTTTTTTTATTTTTTATTTTTTTTTCAGTTTCTTTTAAAAACTTATAAACAAGCTTATAAGTACCAACTTTTGTAAAAACAAAACCTTTGAAACTTTTAGAAATAAGCAATTATTAAACTTTTATGGCACAAATTTGCTTTTAAAAGCCACAAAATCAAACACCAACTAACATATTTGAACACAAGCTTGAATAAGCTAATTCTACTCCTACAAAAAGCTATTAGGCTATAAAAGAGACCAAATTAAGCTACTAGATCTTAACTAAACACTAACAAATCAGTTATTAAGCTGAAAACCAAACTAAGCAAAACATGGACTATTGCATAACAACAAGCTATGGGTCAACTTTAAGCTAAATTTAACACTTGCAAACCAATAAGCTAAATCTTAAAAACCTCAAACAGATTCATATCAACCTCCAAACAATTCATAAATCCAAATTTCAAAACAAAATGAGCTCTTGAGAGCTTTTAGCAAGCTTTTGAAAATGGTGGTTCAGACTGTAGACACACTTATGAAATTAGGAAAAACACCTTGATTGAGGCAACTTTAAGCACATAATTAAGTGCACAAATGAACTTCAAATTCCAATTTAAGTGAAAACAAATTAAGGTTGATGACCAATGAGCTTATAAAACCACTTGTTATACTTTGAAAGTGTAACACCCCAACCCGACAAAGGTCTGAATTTCACATTATGAAGTCATATCACAACATACTAATAAAACGCAAGCGGAAGTCTTATTAAATAAAATACCAAGTCATATAAACGAATGACTTACAAAGGAAAAATACATAATCCAATATGTCTAAAAGATACGAAATATCAAAACAAATACTCTTCCAAAAGAGTCCAAAATAGTAAGGCAAAATAGGGTCGGTTCACTCAAATGCTCCTACTCTCAGCCCATCAAAGCCCAACATCTCACTTGGTACCTGCCGCATGAAAAAAAAAATGCGGCTGAGCTTAAAAAGCCCAATGAACAGATATAACAAAACAAAGGCTAAACATAATTAAAAATACAAAAAGAATCAAAGGATACTGATAATAAAGTCGTAACGAATGAGCACAATGAGTCAATGAGAAACCTGCAGAATACAATATTAACAGATAACCAGAAGAACAAAAATCAAAGGAGACCAAAGCAAAGCATCGCATCAGCGAACAAATATAAACACATATAAATAACCAAACATACAAGTACCGGAACATAAAAAAAAGGAGTTGATGAACATTATCATAATAAAAACAAGCAACCAAACAGTGTACAAGCATATCAGTCAGCGGATCAACTAAATATGAATATGGCAAAACAAAGAAATCAGATAATCAAATATACATAAGCTAAGCAGAACTCTATAATCAGGCGAAATCAACTGAATAGAATGTAAGCATGGCAATCACACAAGTCAGAATATCAAAAATTAATAAACATAATAAATATCATAACAAGCTGAGATACTAATAGAAGTATAAGCATGTCAATAACAAGTATAAGTAGGAAATACTGAACGAACATCATAATTAAATTAAGTAACTGAACAAGAATATAGCATGGCAACTAAACAAGTCAACTAGACAGATAACATAAGTTGAACCATATTCCTTCATCAACCAGTAACATGAACAGAAATGTAAACATGGCAGATCAACAAGTAAGATAAACATCAATTACTATGCCGAATCGATAACATAAGATCCGAAAATACAAAACAGAAGTACAAACATGGTAATCACAAATAGCAGGTAGATTACTAAATGATAATCATAGCCCACGAAATAACTGAACGAAGTATAACATGATAACCGGATAAATCAAATGATTACATACTAGCATGGCAACCAAGCGAATCAACTAGTTACATAATAGCATGGTAAGTGGATAATCAGATATTAGCATGATAACAAATGAATCAGGTAACCACATACTAACATAGTAGACAGAGAAATCATGTTATCATATAATAGCATAGTCAGCACTTGAATCCAATAATCATATAATAGCTCGGTAAACAGATAAAGTGGTAGTCTGAAGTATACGGTTGGCAGCCAACCGAAATGGAGTGAAAGCATAGTAAACAAATGAACTGAAGAATGAGTATAATAACCAAATGAACTGAAGTATGAGCCCGATAGTCAAACGAATCATATAAGAATACTGAGTGAGTAAGCAGTCAATTGAATAACTGAATAGGCATAACAACTGAATGAATAAGAGTGTCAGATAATCACATAGACACAAAATCAGAATGTTGCCATAGAGCACCAAATACTAAAGGAGATACTCCAATAGCCAAATATACCAAATCGCATATCATAATCCATATCAGCCAAATCATATCAAATCCCATATGAAATCTACCAAAACATATCAAAGTGTACATGGGTAGCTAGCCCAGTGTACCAAACTGTGAAGGGGTATATTGCACACACTCACCACATCACAAAAACTGAACTGAGTACCTAGGATACATCCATACGCTCCCTGCAAACAAATCAAATATACATATGCCAGTTCAAGACTGTACATACGTATTCATAGTGGCCAAGTGTACACATATAATAATCATATCAATAAGGGAACGCCGAAGACCAATCACACAACACTAGATAGTGTCATGTCATTGGTGCATCAATGACATGTCCATGGTACCTCCATGGCTAGTTAGGTAGGGCAACTAAACAAAACGAATCATATCATATTAACTGATCATATCAACATAACGGAATCATATCAAGAAAGGATCTCAAACATATATCATATCAAACGAATAACTGATCAAATATCAAATCAAAGGATCATACCCAAAACGAATCATATCAAATGGATCATCTCGAATTAAAGCAAGGAGAATATGAATCGAATATCAAATATAGACAAGAGTCATGAGAGAAAAGAAGTATCATTACTGAAATAACGGAATATCTCTACCTCAAAGTGTGTGCACGAGAGCAAAGCACATAAAGCTATTCACCTCTCCCTTTTCACAAGATCTACAGTAAATATACTCACATATCACCAACATATTCATTTTATAAGCTTCTCATATATCTATAAGTGTTTTACTTATTGTATTCTCATTGTGTCTTTTATTTTTTTAACTTCACATCTGGACCAGTTTTACACAAATTTATTGACCCATCAGAAATACTCCAAAAATTATAAGAAAATTCCCAGAGGTTCCCACATTAGTTAAGTAATTTCAAAATTTTTTTCAGATTTTATCTCAGAGCCTAAGGGTGTGTTTGGTTCGCTGTAGTTCACTGGTTTTAGGAGGTTTTGTATTTAAAATACGGTAGCATGATCTGTTTGGTTGAAGTTAAGATGTGATGGTTTTGTCTTTAGAATATGGTGAACGGATGGTTTAATAAACCATCTGTTGAGTGATGAGTTAAAAAACCTGTGGGGCCATCAATTATATTAAAATAAAAATACCAAAGTGCCCACTCAAATAAAATTCAAATCACTCTACTTTCAACTTTTTTAAAGGGCGATTAAGTCATTTACTCAAAATTACATTTAGTTCCCTCTTTAAAAACTGGACAACCAAACACCAAACATAATTTAAAATCCTCATTTTTTAACCCCACAAAATACTATAATTTCAAAACCCCAGATTTTAATTTCACCAACCAAACACCCCCTAAGTGTGGTTTAAAAATCCATATTTCCAGCCTTGCCCAGAAAGTGTACAGGAAGTATACCTCAAAAGCTTACGTTTATTAGACCTGCTTAAACACCTTGGAAAAATTCCCAAAAATTCCAGAAATTCAGTAATGTCTTAAAGATCAATCCTGTAAAAGGAGAGCTCAAAAATCCATTTGGTTTGAAAATGAAAAATCAAACACTCTAACTGAATTTCAGACTCAATTTCTCAGCTTTGACACTTAATCCCGTAAAATTCAAAAATACGACTTAAACAACTCCAAATTCGTTCAAACCAATTTGTGAACTTACCCAATACATAAAATAAGTTTTGTCAACAAAAACCCAGATTTTAACCCTTATGAAACTCAAGTTACAATGCCCCCATATTCAGCTTCCAAAATAGTCCCATGTCCGAAACCCGTCTAAAGTTAACGTATCACATGTTTTACTTATTCAAAGGCACCCATGAGTCATGTAAGCTACACAACCTGTTTTAATATCATCTTATCATGTTTACCATTTCATATTTCCCGCTTCATGAATTTTATACACACACGTTATATAATTAATGAACCAAACAACCAATTACTCCACATAAAATCATAAATATTTCCACTAATTCACCTAGGGTTTCATCTTGTTAACCCGATTAGTACCACTTCAATCACAATTTAATATACATAATAAGGATTCTCAAAACACGATATAACAACAACCCATATTTATGAATTTTAACAAGCTAATAAATGTACCCAAAGTCCTTTCTCATCAAATCATAAACAACGACATAGGGTTTTCATTTATGTCGATCAATCAAAGTGTATCATGTGCGATTTTAGGAGCTTGTTAAGGTGGTAATTATGGGTCGATTAAGGAACAAAAACCTCCTGATGTCGAGGCCACAACAGGACAGGTTGAAGGTTTTTAAAACAAAATATAGTGTCCCATGTTTTATAATGAATCCCATGTTACCATGTTCTGAACCATATTAACGAGATCAATACCAATCTTGACGTGCAAAACAGATTAACGAACCATGGATGAGAGTCGCATGATCAGGAAACAAAGAAAATATACCTTGGTCGATCTAAGGACAGTAAGCACAGGAACAATGAACAAGACTCCCCCACTCGACACCCTTATCAACTACATGATCAATCACCAAACTTGTAAACCCCACGACCACCTGCTGCTGCTGCCACGATCAGAACACCACCCTTACCCACGATCACACCTTGATGTGCTGCTGCCCAAACGTGCCCTGGAATTATTTTGGAAAAGTTCTTTTGATGCCGTTCTTTTTGTTTTACAGGAATTGGTTTTTAGGGTCTTGAATGAAGGAGGAAAATGATATACGGTGTCTGAATTATAGGGGATATGGGAAAGTGATTTATGCCGAGATTTATGTGATTGATGGACTCTTTCCATTTTTCAAATATTAATGAATCTAGACATTTTTATAACCCATAAATAGTGTACACTTATAAAAAGATTTGGCCTAGGGAAATACATATAAATCGTGTATGTGTATACATGTATAATTAAATGTAACTTTTATTTAACTTAGGTTATATTTTATATAGGCTTGTAATATGCTTAGTATAGATTTTAGAAATTGTACATTGTAGTCTTTTATAACTCAAATTCAAGTTCATACTTTACATCGTATTCTATAAATTCCAAATTTAAGTAGTGACGAATTAAAGTTCAAAATATATGACGGAAAAATTAAGAGACGAAAACTAGGTTATTACAATTCTTCCCCTCTAAAAAGAAAATTTCGTCCTCGAAATTGAAAAGACGTAAAAGTAGACAAAGACGTAACAATTCACGAAAGAAATGCCAATAAATAGTCTCACACTCGGAGAGGTTCTTCCAAAAGAATCTACACAAACATAAATAGTTTTTGTGGAAAACTAGAAGGGGGTTGAATAGTTTTTCCGATTTTAAATTTAGTATCAAAAACTTTAGGTTCGATCTTAAGTATAAAGCAATAATAATGTAAGTAATGAAAGCAAGTAAATTAAATGATAGAAAGTAATGACACAACCGATCTATAGTGGTCCGGCTACAAGGACACCTTCATTGCCCTACTCCACTCCCTGTGTAACACCCCAACCCGACAAGGGTAAAGATATCGCAAATACGGTTTCATATCAGAACTTTAAATACTATACAATAGCGAAAGTCTTTACAAAATATTCAAAAAGAAAACATAAATAGCTAAACTTCAAAATAAATCGAAGATCTCTATGGTCAAATCTTGCTCTCACTCTACTCTCAACCCGATCACCTATCCCATAAGCTTATCTTGAATGCTTAAAATACCGCCATGAGGAAAAGAAAGTCTTGGTGAGCTTCGAAGCCCAGTGAAAAGATATAACAAAACGAAAGCTAAACAAAAACATAAATACGAATTTAACAAAGAAACGAATAACAAAATCATAGCGGAACGAGAATAATGAATCATTGAGGATTCTGTAGAAACACAATTTCACAGAAATCCGGAACAACAATTAGCAATCAAGGACAAACACATAGCATATTGATGACTCCAACGCAAACACATCAAAATAACCAGACACTTAACACATCAAGAAGAAATAGATTACATATAAACCAAACGAAAAGTCTAAGGCTAACGAAATACTTCCTAGAAAATAAACATGGCATTCAACAAATTAATTAACCTTCACTTAACACACTTAATTCAATATTGCAAGAATGAAAAATAGCAGGTCAAATCATGGCGCCTCAAAACCAATAGAAAACATAGTAGACAAACTACAATTAAATAGACCAAACAAAACATAGCATAACCATTAGCAATTATCAAAACAGATATCATAAGCTAAATCGGTTCTCGGATCAAATCCTAACATCGCAGAGTTTAAGCATGGCGGTCACATAGGCGTATAAAACACTAACGTATAAGCAAAGTTCACAAAATTAACTGAACAATTTATACATACTAAACTTATAGAATACTCACATTTCACACTAGCACATCCATCTCACAGATCAACGAATTCACGTAATGATAAACTAACATGACATCAGATGATAGCATATGAATCATATTTAAACATATTAATCCTATCTTAGCATAGCAGACGGTAGTCACATAAACATACAAAAGCATAAACACATATAATAGCATATAATAAGCCTTGCACATAATCATAAATACTTGAACATACCGACTCATAATCAGAATACTTAACATAGAAATAACAAATAAGGATTTAGTTAACTACCACGAGCCCAAAACATATCATATCAAAAACATCATAACTATATAGAAACAATCTCAAAATAATACGGAGTAGCTAGCTCCCAGAGTTTTATGAAGATGCGTATTGCACACGACATTATTCATCTAAACAAATCATATCGAACAACAGATCAGATCTAGGATGCATCCATACGCCCCACAAACATACATTGATAATATAATATAACATGAGCTCATAACAATAACGAGATAAGGGGCGTGGCGAACTTCACTCTCGCGCCTGAGTCATGTCAATGGTGCATCAACGACACGGACATGGAACCCCATGACTAGTTAATAATTTGGCTCGGGTGTCAAACTAACTTAGGTCAAATTAGAATGTCAAACCGACATAGATCATATTTTATCAAATGTTTAATCATGTTTTCAAAATCAAAGTCTTCATATCATATAGTTCAAAATCAATGTTTTATGATTCAAAATCAAAGTTCAGATAAGCAACAGCTCAAAAGACACATTAGTGTTCATAGCAAATAACATATCATATAACTCATATCATAAGGTTAATATTCAAATATAACAGGGTTCAACAAATATGCACATCAAAGTCTTCCTAACATAAAGTTCAAATCAGATATCGCATGGTTCAATAAAACATAAGTTCAGATAAGCAACAGGTCAAACAATTAGGAAAGGGTTCATAGCAATGGCATAGGGAATCCTAATAAGTAAAATAGGAAAGCGAACGAAAAGAACATCATAAGGAACCTTTACTAAAAAGGTCAGAATATATGTACCTTAAAGCAAATGAGAGAAAAACAACGAATGTAAGAATACGAAGATGTAACGTCGCGTCTCCTTCAACGAATCTACACGGATTATGATTTATTTAATACTTATTAGCATCATTAAAGTTATAACGGATTAATCACATTAACATTCTTAGAGTTATAAGTATATTCTCATTTTATAAGCTTCTTATGCATTTGTAAGTGTGTTACCTATTGATATCATATTTTATCTTCGGTTTCTTAAACTCATATTCGGACCAGACTTTAGCGATTTTATAAAATACTTACTTAGCTCAAATGAAATCAACCAAAATCCCAGAGGTTCCCATATGAGTTAAAAGACTCTACAAAATTGGTGGGTTCTATATCTATGCCAAATGGCCTATGGAAAATCACAAGTCCGACCTGTCCGTAAAGTAATCAGAAAATACACCTTAAAAGTTTACGCTTATTGGACCTATTTAGACACCTTGGAAAATCCCAGAACTCCCGAAATTCATTTATGTCATAAATATCACTCCTGTAAAGGAGAGCTCCCAATTCCTTATGGTTTGAAAATGAAAATCGAACAATACAACTAAATTTCGAGACCCGTTTTCTCAGCTTTGACACTTGATTTTGTAAAATTCAAAATACGACTTAGACAACTCCAAATTCGACCAAACCACTTGGAAAACTTAACTAAGACATAAAATAATCTTTTCCCACAAAAACCCAGATTATTGCACTTATAAAATTGGATCTATGACACGCACAAGTTCGACATATGATGCTGTCCAGTTTAGGGTTTATCAAAACCAATATAAGCACATGTTTAACCTACCCAAACGCACCCATGACCCATGAAAACCATACGAACTGTTTTAATAGTATCTTAACATGCCCTTACTCACCCAATCCGATTCAAACCAGCCCCCAATCTCATCTTTTGAAACAAAGCGCCCTAATTAATTACCTAGGGTTTTCTACACCTTGATTTTATGCGACCACATTACTATTTTATGTGATAGTTTTATTTGATATATGCATGTATTCTTATGGTATACTCATGACGAAACAAAAGAAACAAGGAAGAAAACATGGAAACGAGTTGAGGTTTACAAACCCTTGAGCTTGTCGAATGGAAAAAGCCACGAACAAGACGAGAACGAGCCAAGACTCATGACCACGCCTCCTTTGATTCATACCCACGACCACATCGCTTCCATCAAAACCCACGATCACAAAATAAACTTATCACAACCTCCTTAAAACAGCCTCACGATTCTCATGTGCTCCTCTTGTGGTCGAATGGAATAAGAGAAAGAGGTAGCCGCCACTTTTGATATTAGGGTTTCTTGTGTTTGAGTGTGTGAAAGTAAGTCACGAAGAAAAGAGGAGGGGTGGGGGAAACACCGGTTATGTTTTAGACGAGCCAAAGGGAGGATTAATGGGCCAAGTCCAATTTCCAACTTATAACATAGATGGGCTTTTACATTTAAGTTAATAAGTGTCTTGTAACGTATGAAATTTCGGCTCATGTAACATATAGACGCGTAATCTGTATAGACATAAAGTGTCAGAAGATTTCATTTATTTTGTACATTAGGTTTGACAACTTTTACGAGTTAGGTTAAATTTTACGTTTAAGGAGCTTGATGAATTTTACGTATTTTATAAATATTAAATAGAGGGCAAAATAGTCATTTAACATATTTGCGATTTTAGGGTTTTACAACTCTTCCCTTCTAAAAAGAAAATTTCGTCCTCGAAATTGAACAAGACGGAACAGTATGGCAACAAATGTGGATTTCGGAACTTCAAGGAATATATGACGAACGCTAATCATATACTTATAAAAGTATTAGCAGTAAAAAGATGAGATGCCGAAAATCAAAAACACACTCTAACTTATTCCGGTATCTAATGATGAAAATAACGCATGCATAGACAAAACGAATCCTAAAGGTCTTACTAATCACATATAATCAAACTAAAAGGATCTAATGCTCCTCAAACACTACACGAAATATCCTATGATCAAAATAAGGGTACACGGAGACATACACATTTAGAGCAAACATAGTAATCCATGGTTCACACAAATCATAACAATTTCGAATTCCAAGCGTACAAAACTTACACGTAACAGATATCGACAAAATCTCACAAATAGGTACAAAATTCCAATCAAACATGAGGAGTGACAAATAACAGATACAAGTCAAAGTCCAATCACGTATCAACCACAGGCATTTCCCCAGACGTCATATAATTTCAATAAGTTCAAATTATATGATCTCGGTATTATCACGTTGATCAGGCCATAATACTTGCATCACATAACAAGTTCTTATTGTCATCATATTCGTCCCGGTCATGGAAAACCACATAACCGTAATCACAACAAACATATCACATACAGATAACATACTGACTAGCAAGTAACATACTATAACAAACCGGATCACATACATACAAAGATATCGACATCAAACAACTTACCATACCACAAAAGAAAAGAAGGCCACCAATGCACAAAACAGTTCCTCATGACCCATTACTGACGATCCAGAAAGAAAAGCTGAGTTATACCAGAATGCTAAACGATAAAACTTCACGATTCAAACCGAGTTCTGAACGAATCAAAGAAAAGTAATGCCGATCAAAATCGCGTAGCAAGATATCAAACCGCCTCAAAACGCGTGACAAACGAATCAAAGTAACACACGTCGCGCCCAAATCATATGAAGTAGATGAACCTTCTCAGCCACCGGTTGAATCTTATCTCCGTCTTTTGCGCCTTTGGTTGGTCCGTCCGGCTTCCTCCAAAGAAGATCTCGATGTCTCCAACAAAGACGGCAATGGGTGTGGCTTCGCTTCACGAACCTCTCCAAAGACAGGGGGCTATTGCAAAGAACTCGTAGGTATCATCTTCTTTGGCCCCACGGTTAGTCTCCATCTAACGATCGACAAACGGACGAGCGAAACAAAATAACAAAATTCGATGCGAAAGAGGAGGGCCAAAACGGTGAAGACAAAAGAATATCGAAGTCGAATCGAACGATACCAAAAGGAATCGAAAGATATTTGAACAATGGAAACCTAATGTCTACCCAATCCTCACAGGTCATAGCCTAAGCTCTAAGGGTCCTAAAACCTAGAGCTCGATACCATAATTGTAACACCCAACCCGACAAGGGTAAAGATATCGCAATACGGTTTCATATCGAACTTTAAATACTATACAATAGCGAAAGTCTTTACAAAATATTCAAAAGAAAACATAAATAGCTAAACTTCAAAATAAATCAAGATCTCTATGGTCAAATCTTGCTCTCGACTCTACTCTCAACCCGGATCACTATCCCATAAGCTTATCTTGAATGCTTAAAATACCGCGCCAGAGAAGAAAAGTCTTGGTGAGCTTACGAAGCCCAAAGAATGTATATAACAAAACGAAAGCTAAACAAAAACATAAATACGAATTTAACAAAGAAACGAATAACAAAATCATAGCGAACGAGAATAATGAATCATTGAGGATTCTCAGAAACAAAATTTCACGTAAACCGAACAACAATTAGCAATCAAGGACAAACACATAGCATATTGATGACTCCAACGCAAACACATCAAAATAACCGACACTTAACACATCAAGAAGAAATAGATTACATATAAACCAAACGAAAAGTCTAAGGCTAACGAAATACTTCCTAGAAAATAAACATGGCATTCAACAAATTAATTAACCTTCACTTAACACACTTAATTCAATATTGCGTGAATGAAAAATAGCAGTCAAATCATGGCGCCTCAAAACCAATAGAAAACATAGTAGACAAACTACAATTAAATAGACCAAACAAAACATAGCATAACCATTAGCAATTATCAAAAGATATCATAAGCTAAATCGGTTCTCGGATCAAATCCTAACATCGCAGAGTTTAAGCATGGCGTCACATAGGCGGATAAAACACTAACGTATAAGCAAAGTTCACAAAATTAATCGAACAATTTATACATACTAAACTTATAGAATACTCACATTTCACACTAGCACATCCATCTCACGATCAACGAATTCACGTAACGATAAACTAACATGACATCGATGATAGCATATGAATCATATTTAAACATATTAATCCTATCTTAGCATAGCGATTGGTAGTCACATAAACATACAAAAGCATAAACACATATAATAGCATATAATAAGCCTTGCACATAATCATAAATACTTGAACATACCGACTCATAATCGAATACTTAACATAGAAATAACAAATAAGGATTTAGTTAACTACCACGAGCCCAAAACATATCATATCAAAACATCATAACTATATAGAAACAATCTCAAAATAATACTGAGTAGCTAGCTCGAGTTTTATGAAGATGCGTATTGCACGACATCATTCATCTAAACAAATCATATCGAACAATGATCGATCTAGGATGCATCCATACGCCCACAAACATACATTGATAATATAATATAACATGAGCTCATAACAATAACAGATAAGGGACGTGGCGAAACTTCACTCTCATCGCCTAGAGTCATGTCAATGGTGCATCAACGACACGGACATGGAACCCCATGACTAGTTAATAATTTGGCTCGGTGTCAAACTAACTTAGGTCAAATTAGAATGTCAAACCGATATAGATCATATTTTATCAAATGTTTAATCATGTTTTCAAAATCAAAGTCTTCATATCATATAGTTCAAAATCAATGTTTTATGATTCAAAAATCAAAGTTCGGATAAGCAACACTCAAAAGACACATTAGTGTTCATAGCAAATAACATATCATATAACTCATATCATAAGGTTAATATTCAAATATAACAGGTTCAACAAATATGCACATCAAAGTCTTCCTAACATAAAGTTCAAATCGATATCGCATGGTTCAATAAAACATAAGTTCGAGATAAACAACAGTCAAACAATTAGGAAAGGGTTCATAGCAATGGCATAGGGAATCCTAATAAGTAAAATAGGAAAGCGAACGAAAAGAACATCATAAGGAACCTTTACTAAAAAGGTAAGAATATATGTACCTTAAAGCAAATGAGAGAAAAACAATGAATATAAGAATACGAAGATGTAACGTCGCGTCTCCTTCAACGAATCTACACGGATTATGATTTATTTAATACTTATTAGCATCATTAAAGTTATAACGGATTAATCACATTAACATTCTTAGAGTTATAAGTATATTCTCATTTTATAAGCTTCTTATGCATTTGTAAGTGTGTTACCTATTGATATCATATTTTATCTTTCAGTTTCTTAAACTCATATTCGGACCAGACTTTAGCGATTTTTTATAAAATACTTACTTAGCTCAAATGAAATCAAGCAAAATCCAGAGGTTCCCATATGAGTTAAAAGACTCTACAAAATTGGTGGGTTCTATATCTATGCCAAATGGCCTATGGAAAATCACAAGTCCGACTGCCCGTAAAGTAATCGAAAATACACCTTAAAAGTTTACGCTTATTGGACCTATTTAGACACCTTGGAAAAATCCCGAACTCCCGAAATTCATTTATGTCATAAATATCACTCCTGTAAAAGGAGAGCTCCCAATTCCTTATGGTTTGAAAATGAAAATCGAACAATACAACTAAATTTCGCACCCGTTTTCTCGGCTTTGACACTTGATTTTGTAAAATTCAAAATACGACTTAGACAACTTCAAATTCGACCAAACCACTTGGAAAACTTAACTAAGACATAAAATAAACTTTTCCCACAAAACCCAGATTATTGCACTTATAAAATTGGATCTATGACACGCACAAGTTCGACATATGATGCTGTCCAGTTTTAGGGTTTATCAAAACCAATATAAGCACATGTTTAACCTACCCAAACGCACCCATGACCCATGAAAACCATACGAACTGTTTTAATAGTATCTTAACATGCCCTTACTCACCCAATCCGATTCAAACCAGCCCCAATCTCATCTTTTGAAACAAAAGCGCCTAATTAATTACCTAGGTTTTCTACACCTTGATTTTATGCGACCACATTACTATTTTATGTGATAGTTTTATTTGATATATGCATGTATTCTTATGGTATACTCACGACAGAACAAAAGAAACAAGGAAGAAAAATGGAAACGAGTTGAGGTTTACAAACCCTTGAGCTTGTCGAATGGAAAAAGCCACGAACAAGACGAGAACGAGCCAAGACTCATGACCACGCTCTCCTTTGATTCATACCCACGACCACATCGCCTTCCATCAAAACCCACGATCACAAAATAAACTTATCACAACCTCCTTGAAACAGCCTCACGATTCTCATGTGCTCCTCTTGTGGTCGAATGGAATAAGAGAAAGAGGTAGCCGCCACTTTTGATATTAGGGTTTCTTGTGTTTGAGTGTGTGAAAGTAAGTCACGAAGAAAGAGGAGGGGGGGAAACACCGGTTATGTTTTAGACGAGCCAAAGGGAGGATTAATGGGCCAAGTCCAATTTCCAACTTATAACATAGATGGGCTTTACATTTAAGTTAATAAGTGTCTTGTAACGTATGAAATTTCGCTCATGTAACATATAGACGCTGAATCAGATAGACATAAAGTGTCAGAAGGTTTCATTTATTTTGTACATTAGGTTTGACAACTTTTACGAGTTAGGTTAAATTTTACGTTTAAGGAGCTTGATGAATTTTACGTATTTTATAAATATTAAATACAGGGCAAAATAGTCATTTAACATATTTGCGATGTTAGGGTTTTACACCCCGAGTCACCTACTCGAGAGTTCAAGCACTATGTCAACAAGCTCCTTCAACTCGGCGGAGAAGCCTCACAACGTCGCTTACACTTTTTCCGGTATAAAGCTAAATATCGAATCCTTAACAC
This sequence comes from Chrysanthemum lavandulifolium, assembly GCA_022545495.1. Classification (NCBI taxonomy): domain Eukaryota; kingdom Viridiplantae; phylum Streptophyta; class Magnoliopsida; order Asterales; family Asteraceae; genus Chrysanthemum; species Chrysanthemum lavandulifolium. The sequence continues at coordinate 155,454,195 of CM040241.1, read as the reverse complement.
GGAGGACCAAAACAACACAACTATAACACAAAAACTATGTGAAATATGAAATATTGTGAAGGAACAAATCAATCAAGGACCCCTTGCTTGGATGACTTGTAGTATCTCGTGATCTCGCCTTTGAGAAGGACCTATATGAGAATCACAACAAAAGAAAGAAGAACTACTATATAGATCAAGAGATCTGAGATTAGAAGAGAGAAGTAATATATGAGAGAGTTTGTAAGAAGAGGGGTGAGTTACAATGAAGAAATGACTCACTATTTATAGGAAAAAAAACCTCTACTGTTCCCCGGATCCCACAGATCCCTTACTTTAGGGATCCATCCAGTGTAATCCCAGGGATCCGTGGACGCTCCTCCCTATTTGGGTTATGGGGCATGGATCATGGGTCATGGGTCATGGGTTATGGACTTTGGGTCATGGGTATCCAAATAGATACAATGTATCTAGACATTGAGTCATGGGCATGGGTTATGGGTTATGGATTTGCTCCATGGGTATGGGTCATGGGTTATGGTTTTTACCCATCCTAATAAACTATTACAACAAATGAATTATTATAACAATTTATGTTAAATGACTATATATGTGAATGCTTTACAAAAATAACATGTATCCTTATAATTTTACTTATGATAACTTTATATTTTTTATCAACAAAACACAAAGAGTTCGCTAAATATGAATAAACGTTTTTACGATATATTTGTATTAACAATCTCCCCATTTTTGTTGATGACAAAACATAATGTTATGATGAGTAAAACTTAAGATTAGATGTATGTTTTGAAAGCATATGTAAGTTTTACTTTTTTCCCCCTTTTTGTCGAAACAAAAAGCGAACCTAACGAAGAAATAAAGTGTGGAAAAAAATAGTATAATCCACGAAGTACTAACTTCCCCTTGACGGTAGCTCCCCCTAAAATTGGGCGTCAAGTGAGAACATATAATACCTACAAAGAAAAGGTTAGTAGTAACATGTAATAAAATCTTGTATGGGACGAGAAACAAGATGGAGAGCCAAGGTATGAAAACAAGATGGAGTAACATGTAATAAAATGACAAAGTGTAGTGGTATATAGGCCACATACAAAAATGTAAAAACTAAAAACAAGGTTTGTTCTTTAAAATGAGTCAAAATAAAAAAAATAGAGAAAATAGTAATATCATTCCTTCCATGCTTGCATAAGGTTAATTATGGAAGTTTTGGTGAGTGACGATGTTGATGTTATCAAGGATGTGGTTAAGTATGAATCGCATCTCGTCCCTTATTTCTGTTGCAAGTTCCCTAGTAGATTGGCAATGTTCACAATGTAAATGATGTGGGTATTGTGTGTGGATGGTTTCCGGGTAAGTTTGATTTGTGAAAGGCGAAATATGTGGTGGAAAAGTTGGAAAATATGGATCAGAGTCCATTATGTTGGTGAGTGGTGGAATATAAGAACCTAGATGTTGTTGTAAAATAATGGGAGCTAAAGGTGGTAAAGTTGCAAGATCTTTGTAAAGTGTGTTTGGAGATGTTGGTGGTGTTAAAAAGACTAGTTCTTTTAGGTTTAAGTTGGAAGTTTGTTGAAATGATGTGGGTGGTGGACTAGACACGGGTAGTGGAATTTTTTTTGGAGTCTTAAGGAGTTCCGACAGGGTGATCTTAGGTGGAGACTTGATAGGTGATGGTGGTGATGTGCTTTCTGGGGATTGATGATGTACCATCCGATCAGGTCGAAGGACACCCCTTCGACCTCAGTTGAATTTGCATTACAAAGACCCAAGTATTTCTTCATAAGTCATTGGTGGCGTAAAATCATTCATCATTGATATGGTTACCAGTTGGGAATTCGCCAGCCGAAGGCCTATGCCCTTCGTAGTCTTCTCTTGAAGGCACCAAGACAAAGGAGAACCTTGACTTGGTCTTCCCCCACGTTCCCACTATCTCCTTAGCTTCCTCGCCAAGGCAAAGAGAGTGGGGATGAAGCCCTAGCAGTTACCACAAATCATGGGAGGCCCCCATGATCTTCGAAACGTGTGCTAACACTCTCCAAGCTTATTTATTCATCTATAAGTAGGTTGGACGAGTCATTTCAAGGGTATGTTCACTCAACGCAGTATTTCACATACTTCATATTACTTATAACACATATCACATACTTACTCTCACGTCGGAGGTGGTTCGCAGGGTCTAACCCCTACGCAATCACTTAACGAAGTGTCTACTATTTCTTATTGCAGATTGGCTACAAGTTTGGCGCAAGCATATCACCCCTTATACCCTTCGATCACCATCGAAGGCCTGGTCGTACAAATTATTGTACAATCAGTGGCGCCATCCGTGGGACCTGCTACAATTGGTCTCGTTATTCCAAACTTATAACCAGTCAATCACACTTACTAGTTTCACGGCATGAATCAAGGAAGAGAGGATACATCCCCTCCAGGTTTCTCGACCTTGACACCAATCCCAGTTAACGATCCTAACAACCTTCCCAACATAACCGCGTCCACCTTTACCACACGATCTCACCCTAAAATAACTCCCAACAACCATGCTTAAACTTCGGCTAACTCTGAACCAGTAATCAGTCCTACGTTCTTCGAAGCCAATATCGAAGCACTGGAGTCTCTACTAAGGGCTCGAAGGAGGCAAGCTCGGAACGTGGAGATGCGGAGGCAGTTGGAATACTCTAGCGATGAGTATGACGAAGAGATAGAAATGGAGGCTAGGCCCTTGGCCCATGGGGCTACACGCTCAATGCTGAGGATAGGGTCTCCGGGCAGTCGAAGGCCGAGTGGAAGGTCGGTTAATTTTGAAGATATTCTGAAGAGGCTCCACGAGAAGGGAGGAACGATGGAAAGCTCCAATGGAAGGAGTCACCAAGGAGACTACGGAGGTTAACTTGCCACCACTTTGGCGCCCCACCGGGAGAACTGAGGGGGTCCTGCGGCCTTCTCACGATCCGCGTAAGGAAATCCATCTCAAATGAATGTGGGAGGAAATCTTCCTCCTCATGGTATGTACCCTCCTTTTCATGGTATGTACCCTCATGGGGTTTATCCCCCACCTAATGGGCAGACTAGCAACCCTAGCTTTTCTTAACCATACGGAAGCATGCCCTATAGGCAACCTATGGTGTACCCTTCGTACCCTGTCGAAAGTCACCCACCTTATATACCTACTGCTTACCCTCAATATGTTAACCAAAACCCTGTCGGAATACGTCTGAGCCATAACCCATACAATGCTATCCCCACTTACATGTCGCCTTACAACTGCCTTTATTCGGAGCCCATGGGTTCCCGATGGGTTGAAAATGCCCTCACATATTGGTACTTATGATGGGAAGGGGGACCCAGATAATTTCATACATCCGTCGAAGGGCTATCGAATGCGTGGGTTATGCCTGCTTAACACATGTTCACATATACCCCGCGAGACTCCGCAGATATGGTGGAATGGGCAAAAATAGATTGTGAATTTGATGATCTCAAGGCCAAGTTCGATCACACTTCACCAGTGAAAAAGTTCACTAGGACTCACCGACGATGCACAATATCAAGGTAGGGAAAACGAGAGCACCAGGGCTTTCGTTACTTAGATATACCGATGACACCTTGCAAATTGGGTTTGCACGAAGACCAACGATCTACGGTTTTGTGCATGGCTCACGAAACAAGTCCGGTGGAATTTCTATCCACCGACCTTCCCGCAACCTACAAAGGCTTAATGGAGAAGACTTACACCTGGATCGAAGCCAAAGAAGTGTCTACCAATGGGGCTCCGATTGAAAACAAGAAAAGTCACAGCAAAATCCCGAAGCACTCCTCGTGGGAAGGGTAAAAAAACAAACACAAGGGCAGGGACAGGTTTGCGCCCTACAACAAAAACATCAATCACGAACTCTTGGCTAATTTGTCCAAATCGTCGAGGGAAATACTTGGCACGGAAAGGGCTACGAAGGCCTTCGATCCTCCCCCTCGTTTGGCAAGTAGGGGAAGAAGCAGGGATACCTCCAAGTACTGCTATTTCCATGACGATTACGGACACGACACCAACAATTGTAGAGAGCTCAAGAAACAGATAGAAGAGGCCGTGAAGTCCAGTCAATTGGGACATTTGGTGAAGGGCATAAAGAAAGGTAAAGAGAAGGTCTCTGACACACAGTTAGGGAAAGACATCACACTAGTCGAAGCACCCATCCTCATGGTTTACAGGGATGATTCTGGTTTAAAAAGGAAATCAGTGGAGGTAGCATTATGCGGAGTAGGAGACGTTACTTTACCTTCAATCACTGGCAAGGTTCTCTCGAATGACCCCGTGGTCATCAAAGTCCTAATCTCCAACAGAGAAGTAAACAGAGCTTACTTAGACTGTGGTAGCTCTTGCGAAGTGATCTACGAACATTGTTTTCAGAAGTTCAAGCCTTCACTAAGGTCGAAGAGGGTAGATTCGAAGCTACCCTTGGTGGGATTCTCAGGGGAACACTGATGGCCCCTAGGAGAAGTCCCTCTAGAGGTTACGATTGGAGAAGGAAAGCTAAAAAGGACAGAAACCCTGGTTTTCACGATCGTAAGGTCTGAATCTCCCTATAACATGTTAATAGGGAGAACCGTAATGCAGAAAATGGGCATCGTTGTCTCCACCATACATGCAGCAATCAAATTCCAAACACCATTCGGTATTAGAGCGGTTTTCTCCAGTTACAATGCGAAGAAGCCTACGGACGTAGGAAAAAGGGTCAAACAAATTCAGGAAGAGCCTCTGAAAGATTTCTCAGCTGCACCGATGCCGAAGAGCACATCGTAGTAAACGACCTCTAACCTGATCAGACGGTAGTAATTGGAAAGCAGCTCCCTATCTCCTTTAAGGCTGAATTGGAAAAGTTACTAAGGGCTAATGCGGATGTCTTCGCATGGACTTACTCTGACATGACGGGGTCCCAGGCTGTCATCATAGACGGAAAGCCCTTCTAAGATCGAAAGCACAAGCTTAATGAGTTCAAGCACATTGAACCTATCACAAAAGCGCCAAAGCCTCGCACTTGAAAGGAATGACTCAAAGATGCACTAAGTAGATGAGCTCGTAATGGAAGTCATACTCGGGGAGGTGAAGTATTAAACCCAGGTAGCCAATCCGTGATGGTTAAAAGCACGACGGAGGGTGGCGGATATGTGTAGACTTCACAGATATCAACAAAGCCTATCCGAAAGACCGCTATCCTCTACCGTAAATCGATTGGAAAGTGGAATCCTTATCGGGTTTCGATCAAATGTTTTCGGACGCCATGGGGTTACCATCGATACAAATGGTCAAGAGAACGAAGAAAAAAACAACCTTTTTTACAGGAAATGGCGTGTATTGTTACAAGAAGATGCCCTTCGGTTTGAAGAATGCTGGTGCTACCTACCAAAGGCTAGTGGACAAAGCCTTCAACAAGAAAATAGGTAGGAACCTCGAAGTATACGTAGACGATATGGTTATCAATAGTAAAACGGAGAAAGACATGCTCTCCGACATAAAGGAAACCTTCGATTAGCTTCGCGCCATCAACATGAAGTTAAATCCCAAGAAGTGTTCCTTCGGCGTAGAAGAGGGACAATTCCTGGGACACTTGATCACAAAGCAGGGTATTAAGGCCAACCCTTCAAAGGTTAAGGCCATCACAGATTTGCAGCCTCCTAAATCCCTAAAGGATGTACAAAGTCTGAACGACAAGTTAGCAGCCCTCAGCAGATTCTTATCGAAGGGCGCAGACAGATCATTGCCATTCTTCAAGACTGATGGATCTAGACACACACCTTGTGTCAATGATATTTTGTATAATATTATTAAGCACGAGGAATTTACTTAGTAATACTTAGAAGATGGATTATATGATGTATTGTATGTAAACACAGATTAAACACAAAACTTAAGCTCCAATAATATTGATGAATAATACGAGTGATCTTAGCTTATCACTAGGGTTACACCTTGAAGCCTTTGTAGTAATACGAGGTAATTAGACAAGTACCTAAGACAATGACCTAGGACCTCCTTTTATACAACAAGGAGTCCTTTACAAGATAAGTATAAAGCTAACATTATAGAATATACACAAGATCTATTCTATACTTATCTAAACACGCTTAACTAAACATTATCTAATAGCGGTAATAATGTAATCTTGGCGGTGGGAATACGCTTCCACCGCTAGTATGAATCCGGCGAGGTAAACCACAACTATCCGTGGTAACGAATTATTCCCAACAATCCTCCCCTAAACTTATGATTTCTCTACAAATCAATAAGTTTCTTCAATATGCATTATCTTCAAGGATTTGGGGAATTCAACCAAACACTTCACTTCTTTCTTAACTTCTGAATAGCTCTTGAACATTGATCTTGAAGCCTATGTAACAATGCTCTGACCTTCTCATTGTCTTCATGAACTCTTATTGTTGTACATAACATCACAAAGGAGAGTTCCAAATTCGAGTGGATATTCCTTCTCACCAAGCATGAAAGCATCTTCTCCATTTGTCAGAGACATGATGAACTTCACATGAATCATAGTAAAACCATTTAGTACCGGGACATGTGCATGAGAATTTCCGAAATCATCATCAACATTTGGTTCATAGAGCCTTCTAAGATTAATCCATAATCCGCATCTCCTTTGTATCTTTGAGATCTTGAGCATTAAACCTTTCTTGAACTAACCTCCATAGTGTATCAAGGTCATCTATGTCAAAATCTTTTACAAGATCTTCAAATTGAATGAATGATGAAGTTTCACCACCTAGCCTTGTGATCTTCCATGTTGGAGCAAAATTGCTAGCAGTGTAAACCTCCCAATCAATGATAGGATGTCGAACTTGCAGTGGTTCTGGATAAAAATCTTCTTCCTCAATCACAATCATTCCAGTCAGTTGTTCTTTAGTGAATTTCTCAGTAGGAATTTCCTTCTCGAGACATTTCTTGTTCTTCAAAGAACCTTAGTCTTCTTAACAGTTTGAGAATCACTTTCTTTGGCCTTTCTCTTCAATCCAGAAATCTTCTTGCTTCTTCTTCGAGCCCATTGCAATAAAATCTTTATCATATTTTTGAACTCAGTAGTAAGCTCTTTCAACTTGATCATCGGACATTCCTTTGAATTGATGCTTCTTCCAACCACCAACATGACAACAATAAGTCTTCATATATGAAAGAATTTGTGCTTTGGTTGGTTGTCTTGATTTCTTTGGCCCTTTTTGTTGTACTAATCACATCTTCAAGTGCTTGATTGTTCTTCATTTGAATGAAATCCTTCAACCGAGCGCTTCTTTGTTCTTCGCTTAAGGATGCATCACCACAAGGTCAATTGCCTTTTTCTTGATTATTTGATTATTAGCAATCAAGAATTCAATATCTTCTTCAGTAGGAACATAGCTAAACTCTGGAGTCTTCTCTCTAAAAATTGTAGGTTGAACAGTGAAAATTGTATCTTCTTCCATTCTATTCAATCTTTTAGTCTCCAAAAAGCTTGCAACTTCCATTTCTTCAAGCTTTTTCTTTTCAGAAACTTGTTCTTCAGTAATTATATTAGCAATTTCACTATCAAGAGAAATTTGTGCTTGTCGTTTCTTTGAAATCTTTCTTCCAGTTTGCTCTACATTTTCCATAAGCGCTTTACCTTTGTCTTTCTTCACTTTATCAAATTCTTCACTTGCGGTGGCAATATTTGGCTCGCGGTGGAAATAGAATCATGGTAAAATCGGTTGCATACGATGAAAATGTCTTAATCATCAAGTTTCTCTTCTTGAGTATTAGCTTCCTTTGATCCTTTACTTGTATCTCCTTTATCTTCAAAATCAATTTTCCTCCCCTGAGTTTCAGCACTTGTTTTCCTCCCCTGTTTGGGAGAATGACCCAAATCTTGATCAAAACCAGCTGAATCACCGTCATTAGGTGAGGATGAAGATGAAATCACCAACTTAGCAATCTTCTTGTGCTTTTTCAACCCCTGCATCTCTTCCTTTAAGGTCTGAATCTCGTCCTTTAAGTATTTAACATCCTTGCATGCGCTTCTTGACATTTGCCAAATCATACGTAGAGATTCAACCCTTGGCTAATTGTACACAAATCCATCAATTCAATTGGTTCCCACCGCCTCATCACCGCCAACCGTGTTACCCGTTGGGAGAGGTGAATCATGGGCAAAGGTTCGAGTCTTCCTAGTTGGACTAGGTGGAAGTTCAGAACCACCACCGCTTGTCCTAGACCAAAGGTTCGAAAACTTCTTTGTGTTGTCATGAGAGGAGTTGACTGTTTAGACTTTCTCTCATAGGTGTTTGAAACTAGTGGAATATAATCAATTTTGGGAACATTAATTATAGGTTTGTTTTGTTCAGAAGAAATCTTAGCAAGCATTTGGGGAAGGAGAGGTGTAAAAATCATATTGCCATCTTTGTTCAAATTTTGAAAAACTTTAGGCTTTAGGCAACTGATTTGATAAACATTAGTACGGGGTTGCAGTTGAAACTCATTTAGCCCTGCTTGCACAAAACGTGGATACATTAAAATTTTTGTTTTACTCTGTACATTGCCTTTCATACTTGTAAAAATATAATGTGACCAGTTAAAAATCTTATCAGTGACTAGACAAACCAAATGGTAAGCCATGGTTGAACTAAATTGCTCATAAGATGTTTTCTTTGGACTTAGACAATGCAACAGAGTATGAATCAAAAATCTCTATTGGGGACAAAAACCACTCTTTTTGAAAGTAGCCTTTTTGTCAGTGGTATCATACCCCATGGATGATAAAGTATCATGAATTTCGGGCATAGGTAATGTGATGAGACCATTAAGATCACCCAATTGGAGTAATCTCCTCAAGGATGCCTCAGTAACATCAATAGTTACCCCATCCACAGTGGCTCTTAGAGCATCCACTGTTTCATGTGTATCTCCAATCTCAAGTGTTATAGACTTAGCAGAAGTCCAAAACTGTTTGATTTGAGAGATATAAATTGTGGGTTTTAAAATCAAAGAATACCTTATATGTGTGGTATGGAGAAAGTCCACAATCTGATGATAAACAGGGCCACTCTTCTCGTTAGAATTTTGTAGGTAGGCCACTAGGTTGTGCTCATCTGCAAAGTTTAAAGGTGCCATAGAAACTTTTGATGAAAAACGATATTGTGTCAGTAAGAATCGAAAGAATAACTAGCCAATTGAGAGAGAAAGATATATATGGTTAGGGTTTAGAAGTATTGCGCAAGTAAAATTATCTTTAGAAAGTATTTATCACAATATGGAAAGAAGATAATTTACTTAAAATTTTAACCCTATATTTATGAAAATCAGTGGTTACTTTCAATGGTTAGTAAAAATAAGTTCTTGACATAATCGGTTGTAATGGCTAGAACAACGATGGTAAAATAACAACATCGGTGGAAATCAGAACTAGCGATGGTAATTTTTCACAAAAATTTCAAAGAGCGATGGTAAATAAAATCATGTGATAACAAAGCGCTCTTATCATAGTTTCTAGCAAACTACCAACTAGCAACGGATTTGATATGTCTTTACCATGAGCCGTTTGCTATGGACTAGCCAACTCTTAATCATAAAGAATATGGTGAGTTGATGACCATATAGTTTTTAGTAAACTATCAACCATAAACGGATTTGTCAAGTCTTTACCAGTAGCCGTTTGCTCTGGACTAGTTGATTCTTATGTAGGTAAGACATGGTGAATCAATAACCATTTGTTGTGTATCTCAGATATACACCTTTTAAATTCAACTCCCATCTAGGCTTGGTTATGTATCTGTAAGAGATAGGAATAACCAACTTGTTATTAACCAAAGTTACCTTTAACCAAACCATTACCCAAGTAAAATATCTTCCAAAGTCAACCCAATAATATCTATATTTACTCCTTAATCTACCAAAATAGGAAAAAGTAAATATACTCATTAATTAACCCTTTCAACCGACTTTTTCTATATAAGGAGGCTTGGCTTTATGTAATCTTCATCAAATCACATTCAAACACAATATCCCTAAAAATAATCATGAGCAATCCTTCCAACACCATCGACATCTCTTCTGATTTAGAAGAAGAATATGTAATCGAGTCAGAGACATCTTCAGAGGCATCAGGATGTTTTGGATACTTTCCACCAGGGGCTGGCACTTCTTCCAAAAGTATACCAAAAGCGCTAGCGTGCTGCTGCAGCTAAACACGCAAAATCTCTTGAGTTATACTCTAGCTCATCGATGATGACGAGGAGAATGATGAAACCTATTCCATGGCCAAAGATTTGCCAAAAGCTCTTTCAATAGCACTGGAAACAGCTATCTCCAATATGAAACAGATATCCTTCCCAACAAAGCCTGCAATGCTACCAAAGCCTCCTCCACAAGTTCTTGGTCTTCCATGTCCAAGAATGCAATCCACGTTTAAGAACAAAAGGAAGAGGACACAGAGAAACAAGCATGAATATGTGGGCAAAGGCAAGAAGCCAATGGAGTAGCTGAAGTTAGATGTAGGATGTGCTAGGTTGCAGTCTGTTGTGTTTTGATGATTAGAATTACTTTCACTTTGGTTGTAATGAATCATGTTTTATCAATGAAATGAAGTTCCTTTGTTTTCCTTTTTCCACTGTAAAAGCAAGCTTGTTACCACTGGTTGCAATATAGTTCCCACTGTTAAAAATAATTTCTGCATAAACATCAGTGGATAACTAGAAAGTCAGATACCAAAGAGTAACCATTCAATGTAAACAAAGAATCCTTCAAATCTGCAAATCACAAACATAAACAAAACACTGAAAGAATTTATGAGGTATCAGTGGTTAGAGAATAGCAAGGAGTGATTTCATAAGCTTAGCAGTGGCAAAACTCTAAGTTAATTAAGTCAACTCCTTGTCACTGATTCGTTTACCAAGGTCAAGAGACTTCATTTACTTCTCAACCACTTACACCTTCCCCTCATTAACTTACTGAATCCAACTTAACACATATTAAACAAACCTTTTAAAACACAGACCACCCAATTCACATACTCCAACAATTTCACTCTCAAAGATTAACATTTCTCCAACAACACCATGAGTCATTCTAGTCCAATCAATCTTTCTTCTAGCGGTTCATCGATAGTTCTTGGGATGACTTTGTTTTGAAGAACCACGAGAGAGTTGAGAAAGAAGAGTATGAGAAGGTCATTTCGTGAAGAGAAAGCATTCAATTGTTCTCTCAAATCCTTTTCTGCTGGTCCTTCATCACTACTGACGGTGCCTCAAGATGCATTAATCAAGGAAGATAGCTCGAGATCGGCTCCTATGTATCGCCATATGAAGATACGAGATGATGAGACCTCGGAAGAGTCCCGAGTGTTCCCCTCTTGCAAAGAATAGCTCCTCTGAAGAGCTCCAACCATCACCTTCTCTACCATTGCTATCGGCCCACCAACAATGCGGTCCTTCATCATCCTCACCACCTCTTTGGAATAGTGGTGATGGGATTAGCAAGCCCTAAGGTGTATTCATGGATTGATATGCGAGGGGCTCCTAAGGTGATGCCAAAATGGGGCTTTCCAAAGAAACCGTAGATGGTTGATGGTGGTTTGGTTGGGAATAGGTTATTAAGCTTATGTTAGGGGTAGGTAGTTGGTCGTTGGTTTCCAGTTGATGTAATAATGCATGTAATAAGTATTCCATGGATGTAACTACTGCACTCTGTGTGCAGTTTTGTAAAATAATAATAATGATCCATGTTTCCCTTTATCATTAGAGTTCTTGCATCATACTTGTTGTTCCATTATCTTTATTACCAAACCGACATCTTGTCCATCATGATATTCAAAATCGAAAATAGGACTTGTTGCGGTCATGTGCCTTGAACACCCACTATCAGTATATCCTTGATCGATCTTTTGTCCTTGGATGTTCCTGCACATAAGAGTAAAGAGTTAGTTTCTTTTGGGGACCCAAGCCATGATTGACTTGGATCGCCTCGTGTATCAATATAGTTAAATCTATCAAGGTCATTGATACACCATTAGGATTGGTTGTAGAGGTATTTCCTTTAGGTTTCCATTCCCAACATCTTGAGGCCTTCACAAAGTTGCCCATATCCCCATTTTCTTGTTTACAACCCTTGCGGTGGTAATTTTGGTGACGGTGGAAGCTATTTGGTTTCTTTAGGCACCCATGTTAGTTATAATTAACCTTTAGCTTGAAAAGTTCCTTTCCTATTTATGCAGATTTTGCAAAGTTGTTTTGGGTTTGCACTTTTAACAGTGACTTAGGGTGGCGGTGTTACGGTTTTTGCGGTGGCAAAGTTTTGAGGCCACTTCTTAGTTGGATCGCTCTTGGGACCATTTTGCAATGTGAATTAGGGTATACATTATGTTGAAACACATTAGTCTCACCTTTTATTCCCATGGACTTCCTTCTCCCAACATGATAGTCACAATAAGCATGTAAATGATCAAAACTACCACAGATATAGCATGCTTTATTGTACATTACAAAATCACTACCTAGTTGTTGAGATTTAACATGATTCCAACTCCTCTAGTTACCCCTAGGAGTGAAGGCTTGTTCCTATACATCTCGGCATACCTTCTGGTTTTCTAGGTTTATTAATTGGTTTCCTAGGTTCCTCATGTGATGTTAACAAATTTTGGGATAGAAGCCTCTACATTCTTTTAACATTCTCATCAACAACGGATGAGTCACTAACACTCTCAAAACATCATTATCATGCTTAATCTCTTCCTCACTTTTCACCATTGTGTCCTTTAAAGGACCATATTCTCTTTCAAGATCCCGAAAATCTTCTAAGCTGTATGAGCTAAATCTATACACGAGGTGATGGAATACCTCTTAGTGGTGGAGGCAATTTGTATTATAACCCATACCGGACTTAGCTTTACTATATATTTGAGCATTCCAAATTTTATCAATTGACTTAGGCCGATGATAACATGTGTCTAAAGTTAAATTGACATTTTCATTTTTCTTTTGAAGTTTTCAAACTCCTTTTGTATGCTTCATTCACACAGTGTAGTATGTTCTACCTCTCTTCTAAGAAGAATCATATCATCATTATATTTTGACTTATTTTCCGATAGTGCTCTATTTGCTTTTCTAATCTGCCATAGCTCTCTAAGATTAGACACGGTATAATTAGCGGTATATAACTCTTGTCTTTCATTAGAATATAAATCATTAAGCCTTTCAACTTCTTTAGCGACCATACATGTTTTAGAACAACTATCAAAGTTTTGTACCTCAAAGTCGAGAGAAAGCCATGAGAGCAAATTCGGTAGCAACAAGATCGAGCATCGGTATGTTCTTCTTCTTGTTCATCGACCATGAAACTCAATCATAGCTCCCACCATCAATAGCCAACATTGCCTTTGGTTCTTCCACAGTTGGTCCCTTCTTTTGCTTGTACCAAGTAGACACATTGTCCTTGGTCTTTGGTCTTCTGCATTCTCTAGCAAAATATCAAACTTGTGGCGATTAAAGCATTCCACTTTCTTCTTATCAAAGTCTGCAGGTTTCATCACCATTGATGTGAATAGGCTTGCCGCCTTCTTGTAAATTTCCTAGCCCTCATGCTAAGAAGAGCTATCGCCATTTTATATCCATCTCCTCCAAGTCATCTTCATCAATTTGCTCTATGTCTTCATGAGTTAATACAGAGCCATCAACTTGTGTGGATATGAAAGCATAAAAGGTAGGATCTCAATACAAGCAACCTTCTTCTTTGAACCTACGGTGGTAACATTCACATTACCGGTGGAAACTTTAGAACCGACAATGGCAACTTCATCATCACTTGTCATCTTCGGAATCATCACGGCAACAGAGGTTGACAAAATGCCAAGCTACTAGAGCTTGTAACAAGTTTCCCGCTTTCTTCAACCTTTGCTCAATAAGTTTGAAGTTGTTGTAAAGGTCATTGATCTTCATTGTTTCTATGTCCGATTTGTTTTCCCGAACGGTAACATTGGTTTGAAACTACGAAGGCAAACTTCTTAGAAACTTCAAATTTAGGTCTTCCTTTTCTACCTCAATGCCAAGCACGGTCGGTTGTGTAACAATCTTCTTGAGTTTGGTGAAGATGCTATTAAGTGAGTCATTGCTTGAAGTAGAGAAATTTTCATAACTTTGCTTCAATAATGTCTTTTGTGTCTTCTTTGTAGCATCATTACCACCAAACACCGAGCAAATATCTTCAAACAGGTTCCTTAGCGATTGTGTACTTCTTTGAATGCAATGATCGATCTCTAGGAAAAGTCATCAAGAACAAACTTCTAGCTTTAAGATCATTCTTCCTGCAAGCTTTTTCAACACTAGATTCGAGCACGAAACTTTCACAACATCTGTGTCACCAACCTTCACGATACTAGTCACAAACTTGAAAGAATCACCGGTTTGAATGATCTCCCATAGAGCATAGTCCCGAATGAGAAAGTATTGCTCAATCGTTATCCTCCACATCTCAAACTCATTTAGTTTGAGCTTTGGTAACAACGGTGTAGAAGAGTTAGACCGGTTGTTTCCATCTCCATTTAATTAAGTGAGTAGGTTAAGCTAATTCCTTGGATCTTCTAAAACAAAATATCAGAACCTTCGCTCTGATACCACTTGATGGATCTAGACACACACCTTGTGTCAATGACATTTTGTATAATATTATTAAGCACGCGAAATTTACTTAGTAATACTTAGAAGATGGGTTATATAATGTATTGTATGTAAACACAGATTAAACACAAAACTTAAGCTCCAATATTATTGATGAATAATACGAGTGATCTTAGCCTATCACTAGGGTTACACCTTGAAGCCTTTGTGAGTGTCGTAGGTAATTAGACAAGTACCTAAGACAATGACCTAGGACCTCCTTTTATACAACAAGGAGTCCTTTACAAGATAAGTATAAAGCTATCATTATAGAATATACATAAGATCTATTCTATACTTATGTAAACACGTTTAACTAAACATTATCTAATAGCGGTGGTAATAATGTCTTGGCGGTGGGAATACGTTTCCACTTGTTAGTATTAATCCGGCGATGTAAACCACAACTATCCGTGGTAGCAATTATTCCCAACAAAGACACTCGAAAGGATGCATGATAAAAGACGTTTCGATGGAGTGCGGATCGGTCGCCTTTCAAAAGCTCAAGGAGTTCATGACTCTTCTACCTACACCTCAGCCCCAATCAAAGGCGAAGTGTTGTTTATGTACATCGACCTCCTTGAAAGCATCGGTTGTAACACCCCAAAATTTCACACAGTGAGCGTTGGGTCATGGGTGCTACTAAATCAATATACACAACACAAGGTAATAAAGAATGGAAATTCTATTCCATTTTCAAAATATAGAATCATTTAAGAAATAGTTTTACATCATTGTTTCAAAGTGCGGAGTAAAGCCCATAAAAATATATGTTGTCCCATTAAAAGTTGTATTAGATTTGCTTGAAAACACTTGGATGCAGGTCTTCAACGAATACCATTGCCATTGCCGCCAAGTAATAAACACGAGAAAACATGCTAAAATGTCAACACAAAGGTTGGTGAGTTCATAGGTTTAATTTTAAGAAATCAAGTTGGACCACGTTGCACATATAGCATCTCCGTGA
The DNA here is from genome assembly GCA_022545495.1 of Chrysanthemum lavandulifolium. NCBI lineage: Eukaryota > Viridiplantae > Streptophyta > Magnoliopsida > Asterales > Asteraceae > Chrysanthemum > Chrysanthemum lavandulifolium. Next base: position 155,438,561 of record CM040241.1, on the reverse strand, counting down.
ATGACACTATATGCAAAAAGGCTATTACGCTAGTACCAAGTTCATGCGACCGAAACTACGATAGTGTGCATGCATCTAGAAGCATGATAAATAAAAGCCCGGCAAGTGTATTTCGGTACACTCAATCAATACGATATGATATCGCTGGACGTTTGCCTATCCGGTCAAACTCGAGCGGGGTGTCATCCCAATAGATCTATTCATAACAATCGCGCCTCCCAAAGGGAACTAACGGTAGCATAGTTGGGATTCAAGGTTGTTTCACGTAATAGTGTTTTCGGTTCGGTCCGAAAAGAGTTTTGCATGTTTCTCACCCCAAAGTTTTATAAAACAAGTAATAAGAGTAAAAGTGGGGCTATAAACTCACCTTAGCGATTCGATGAATAAAGCACAAAGAGATCGAGTGTGATATAGCAATGGCTCTACCGGAACCTAAAACGATAGGGCAAGTCTCGGTTTGCAGTTTTGAGTACTCATGACTCGAAGTGTGTGAATAGATTTAAGTGTTTACAAGTGGTTGTGTTTAATGTTGCTTGTGTGGCAGAGTTTACGTTTAAATCATTTCAAAGTGTTTGTGAAAATTATATATTGTCACTAAAATGTTAATTAATACTTTAGGTTAAGTATTTATTTAAATAACGTTACATGTCGCAATAAATATATAAAATGTGTTCATATATATTTTTAGTTAGTTGATGATAAGTTGAAAAAGTCTATAATTTATTTTCCATAAATTATATTATTTAGTTCTCGTAGTTTGGTCTAGTTTGTGAAAATAGACTAAGTATAAGAATTTGCCAATAATCGGGCATGACCAGGTCATAAATATTAGCTTCTCTCTATAAATCAATTGTCACAAAAATATGCCATGTGAAAATATAGTTTATATAATAGTTTTGAAAACTTATTAGAAGTTTTAAGAAAGTTGCTAAAGGCATGAAGTGGAGGGCTAAAAGCGTCAAAAGGTGAAACTTGTATATAACAAAAATAAATGGAAAAAGCCGAGTGGGATTCGAACATGTAACCTCTTCCTCACATGCCAACGCCTTTACCAAGCTGTGCTCGTGGGCTTCTTGGATATACTAGGCGTTTAGCGTGCTTAACTAGTAACTAACTGTTTTGTTTTGTGTAAATACTACCAATGTAACTGAGCATGCATGCTTGTGATTATATATCTTTTATGTTCCATCTTCTTTATCAAATGAGCTATCAAGTTTCATATTTAGCAACACGTTCGGTGAGAAAGATTTTATAAACTCATTTTGCTAGTCCACACAAGCTTTCTTAAGCAACAAAACCATTTTGTATCATGTGTTTGCATGTTTATGCATGTATATATACTTACATGTGACATAAAAATATATTGTGCATGTTTATGAACAAAAGTGCAAAGGAATGGACAAATGAGAAAGTGAGGCTCACGTTGGGGTTCGAATGAGATGTCGGTGAGCGAGTGAGAAGAGCTCGAGGTGGAAGAAACCCGACATGCCAACTAGCTTTCAAAAGCTTATACCCGATTAAGCCGACCGAAGTGAGCGCTTAGCTTATGAAAATGAAACCCAAACCTTCTTTCTCGTCCTTCTTCTTCTCGACGGTGAACAAAAGAGTGAATGAGATGTGTTTGAGAATGTGTTTGTGGCGAGTGTTTGTGATAGAAGTGGCTAGGTGTTGGAGTGGTATATATATCAAGCAAGGTATGGCTTCTCATGTATTTTATGTGTGACTTGCATGGTTTCAAGAATGAGATGGATTGTGTTTTGAGAGTGCAAGACATCTCGACAAAAGTGGCACGCTTTGTGTTGTCCTTGTCGAGTAATAGAGATGCTTCAAAAGCATGCTTGAGGTCAAGTCCTTGTCAAGGTAGGGATGGATACACTAGGTCTCATTAGGTGTTTAGGTCAAAAGTAAGGATAGTTTAGGTTGTCATGGATGGAAAAGTAACATGGGTTTGTTTTATGTTTGTCTCAATGGATGGTCACAGAACATGAAACAATTGACAATTCACTTGCATGCTTTGCATTATAAAATTAGATTAGGGCTTAGGTAGGCTTGTCTCACATGTATAAAATATTACTAAAGGTGTATTTGGTTTGCTCTTTGTTTCTGTGTTTCGATGAGTGCACAAGAAAAGTAGGAAAAGGACTTGTCTCCTATTAATCTATTACACATGCATGCAACCTTTTCCAATTGTGATGTTTTTGTTTTGGCTTTGTATAGTACTCGACTAGGGTCAACAAAAAAAGAAATGTCATTTGTTACTTTTAGTTATTATCATACATATGCATAATTTTATTATTTGACCAAGAATTATTTTGTATTTTTGCTTTTGTCTTTGCGTCACATGGGTCACAAAAATAACGTGGGTATACTAGTAAATATTTTGAGTCACAAGGTTAAAATAGGGTGTGTTATTGAGGCGTTAGTGATCACATAAACATGGTAAAACTATAACAAAAGACTATAACAAATTTTGTTATCTCAAATATTTGAGGAACGCAATGGTGACAGGGAAGAAACAAATGGGCTAGGCCAGTGGGAGATTTAAGTTGGTTGGGTTAGAGGCATGACATAATGACGGATCGGGTTGGGCTTAAAGGCCCGAAAAAATTTATTATATATTTATTTTATGAAATTTTTATTATCGAGGTCGAGGTGAAAAATATTTCGTGACTTGTCGTGTTTAAAGTTCGAAACGAAGAAGAAAAAAAATTATGGCCGCGAAAATCGGTAGGAAAATTTACGAGTTGTTATATCAGTGTTGTCTTATGGCGGAGAGGGAATAGAAGAAAATCCCTATCTACTTCGTTATCAGGGTTCTACAGGGAGTTGAGCTAAATTATCCAGAGTTGGAGAAGTTAATCTTGGCTTTGGTTCACTCTGCGAGGCGCCTTCGAAGGTACTTCCAAGCTCACCCCATAACCGTGCTCACTGACAAGCCTATTAAGCAGATACTTTCGAAGCCAGATAAATCTGGAAGGATAGCTAAGTGGGCTATCGAGCTAGGAGAACATGAAATTGAGTACAAGGGTAGAAACTTGGTCAAAGGGCAAATATTGGCAGGCTTCCTAGCCAAAACATCCTCGAACCAAAGCGGGACAACAAAGTTCTTTGAGAAGAGGCTGCGAAGATGGTCAAAGGTGGAAGCTTTATCTGATGGGGCCTCCATCTCACGGCAGTTCAGTGCGAGTCTAATCTTGGTTGATCCTGAAGGGAAGGAGTACACTTATGCACTCCGTTTCAAATTTGATGCTACTAATAATGAAGCGGAGTATGAAGCCTTGTTAGCAGGCCTCCGACTGGCTAAGGATATGGAGGTAGAAGACTTGGCTATTTTTGTTGATTCACAACTGGTGGCCAATCAGATCAAGGGCTCCTATGAAGCAAGACAACCTGTGATCAAGCAATACCTGGATAAAGCTAAGGAGATACTCGAAGGGTTCACATCCTATGATATAGAGCATGTTCGAAGGAACCAAAACAAAAAGGCGGATGCACTTAGCAAACTGGCATCAATGGCATTTGCTTATCTAACTAAGGAAGTTCGTCAAATCTTGGCGATAGGTCCATCATCAGAAGGTGGTGTCGGCGTATCTTTGGAGGAAGAGTCAAATTGGATGACTCGATTAGAATACCTAATAAGTGGTATCTTTAGGAGGATCGAAACTAGCTCGAAAGGTTCGCATCAAAGCACCACAATCTGAGAATCATGGGAACTTACTATACGAATGTCCTTCTTGTCTCCATGGCTCCATTGTGTAGGACCTAGGCAAGACGCCAACATCATTCAAGAAGTGCATGAAGGGTCTTGTGGCTTACACACAGGACCCCGCTCCATTGTTTCTAAGATCATGAGGATAGGATATTATTGGCCTTCGATGCACAGGTATGCAATAGAAATTATCCAGAAGTGTGAAGCCTGTCAAGTCCACTCAAGAGTGCCAAGGCTACCAAAACAAGATATGACCTCCGTAACATCCGCATGGCCTTTCAGCCAATAGGGGATAGATATCGTAGGCCATCTACCAGTTGCTCCAGGAGGGGTAAAATTCTTAGTCGTGGCCATCGATTACTTCAAAAAATAGGTGGAAGCCAGGCCCTTAGCATCAATCACAGGGAGGCACATGGAAACGTTAGTATGGGAACACATTATTTCTTGGTTCGAGTACCCCATATCATCATCTCGAGATAATGGGAAGCAGTTTGCGAAGGAGTGTTTCGGTGTTTTGCGAGGCACGAACATAAAGCAATCTTTCACATCCGTTTACCATCCTCAAGGTAGCGACAAGTGGAAGTTACTAACGAGGACATCATCCAAGGCATAGAGCGGAGGTCGGGATCGGCCACCATGGTTGGGTAGATGAGCTACCTCAGTACTCACGGGCTCATAGAACACACACAAAGTCAGTCATGGGAGACACCTTTAGCTTGACATATGCGCGAGGCATCATCCCTTGAAGTAAGTGTCGAAGCGAAAGGGTCATGAACTTCAAAGCGGACAATGAAGAAAGACTCCAGACAATCTAGAACTACTTGAAGAACGAAAGGAAATAGCCTCGATTAGGGAGGCTATCCATAAACAAAAGATTAAAAGGTACTAGAACAACAGGGTTCGGCCTTCGTTATTCAAGCCTGGAGAATACGTCCTCCGACTCAACAGTGCAAGTAAAGCTGAATACAAGGGTAAACTAGGGCCCACATGGAAAGGACCCTACGTTGTTAAGGAAGCATATGGCAATGGAGCCTACAAGCTGGAAACCCTTGACGGAGACGCTATTGATAGAACTTGGAATGGCACTACCCTTCGTAAGTTTTACATATGAAACTTACAATGTC